>VZTH01010887.1:183909-431970 GCA_013397815.1 Aleadryas rufinucha
TTCCTCAGGAGGAGGCGGAGGCTGAAGGGGAGGAGGCAGGAGAGGAGGAGGAGAGGCGGAGGAGGTGGAGGAGGCGGGAGCGGAGGGAGGACACGGGGAGGCGGCTGGTGCTGCTGGGCAGAGGGGAGTCGTGCAGGAGCAGCGACTGCACTCGGACGCCACATTCCCTCTTTACGGGGCTGGTGGTGAGGATGAGCGAGAGCTGACCCTGCCGCGCCGCCGCCTGTGCTGTGAAGTGTCTGCTGCTCCTCCTCCTCCTCCTCCTTCTCTTCCTCCTCCTCCCCGGCTGTGGGTGAACCTGCGCTACGGGCTCTTCACCGACACAGGGGAGGTTGGTTTGTTTGTGCATTTGTTTAAGGCAAAGAGAGAGAAAGAGAGAGATCTTCCACCCGCTGAAGCACAATTCACTATGATCGTACTCGCATCCAGCACTGGAAGCCGGTTGGATTTCGTGTCTCAGTCCAGGGTGTTTTTCTTGCAAACCTTCATTTGGATTTTATGTGCTACAGTGTGCAAAGCGGAGCAGTATTTCAATGTGGAGGTAAGATCAGCCGGATGCGTGTGGGAGAGTGTGTGCTTCCCCCTGTCCCTTTCCTCCCTTCCCTTTTTTTATGTCCCTCAAATCAAATCAAATAGCCAGCCAGCCATGTCTTCCAGCAGCCCGGGCATACGTCTGTGTAGGCTTTCCTTCTAGCAGCCGGTAGCTAGCTCCCCTCCCCGCGCTGCCCCGCCTGATGGATGCGTTTCAGCTGGAGATCCCGTTATCCCGGCAGCGCGATGCCGGGCGCTTGAGCGCAGCCCGTGCCTCCTGCTGCCCTCGCCCGCGGGAGACGGGAAACCCTCACCCGGGCACGGAGGAAACCTGGGGCGCAGTATGTACATGCAGCTCAGGAAAGGTTCGCTGAATGTCTTGGATTTAAGATAACACTGTATTGCTGAGTTTTCCCAGCCTTGTTTGGTTTGGGTTGGATTTTTTTTTNATCCCGGCAGCGCGATGCCGGGCGCTTGAGCGCAGCCCGTGCCTCCTGCTGCCCTCGCCCGCGGGAGACGGGAAACCCTCACCCGGGCACGGAGGAAACCTGGGGCGCAGTATGTACATGCAGCTCAGGAAAGGTTCGCTGAATGTCTTGGATTTAAGATAACACTGTATTGCTGAGTTTTCCCAGCCTTGTTTGGTTTGGGTTGGATTTTTTTTTCAAAGTAGAATGAATGAAAGAACATTATGGGGACAGGAGGAAGGAAGCTTAAGATTTTTGGCACGTTTCTTTGTGGTAGAGTATCTGAAAAAAATACGATCTTTTTCCTATGTAGACGTAAGAAAAAGAGTTGCCTCTAGAAATAGTGAAACAAACGGCATAAAGGTGCAACTACAGCGCGGAAGTGAGGGGGTGTGGAGGACAAGGAAACAGTATTTTTCCGAGAGAAAATGAAGATAAAAATGTGGGGATACCAAGATGGGGCAAACCGTAGGAGTTTACAATGACAATTCAGTGAACATCCATTTCCAGTCACCTTTGTCTACACTCCCAGTTTTCCCATTAGGAGTTTTTACATAGTGCTTCCACTTAACTAATCTTCCTTTACTGACTTTGATCATCTTTGTGTATATTCTTTCCTCCTTTTTCTCCATCCTGTCACTCCATTTGTTCTGCTGTGATTCCTTACTCTGCTGCAATGTGATGTGTCTATTTCCTTCTTCTTTTCCTTGTCAATTCAACTTCTTGATTTTTCTTGTTACGTCTCTGTAATTTATATGTGCTCTTTCAACTTCTTACACATAATTCTGGTTTTCTGTTAGATCACTCTGTACCTTCACTTTCTTCTGTCCTGCCAACTCCACTCAAAACTTTTTGCTGCACCCATACACCAGCCTTTTTTGTTTCTAGTCTCTTTAGTCTTCTGGGTTCCCATAATTCTTTCTCTCAGAAAAATAAAGTCTGTGTCCCCGTCTCACACATATAGACACTTGCTTGTTTTATATGAGCTCTTGTTCTCACTCAGTGACACACATTCTTGCTCCTTTCTCTGACAAGATTGCTCATGCAGATCCTCCTCCGTTCCTAGACTGTCTCCCTTTTTGTCTAAAGTTCTTACCTGTATGTTTTCACTCTCTGCCTCATGCAAGATGACATCAAATGTATAGAGAACCCACGTTTCCTTTCTCCATGTCTGTTTTCATCCTACCCTTTCCTTCTCTACAGGCATTTTCCTTTGCAATTCTCTCAGCTTAACAACATTCATCCGTTGCTTCTTTCTTTGACTTCCATCTCTCCAGAAAGTATTGACTTTTTACTCCATCATTAAAATCTCTCCTGTTTATAAATCTGAGTCTTTTTTCTCTGTCATCTGTGCTCTAGTCACTCATTTNTCAAATAACCAGCCAGCCATGTCTTCCAGCAGCCCGGGCATACGTCTGTGTAGGCTTTCCTTCTAGCAGCCGGTAGCTAGCTCCCCTCCCCGCGCTGCCCCGCCTGATGGATGCGTTTCAGCTGGAGATCCCGTTATCCCGGCAGCGCGATGCCGGGCGCTTGAGCGCAGCCCGTGCCTCCTNCGGCTGTGGGTGAACCTGCGCTACGGGCTCTTCACCGACACAGGGGAGGTTGGTTTGTTTGTGCATTTGTTTAAGGCAAAGAGAGAGAAAGAGAGAGATCTTCCACCCGCTGAAGCACAATTCACTATGATCGTACTCGCATCCAGCACTGGAAGCCGGTTGGATTTCGTGTCTCAGTCCAGGGTGTTTTTCTTGCAAACCTTCATTTGGATTTTATGTGCTACAGTGTGCAAAGCGGAGCAGTATTTCAATGTGGAGGTAAGATCAGCCGGATGCGTGTGGGAGAGTGTGTGCTTCCCCCTGTCCCTTTCCTCCCTTCCCTTTTTTTATGTCCCTCAAATCAAATCAAATAACCAGCCAGCCATGTCTTCCAGCAGCCCGGGCATACGTCTGTGTAGGCTTTCCTTCTAGCAGCCGGTAGCTAGCTCCCCTCCCCGCGCTGCCCCGCCTGATGGATGCGTTTCAGCTGGAGATCCCGTTATCCCGGCAGCGCGATGCCGGGCGCTTGAGCGCAGCCCGTGCCTCCTGCTGCCCTCGCCCGCGGGAGACGGGAAACCCTCACCCGGGCACGGAGGAAACCTGGGGCGCAGTATGTACATGCAGCTCAGGAAAGGTTCGCTGAATGTCTTGGATTTAAGATAACACTGTATTGCTGAGTTTTCCCAGCCTTGTTTGGTTTGGGTTGGATTTTTTTTCAAAGTAGAATGAATGAAAGAACATTATGGGGACAGGAGGAAGGAAGCTTAAGATTTTTGGCACGTTTCTTTGTGGTAGAGTATCTGAAAAAAATACGATCTTTTTCCTATGTAGACGTAAGAAAAAGAGTTGCCTCTAGAAATAGTGAAACAAACGGCATAAAGGTGCAACTACAGCGCGGAAGTGAGGGGGTGTGGAGGACAAGGAAACAGTATTTTTCCGAGAGAAAATGAAGATAAAAATGTGGGGATACCAAGATGGGGCAAACCCTAGGAGTTTACAATGACAATTCAGTGAACATCCATTTCCAGTCACCTTTGTCTACACTCCCAGTTTTCCCATTAGGAGTTTTTACATAGTGCTTCCACTTAACTAATCTTCCTTTACTGACTTTGATCATCTTTGTGTATATTCTTTCCTCCTTTTTCTCCATCCTGTCACTCCATTTGTTCTGCTGTGATTCCTTACTCTGCTGCAATGTGATGTGTCTATTTCCTTCTTCTTTTCCTTGTCAATTCAACTTCTTGATTTTTCTTGTTACGTCTCTGTAATTTATATGTGCTCTTTCAACTTCTTACACATAATTCTGGTTTTCTGTTAGATCACTCTGTACCTTCACTTTCTTCTGTCCTGCCAACTCCACTCAAAACTTTTTGCTGCACCCATACACCAGCCTTTTTTGTTTCTAGTCTCTTTAGTCTTCTGGGTTCCCATAATTCTTTCTCTCAGAAAAATAAAGTCTGTGTCCCCGTCTCACACATATAGACACTTGCTTGTTTTATATGAGCTCTTGTTCTCACTCAGTGACACACATTCTTGCTCCTTTCTCTGACAAGATTGCTCATGCAGATCCTCCTCCGTTCCTAGACTGTCTCCCTTTTTGTCTAAAGTTCTTACCTGTATGTTTTCACTCTCTGCCTCATGCAAGATGACATCAAATGTATAGAGAACCCACGTTTCCTTTCTCCATGTCTGTTTTCATCCTACCCTTTCCTTCTCTACAGGCATTTTCCTTTGCAATTCTCTCAGCTTAACAACATTCATCCGTTGCTTCTTTCTTTGACTTCCATCTCTCCAGAAAGTATTGACTTTTTACTCCATCATTAAAATCTCTCCTGTTTATAAATCTGAGTCTTTTTTCTCTGTCATCTGTGCTCTAGTCACTCATTTGATCCTTATCACAAATTCACATCTCTGCTTCTTTTTGATTGTAAGCTCTTTGGAGCAGGACTCATGTCTTCTCTCATGTTTATCTGGTGTGTACCATGCTCAAGTATGGAGTACAATTGTGAGACTTCTGCTATATGAATATTAAAGCTGCATTTTTCAGAGCACACATTGACGTTTTATCCCGCTCATGTCCTCAGCTGCCTTCTTTACTGATGAGCAAGGGAAGGAGCGTGGAAGAGAGGAAGTTGCTCTCTGTATCCTTCCCAGGCTTCACAGGCTGGCCCCCTACAGAGTAGAGGGATGAAATTCCAGCGACAGAACTTTCTCCTCCCACAGCAGTCTGCTTTGCTGGCATCTGGCTCTGCTGGAGAGACGGGCGGCAGATGGAGCTAGTGTGGGAGGAGAAAAAGATTGGTTTAGTCAAGTGGAATAGGAACAGGAGGCCAGCTCCAGTCAGGAGGAGGTTTTCTGAGGAAAGAAAGGAAACACTTTCATTTTTGCCACCTCTTCCATATGGAAAACAGCACATTTTGAGGGTAAAGGCAATATCAGGAGCAAGAAACATTGTTGGATAGAATGAAGTGGCGTGTATGTGTGATGAGGGCACATATTTCTCCTTTTTGAAATATGCCATCTCCTGCTCTTCTTTCCAGCCCTTCTGAAAACAAAGAGTGTTGTCATATGCCAACGCTTCCAGTCTCTTCATATTTAAGTCTTTGAGCCACACATTGCTGGGAGCCAGAAGAGTGTTCAGGAGATTGCTGTATCATGTGAGAGTTGCCCTGATATGGGGCTTTTCCCTGGGTCACTGCCTTTGATCACTGCTAGTGACATGGTCCTGGCCTAAATGAACCTCAGATTTGCCCCAGAAAAGCCATTTCCGTGTTCACATTGTTTGGATAGTGCTGAACATTCAATTTTCTTTTTGCTGGGAACAGCAAAGGCTAAAAGCATGGGAAATTTGAGGCAAAGGACTTGGCAACAGCAAGTATGTATTGTGCTGTACAATTCCGCGTGTCAGCACAAGTGCATAAAGCAATTGTACTTCATAGTAAATTGTGGAAATGTAACAATGATTTCTTATGACAATTAGAATAAATATTCAAAGTAGGCTTCAGGAAAGAAGTGGTGTACATATAGTTGAATAAAATGTCACTAAAAAAAATGCTTAGGATGGTTGGAACGCAGATTTACTTTTCATTCTTTCTTGTCTTTAAGTAAAGTACAGATAATACCTGTTGAACATTATAAAATGTGGAGATGATTTATTTCCTCGTGTTCTGTCTTGTTTAATCCAATTTCCTGATTGATAAGTAAAATCTGTACAGTCTTGTTGAATTTTTTGGTTTCTTTGTTTCAGTGCTGTGAGCCAGGGCAAGTCTTAAGAGATACTACTGTAGCTCAAAGACATTAAATAATAATGCTTCCTTTTAAACGTAAAACAAAAAACTGATGTTTACAAGCTTGTATCAACATTTCTGTTCCTTGTAATTTAGTTGTCTCTCTGTAAAATTTGTTTTAGCCGAACAACTGCATGGAGGAATTCCTCAAGTTTCCAATGATAGCTGAATTCATCTGTCTAAACTGAAATGTATTCATGTATGCAGTATTTAATGTAATAGACACAGCAGAGTAGGATTCAGATCATGGAGTATGGTACACGAGAGGGGCACACTTGCACTCTATATTGGTGACAGTTTTGTGCTAAAGCTTCATGAGAGATGATTGTAACTGATAGGTTAAGAAATTATGAGGAAGGGCAGGAATCCCATAGTTGTATGTGAAGGAAGCTTTTAGATTAATGTTTGAAGTTCATTGATTACCATTTTTGTGAGACTTTGTTTCTGGCATCCTGAGAAAAACTAAAGACTACACTTAGCTCCCTCTTTTAGAGCTAAACTATTGGTCCAAAAGAGTAACTTCATGAAGTATGTTAGTGAAAGACTATGTCATCAATATTGGGTTTTGCTGCTATTTTCAAATATTTCTGTACACCAGCAGAGGAACATGTCCATCAGTGAGATAGTCAATGGAATAGCAGTTACTAAAAGAGCATTCTAAATATAAAACTGAATCAAATACATAGAAGAGAATTGTTGCTAAAAAAATGATAGAGCAACAAACTGCCTTCTTCCCCCTACTGGGCTCCTCACTATAGTATTTGTGTGGATCAAAGATAACTCTTTTGTGTGTTGCTGGGAGTGTCTATAGATGGTCTTTCACAAGTATTATCTATCTAGTGTATATACACACATATATATACGTAATATATATACACGTATATATATACACACACACACACACACACACACACACACACATATATATATATATATATATGCACGCTTTCCTAAACCAAACAATATTGCACTGTTTGAGCTGGTATTGTTCTGCAAATTTATCTCCTGATGTCATCCGTTAGTTTTTGTATGTACTTGAATAATAAGTATGTTTATATTTAATTAACTATTAAATATTCAATATAAAAAAATGAAAGCAAATGTTACCATTTTGTTATGGGAAACATGGTTATGGAAACAAAAATACATTGATCAGAAGACAGTATCAGCATGCATCTAGAATACAGTTGATCTCCGGAACATAATACTGCTTACTCTTACTCAGTTGAATATCTGCCTAAGCCCTGTCGAGGAAAGTGTTTTTAGGATTGCATCTAGTTTCAGTGACTGTATCTGTGATGTGGGAAACACTAGAGAGAAAGCATGCCTCATCATCTCTCTCCTCAAGCTGGCAGTTATGCTCTGTTTTCCTCCTTCTGATGCTAAATGTATGGACTTGAATCCCTAGGGGAGGTCATAAAATGACCCTTATTTTAGTGTGAGCAGCTCTTTAAAACAATACAGTCGTCTCCCATTTTCAAAAGAGGGATAGTTAAATTGCATATTGTGGAACAAAACACAGTGAAATCCAAACTTCAGAAAAATAAAATCAGTTTCCTCCATGGTAATAAGTTTCTCAGAACCCCATTGTTTTCATTGTTAATAAACTTTGCAATTAGCCTCCAGCTCCTGCTAAATGGTAAGGCATGGCCTTTTATTCCATAAGCTGTTAGTCTTTTAGGCTTAAAACCAGACCAGTTTCATTCTTTAGCTGGTAACTGAAAAGGAATAAGCATTTGGGAGGGGAAAAAATCCTCCGATATCACCTTTACACACTCTTGAACTAGTGGGTTTGGTTGTGAGGTTTATAGGCACAACACAATACTTTTATAATTTATTACAATACAAGCTGAAAACTACAGAAAATCAGTTATCTATAGCAATTACCAAAAGTCATTTTGTTATCAATAGTGCCACGTGTCCTAGCAGGAATTTACAGGATCTTCTGCATCGTTTTCAGTTGCAGTCAGTATGCATGATTCTCAATTACTTGAATTCTGAATGTCACTCTTTCGTAGGATATCAATGAAATGAACTGGACTTTTATTAGAACAAGGAGTTCAAACTGAAGTTGTTAGAAGTATGGAGAGGAGTTACTGAATCAGGTGATGAAGGTGATTAGTGGGTGAAATATTAGTCAAGGAAAATACAGAGATAATGGAGTGTATTTCCTATTTGCTTATTGATGAAATACAGATACAAAGAAAAGCTCCTGTAAAGGTCTCTGATGAGCAGATATATCTAGATAAGGAAAATAATTAGAAAATTATGAGTCTGATGGTAGGCAACAGAATGCTTTTCTATCAAAGAAGGTGAATACCTACTATATAATGAACTGGCTCTCGTTTGTTATGAAGAAATACATGTGTAGACGATTTAGTTGCTAGAGTGCATTTTCTACTGTAAAGTATGAGATTATTTTGTGCTACTAATGTTGCAGGGAAGTTCATGGATTCTGTTGTCTGTATTTTTTTCAAAGACAGGTTGGAAGGATTATGCCTGTTCTTATGGGTTCACTGCTGACATAGTTCTTATACCTTAGGTACAAGACATATTTGTTTATTATTTTAGTTCAATTTGTTTTCCTGTTGCAAATTTTTGTGAGTTTAGTGTTTAAGCATCACAGCTATTAGTGAATCTCAATTCTACTAAAGAAAAGAAATATAATGGTTAAAGAGATTTATGTTATCACCTTATGTAGTGCAAGATAAAACTACAAAAACATGTATTCCTAATGTTTTCTGACATGAGAGCTTACTAAAATAAATACAAAATTTATTAGCCCACCAGTAAACCTTGAACAAGCCCAAACTCTTCCCATTCCATTATTGGGAAGGCATAATGTAAAACTCCTGCAGAACCATTCATTGTTTCTTCAAAGTGGATATACTCTGTTCTTTAACTGGTTTAAGATTTATGCTGCTCTTTGTCAGTTTTATTTGAATCCTTCTGAAAGGTCAGTGCTTGCTCTAGGCACCTCAGTGATGCTTATGCACTCAGCAAGACTGTGTTGTAAGAGTTTATAAAGATAGAATGTGGTATTATATAGATTTTAAAGCATTTCAAACTGCATCTGGTTTTAGTATTTTAAAGTCTGTCTCATCCTTCTACTTTACCAAATGATCATTCTGTGATGTTAAACACTGGAGGATTTTGTGTTGATACCGTTTGATGATCCTTAAAGAAACAATGTAACTTAAAAAAATATTTTAAGTACCCTATTTAAATTGCTTAAATCTTCTCAGCCCTCTCTTTCAGATTCCATTTTATTGTCTAACCTGTTTGCCATCCTCAGACTACACTGTTGACCATAATCTGAAGGAGCAGGTTGAGTCTGTTTAATTTGTTATCTGTGATATGTCAAATGACAGATTTGGTTTCATTTTGTATGAGGAAGGCCAGGATTAGTGCTGCAAACATGATTTTAGTTGGCACTGAAATGGATTTGAAAAATAATTATGATTAGAGCTTTATCCTTTAAAGAGAGGTCATGCTATTTGGAACCTTTATTTATTGGTTGCCTGGCAACTGTTCATTCATGTTACTGCTTATCATCATTCATTGTAAGCATCTTTGCTGTACACTAAGAGCAATTAAGTGGCAACACTTTATTCGTGTGATGAATTAAATTTGACATAAATTACAGATAAAGAAAAAAATATTTCTGTAGTTTTACTTATTAACCAAAACTGTTGGTACAATGTTTCTTTGCTTATTAACATCTGGTTTATACCAGCTGAGGAGTTATCTGCACTTCAGCTGTGATAATAATGTGTCTAGCATACCTTTTGAGATATTGCAGCACATAACTGCCTTAGGGGCTTGTTCAGGTACTTTTTACCATGTTTAGAAACTCCTTTCAAGATCAAGGCTTCAGGGTGAGGGGAAACTTAATGTCCTGTTGATTTCAGAGCTTAATATTAGGCAATCCAATCTCAAGTATTGAAGCTTGAACCCAGTCATTGAGAAAGGGGTTTCACATTCTAGAGTTAAAACTGCTGTGTTAGGGGATGTGCAGCTGAAGCAATAAGCTGCAGTACCTCTGAAGAACATTAAAGTCACTTGATGCTTTCTCTCTGTAGAACAATAGCAATTTTTTATATGCTGTGAAAAAAACATAAAGCATATTATTCAACAATTGCTTTGTGACTGTGGATGAAAATACTTTGCTTTCTTTATTAATTCATTATGAATCATATCACGATTGACCCTTGTGTGGAATAGCAGTGTGGAATGAGACTGTTGGGTTATGAAGTATTTGTAGATGATGTCTTTGTAAAGAGTAGTGAAGAAAATTCCTTATGGCTGCTTCTTAAAAGAGCATCTACACTGTATGGCCAGGCTGGAAGTAGATTTGTGTCTCTACTGCTACCTCTTGGTGGGATTGCTTCTATCCTAGTTGGCTCAGTGCTTTGGAAAAGAGGTCATCTCTACCACATGGATGACAAGAATGTTATGAGGAGTAGTCATCATGGATTCACTAAAGGTAAATCATGCTTGACCAGTGTGATTGCCTTCTATGATGATACAACTGCATGGACAGATGAGGGGAGAGCAGTGGATATTGTCTACCTTGACTTCAGCAAGGCTTTCGACACTACCTCTCACAAGATCCTCACAGGCAAGCGCAGGAAGTGTGGGCTGGGTGAGTGGACAGAGAGGTGGTTTGAGAACTGTCTGAACAGCAGATCCCAGGGGGTTGTAATCAGTGGCACAGGGTCTAGTTGGAGGCCTGTCACTGGTGGTGTCCCCCAAGGTTCAGTACTGAGCCCAGTATTTAATTTTTCATCAATGACTTGGATGAAGGGGCAGAGTCCTCCTCAGCAAGTTCCCCAACAACACAAAGCTGGGAGGAGTGGCTGATGTGGGAGGAGGGCACAGAGTGCTGTGCAGCCCTTCAGAAGGACTCTGACAGGTTGGAGAGATTGGCAGAGAAGAACTGCCTGAAATTCAACGAAGGCAAGTGCAGGTCCTGCACCTGGGGAGGAATAACCCCAGACACCAGCACAGGCTGGGGGTGACCTGCTGGGAAGCAGCTCTGCAGAGAAGGACCTGGGGGTCCTGGTGGACAACAAGCTGTACATGAGCCAGCAGTGTGTCCTTGTGGCCAAGAAGGACAAAGGTATCCTGGGGTGCATTAGGAAGAACATTGCCAGCGGGTCGAGGGATGTGATCCTATTGCTCTACTCAGCTCTGGTGAGGCCACATCTGGAGAGCTGTGTCCAGTTCTGGGCTCCTCAGTACAAGAACATCTACAAGGAAAGGCTGAGGGATCTGGGCCTGTTCAGCCTCGAGAAGAGACAACTGAGAGGGGATCCCATCAATGTCTATGAGTATCTGAAGGGAGGGTGTCAAAAGGATGGAGCCAGGCTCTGCTCAGCAGTGCCAGCAATAGGACAAGAGGCAATGGGCAGAAAATGGAACACAGGAAGTTCCACTTGAATATGAGGAAGAACTTTACTCTGTGGGTGACCTCAGAATGGAACAGGGTGTCGAGTGTCCCTCACTGGAGATCTGGACACAATCCTGTGCCATGTGCTCTGGGATGGCCCTGCCTGAGCAGGGAGGTTGGACCAGCTGACCCACTGTGGTACCTTCCAACCTGACCCATTCTGTGATTATGTGAAAGAATGTCCCTCTGGGACTGATGCCCTCTTCTTTGAGCTTCTGATTGTATTAACTCACAAGTACTCATCATATCATGCCACAGTAAGGGGGAACAAAGTAACTGCTGTAAGACAAATCTATATAATTTTTCATCAGATTTTCCCACTCATGTGACACATTGGTAATACATGAAGATTGTGTTGTGGTTATTTTCCCTTTTACAAAACAGTTGAGCTGGTTTCAAAGCTGTATAGATAATTTGAAAAGAAATGCTAAGCTCAGAAAATCAGGTCTGTAGTATTTTTTTTTTCTCACGATACTGTAGCAAAAATGTTGTTTTATTTCATTGGTACTGTTCATTTCTGCTGGGATGTAATCACAAATTCACTTACATGTGTGAAATAGATGTTGGCAAGGGGAAGACTTACTTTCTCAGAAAATTACCAGCTGAAAGGCAAAAAGGAAATTACCAATGTCTCTAAAACATAGATAGTAAAACAGAAAAATAAGCCTCCCTTTCAATGGGGAGGAAGATACTTCATTCAAATGTATTGCTGTATATTTACAAATTGTACAACAGAGGAAATTGCTTTCTTTTTGTATGGCATGCAGATCTGAAGGTGATGATCCTGTCACATTTTTCTTTTTTACCTCAGACATTGGTTGTGTGATGGTCTTCTAGGAAATTGCTTTGACCCACTGTCTTTGCAGAGAAATTGACAGATTGTATCTGTCTGTGTTGTGCTTTATGTTTAATTGCAAGTGAAAGAAATGATCTTTCATGCAATAAAATGTATTATTGTTATTATTATGAGAAGTAATAGACTTGTATTGCTAACTGTACAGCATGATTTTGGTCTTGGCATGTGAGGCTTTTTTTTTTTTTTTTTTTTTTTTTTTTTTTTTTTTTTTGCATTGCTTCTATGTATTTAGAAAAATGAAATAATAATAAAAAACTCAAACCAACACAGGGCACTGTCCCAGATTTTGGTTTTCCTTGTTGATTATGAAGTGCTGAGTTCTGATACTTCTGTCCTTCATTATTCGTATGTGAAATGTCAGCTTTGGAAAGGTCTTTATTATAATTTTCTCTATTGCGTATATTTTTAAATATGTAGAGAAAAGGATGTGATGTAAGTGAATGAGGCATTTTGCTGGGGCGGGGGAGGGTCGGGCTGAAGATCCAGACTGTGTATCCAGTTCCATCATGAGTCTTCATATGGATCATGTAGTTTATCCATCTTTGTAACCTAGCTTGCACAAATGTGCATTGAACTAAGTGAAGAGTGTTTCCAGCCTTTTCCAATACATATCAAGAGCAATAGAAGAAAAGTGATGTAAAAGAGCCAGGAACATATCTTCATCGTTCCTTTATCTTGGGACTGTTTCACTTTTTTTCATAAAATGTAGTAGAGGAATATCATAAAATATAAATACAGCATGTCAATTTAATCATCTGTGTAATCGTTCTAGGAGTGAATGTATTAAAAAAAACCTACCAGAGCAGAAAAGGTGAAAATCATATCTGTAACAGTTTGAACACTGCTTTTGATATTTTGTGGTTGTTTTTTTGGTTTTGTTTTTTTGTTTATTTGTTTTTTGTTTGGTTGTTTTTTTTGTTTTTGTTTTGGTCTTTTAAAATATGAGTACCAAAACTTGGTAGACAACACTATTAGGATTAGGTGAAGGATGTCATTAGATGACTGAAGGTAGAGAGTATCACAGTCTCTTTCAGAATGAAAGTTTGAATAAGATAATTTTTGTTAACCAAACATACTCAAAATGGTCTTAAATAAATGTAAAAGACATAACAAATAAATCAATTTTGGATCAGATTGTAATACCGCACAATGCACAATTAAAAACTGTTCTGGTTTTGAGTGAATGTACCCTTAAACAATTAAATTGTTCCACATACATTCATGTTTCCTTATCATCACAGTACTTTAGCTTCTCCTTTTGTATTTGAGTATTTGTGGGTTTTTATGGCATACAATAAAAGATGCACTGCTCCAGCTATTTAATATTTTATATTAGGCAACACTAACAGGCAGAAATGCTGCTCACATACCTCTGGATGTTAAGAAATTAATGGGGTAAGGTAAATATAAGGTAAATAAGATTTGCTGCGATGACACGTTAAGTATGATAGAACTGGAAACTAAATCTTGCTCCTCAAGGTTCTTGTACTATCTGTTCACCTTACGTCTCTTTCTCTCTTTCTCTCTTTCTCTCTTTCTCTCTTTCTCTCTTTCTCTCTTTCTCTCTTTCTCTCTTTCTCTCTTTCTCTCTTTCTCTCTTTCTCTCTTTCTCTTCTTTCTATCTCTCTCCATCTCTCCCTTTTCCTTTTCCTTTTCCTTTTCCTTTTCCTTTTCCTTTTCCTTTCTATCTCTCTCCATCTCTCCCTTTTC
Source organism: Aleadryas rufinucha (assembly GCA_013397815.1). NCBI lineage: Eukaryota > Metazoa > Chordata > Aves > Passeriformes > Aleadryas > Aleadryas rufinucha. The sequence continues at coordinate 197,745 of VZTH01010887.1, forward strand.
CTTTTCCTTTTCCTTTTCCTTTTCCTTTTCCTTTTTTTGTCTTCCTACAGACCATTACCTGCAGCCCAGGAACATCATCAACCATTACTGAACCATAGAATCAGAAATATTAGAGATGGGAAAGACTCATCAAAAACCTATTTTTCTGCCAGTGCAGGATTGCTTAGTAAATCAATATAGCAAATATAGCTGGAGATTATCAAGTCAGGTTTTAAAATCCATGGTGGCAGGACTTCCAGATTTTGAATTAAAAAAACCAAATAAAAGTACAGTAGGGAATACTACAATGGAAGAATTCTCTTCAATAGATTTTTTTCCTTTGGCTACCAGCAGCAGTTCTAAGTTGGCTCAGGTTAGGCAATTTCTAATTGTAAGGTATGGCAGTCCTATAATCCAAGATGACATGAGCTGTATACGAGCATAAATGGCATGCACTGATTGGTAATTCAGTGTATTTTGTTGGCTTTAGAGAATGAAAAATAAAGGGCCGAGAAAAATAAGGATTGATTAAATTTTCACTCCATTTGAAATCCTTAGTGCAGGTGACATGGACTAACACTGCCTGATTTTAAAATATTTGTGTGTAGATTGCTGACAGTGTCTCAGGAGGGCTTGATTAGTTTATAATATTCTTGAAGTAGTATGCCTTTTTGTATGTAAGTATTGCTACCTAGTTAATAAAATTGGATACTAGGAGGAGTGTAATGGATATCTAGATATTATGCTCTGTTAAGAAGTGTTAGTTTGCTGTTTCCCCTATTACATCATTAGTATGGTCACAAACACAGACTTAAAGATGTCCATGACACTGGCAAATATGAGCGGTCACAATATCCATGCTTTGCAAATGATATAACACGTGCAAAATGAGGATCTCAAGTTATTTTGTGTGGGAAGGTTGAGTTTCTTTGCTCGTGTGCATCCTGATGATGAGATTTGTGCAGGATGATTTGCATGAGGTACATTTTTCTGCAAGTGTGCAAGCTGCAGGGGTAGGTGGGGAAAGGGATTCAGTTAGAGAGAACAGTACTTAAATTTAAGTGTTCAAATATTCTGTACATTTTCCCTATATATTAGTAATGTTCTGATGCCTGCAATCAGTGAAACCGGGAGCCAACCAACCAGTTAATACATACCAATTCAACCCACCAGTTAATGTATGTTTCAGAGTGACTTAAACTATTTTTCTGAACACTCCTGTTGGTATTGACCAGAAGTGTGATTAAGTTGCTCACATGTAGGTGTTGAGCACCTTTTAAGATGCCTTTGGCTAAGATGTGCACAAGGCTGGCAGAAATAACATGGGACCAACAAAAGCTCCCTCTTTAGGCTAGCAACAGGAAGCTAGTCTCTCTAAGTCAGCTCATATGACTCTAGACATTTCTATTTAGACAACTAAAACCTGTTTCTGGTTTTAAGTGGTGGCGGAGAGTGATGAGACGTATATCTGTGGGGCTCCCCCAGTTTGACACTGGCATTCCAATGTCGTAATTTGGGGCTGAATGCCTTCCCTCTGCAATGGTGGGATTCATTACACTTGTGTAGGGACCTGATGCTGTCTAGGCCCTGTGGTCTGACTTTCTTGATCTCTAGATATTGTTCCAGAAAATCATGGGCCTCCTACAAGTCCAGTGATATGTCTCCCAGCCCCTGGGTAATGTAGATTCAGATCACACTAGACACCTGTACTGCTGCCAAAACCAAGAACAGAATTCCATCCTTACATCACTACAATTTTTACCCTGTCACTCTGATGCCCTGCACACTATTAAATATATTCATCCCTTAGCGTAAGAGGTTAACACTGCCTTACATCTTTGGATCTCGTGTATTCTAAGTGTTTAGTTAGAGATTTAAAGAACACAACATTTCTCTACTGTAACAAGGCAGTTTTGCCTTCAACTGTAATGAGATCAGGCCTGAGCCTGTTCAAATCCATGTAAAACATGTTACCTAACTTAGAGCAAATACTTAGGGCAGGTTTTATAAATTTACTGCTTCTGTTATTTGGTGCCTTACCTTACATGGTTTTAAGGGCTCTCTTTTCTTCCTAAACTTATGAACATCTTAACAGCTATTTGTCATCCTTGAGGGGAGAAAAAAGAATGTTAAGCATTTTTATAAAAACCAAGTAGTCAGAAAATATATTTTAGAAGAATAAGCTCGCTGAATGCCTATTTCCTGGTAGACAATCCCCAAGCAGATAAAAATGAAAATGACATTTTAATAATGGCTTTGGCTAAAAGCCCTAGGCCTTCAAGAATAATTGTCTTGTTTTCAAGTACTTTTGTTATGTAAAGCAAAATGGAGATTAAGTCAACAGAAATTTGCATTTCTGTGTTAGTACCAGAATTTAGATCTCATCTAGGCAGGTATGTAATTTCATTGATTTGTTTATACTACTTGCTTTAGGTCTTCAAAACTGTAATATTAACTGTCAGATTAAGAGTATAACTGACCAGCTTGTATATATAGGTTTGCTTATTTACTTAATTTGTTGATCCAAAATTTGAGATACTTCAGTATGCTACCTGATGTGCTATGTAAATGAACTTTCTGCTTCATGTAATTAGAGAGATACTAGATCTGCTGTGGATTTTTAAGTCTGCATTTGTGAAGGAAGAGTGGTATATCTGCAATCTTTTAATCCAGAAGAGCTTCCTTTATAATATGTAGCTCTACTCTTGTTTTGCACTCACAGGCTCTTTTAGAGATAAAACAGTATTTTAGGTCCTTTGTGAATAATTTCATCATTTTTCCTGACTGTTAAGAGAATTTGCTTTTTGTCCTAGTAGTCAGATAAAGATATAATCATTGTTCATAGATTGGTTGCTTAGATGCCATTTCCACCAAGATATTAGAGAATTTTTCTACATGCAAGATCTTCCTAAGGAGGTGATGTCAATTTAATTTGGACCAAAAGATTTGGACTCTATAGAAATATGTTCTTTCTTTGACTTTGCTCAAAATAAAGATTCTATTTCATTAAAAGTTGGGGGTTTTTAATGTCTTTATGAATATTCCCTTCCTTATCTAAATTTTCAGCACCAGAGGAAATGATTCTTAAGGTGAAACTAAGCTTTTAAAATGTTGGAACAATACATTCTGTGATGTTTTGTAAAAGTTACGAATGATAATGGACGGGGGAGCCTAAAGCAATTATAGCTTTTCTCACGTCCCATCTCCAGTAATACAATAGAAAAATTCATCATGTCTGTTAGCTTTATCCTGATAGCTAGAAAAGGAGGCAGGGACTTTTAACTTCAAATGTCCTGCAGTCTGAGGGCTTTATAGGTTTTAACTTGTTTTTAGAAAGAAAACAGCTAAATATGTGGTTGAAAATTGTGTAATGGCGTTTGGTGAAGTAACTAATAATAAAAAAAGAAATTGGTTAGTTTTTTTTTTATTTGGAACAAAGAATTCATAGAGTTGTTGAAAGAAGTCAGGAGCTTTCAGAGTTATATAGAAATGGAGAGTATAATTTTGCTCCATGCTTTTTTTTGGAGCTCATATACTACCTATGTTTCAGTGATAAGAAGAAACTAGAGACAGGAAGAAGAAAGGGAATCCACCCATATTTAATTTATTTTCTTGTAAGTAACTGTTGTTTGTTTACTTATGTACCTACTAGTCTAATAAAATATCTGGTCTTCATTGGGAAACTTGGATGAGACTCTAACTTCATGGAATTGGTGAGACTGTGCCATTAATTTCATTGCATCCAAGGTTTTACTCCAAGTTGTTTGAAAAGCACTGAATTACTAAACATTTTTAACTGAGTAGATCAAAATTATGTATATTATAGAATCACAGAATGATTTGGGTTGGAATGGACTTCTAAGATTATCTAGTTCCAGCCTTCCCTGCCATGGGCAGGGACACCTTCCAGTAGACCAGGCTGGTCAAAGTCATCCAACCTGGCCTTGGAAAGTTTCAGGAATGGGACATCCACAACTTCTCTCAGCAGCCTGTGCCAGTGTCTCACCACTGGTACAGTGAAAAATTTCTTCCTGATATCTCATCTAAACCTGCCCTCTTTCATTTTAAAGTCTTTGTCCTATCAGTATATACTTTTCTCAAAAGTTCCTCTCCAGATTTCTTGTAGACCCCTTTAGGTATCAGAATGCTGCTAGAAGGTCCCTGAAGCCTTCTCCAGGCTGGGAATTTATATAAATATATTACCATATATATTTAATATGAATATTTATTAAATATTTAGGATAAATATTGGTGTGAAAATCTATAGGCTTAACATATATGTAAAGGATGAAATCAATACCAAAAGAAGTGGACATACACTATCGACACATAAGCTGAATCTTGTAGTTAGAGAGGTGGTATTCTTGAACCACTTCCCAAAAAGAGTGATAGTCGGGTCATGAAGAGAAGAAAAAGTTAACTTGAGATGGGATTTTACTATTTAATGAGGGGGCTTGCAAAGTATAACTTTACTCATACAGCAATTAATGGACTGGATTCTTTCGTTTTTCTATGCTCTAACAGTAATTTCCTCATTCAGAAAGGCTGATAGCTCTACTGACAGCCATTGACTGTGATGTTTGTTCTTCTGCATTAGTGTGTCCACCTTAAGAATTCTATAGCTATTGTGTTAGACCGAAAATGTGGGCTATATTGTATCAATACAGTTCTCTGCTTCACTGCTTTTTGTCATTTGCGCTTTTCGGTCACCATGTGTGAAAGTTTCTTTTTTCCAACAACATTTCATACAATGCTAAAAATTGCAAATAATGCCAGTGGAATCAAACAGACTTGTTTGAAAATCACAAAAAAAGGCTTTTAGAATGTTTTTGGTTGTCTTCTTATTTTTGAGCTCTTCACCTTTTTTTTTCTTTTTTTCTTTTTGAAACAAGAATGAGAAATTCACAGTTAAAGAAGAAACAGAATATTTTCATTTTATACAGTAAGCCAAGTCTTCAAGAAACTTTCCAGAAGTTTAATATGAAAGGTGTCTAACACTAGCCACTGCTTACTTCATACCTCTTTTCAGTTTTGATTGTCTTCAAAATTGTATTTGCTGCTATTTTTGCTCCTGTTAAAACTTGCCACTTCAAAAGGTCAAAGTACTTCTAACTGCTGACAAACACTGTTTTTCATTATATGAATGAATATGAAAAATGACTGTTAACATTACACAGTTTGCATTACACCTTTAGACTGTTTAACAGTAGTTAAGTGGCTGACCTTGTGCATCACTACGGCAGGAGACACCTGCTTGATTCTAAGATTTAGGTGCTAATTGTTTGTAGCTGCAGGGAATGGGTAGTTCTGAAATTTAGCTTTTATTTTTACAGGTGTTACAATTTCTCCAATAGGAAAAGGAAAACAGATTTTACTGCTTTTAAACTGTGCGACTTTGTACTCTTGATTTGGTGTTTTGTAGCATCTGTAAGAGACAAATAATGTAAATAAGGTAGGACCAGTGTCACAGAGGTTCAGGATTAGAACTTCAAAAGCAGCATATCAAAATACCAAAATCAGTAGTGACATGTAATTTTAGTCATAAACTAACATTAATTTGTGAACTAAGGAGTTTAATTTAGATAGTAGTATTTAAATAATACAAATGAATTTTTAGATGGGTATTTAGATAATATAAATCCTCCCTTCTCTTATGTAATCTGATTCTTTTTCATTTTTTTTGTTGTTTTATTTTATTTCACTTTGATTGAGATACATGAAATTTAACAAGATAGGACTGCTTAGTAGCTGACTGCTTAAAAAAGATTTTCATGTGAAAAATGCCCATGATTGATACATACTCAATGAAAATTGGTTGAAGGGTGGACGACACAACACTATAGACAGCTGACTGCCAACTATATAAACTGAAACTTCAAAATTACCATACTGATTGAATTCATGTCGTGAATCGGGATTTGAAAGTCAGAGGATGGCCTCTGGAAAACCTGGCAATAGGGAGTCTACTTGTACAAGAATGCAAATGGGGAATTTAACATTATTTTAACCATATATATTTGTAATAGAGGGTATTTTAAGTCAGCCACCCAATTTCTGTCCTACAATTCAGAAAACATTTCTTGGGTAGAAAAGAGACAGCAAGAAATAAATTTCTAAAAGATAAAGAGAAACAGACTGCAATATGTCAGAAAAGCAGTGGCTAGTGTGGCTTTCAGTTTTGAAAAAACAGGAGGTACTCTGTTCAGACATTGCACTTTGATTGTATTAATTGTGTTAGATTCAGCTCTTCAGCTGAATCTTGTAGTCCCGCAAAGGATCTCTCTAAGAATAGAAGGAGCACCCAAGTGTGGAGGTGAAAGAATAGAATCAGTTAGAATCTATTTTTAAAAGAATAGAATAGAAACATTGTTACCTCTGATCATGACCGACACAGCTGGCTCTAGTTAAACATTTCCCTGCAGTTTGTATGTTTGCAATTAGCCAAAAATTCCATTAAGATTGTGGATGATTGCGAATGTTACATAAAGGCCTCACAGTCTGGCCTTTATCTTGGGGTAAAGTATCACAGTGGATGAAATTTTGCTGGAAAATGTGTCCCCCTTTGGAGAGAAAACCAAGGGCCCTTTGAGGCACGTGGACAGTTACGTGCTGGTGACACAATTCATATCTGGGATATGATTCAGGGAAAAGAAGAAACCAGTTTCCGGAGTCTGCTCTGCTGAAGATGAGGTAAGTCAAGAGAGCTTTCCAAGGCTCATCACTGTTTGGTACTTCCTAAGACTGTCAAGGAAGAATGCCACTGAGAATTGATCTGTACTATATTTTTGGGAACTGAGCTGAGATGATCAACTTGTTTTCTGAGCTAGCAGCCCTCTGAACTCCTGTAGTAGCAATGATGTAGCAATATTAGCCTTTAAGACCACATTCAGAGTGCTTAGAGTCTTCCTCTGCTTTATTCCTTTCCATTTCTCTTTATAAACCTTGGCCTGGTACACAGCAGAGGACTTTAGCCTTGATCTAAAGCATGCTATTGAGAACTGTGTTTAGGAAAGATAGACCACCCAGCATCTTGAAAGGAAAAAGCCCAGAGTGACTTTTTGTCATTATTAGCCTGCTCTGATAGCCTGTGAAATACTGCCTTCAGTATAAACTGTGTAAACAAAATCAAGCTATAGATACCTACTGGGCTTATTACTCCTACATGAGTCAAATGTTTTCTCTTGATCTGACACCCTCCATTCTAATTTTGAAAGCTACTTCTTACTCTCTGTGAGCAGCTTCTCTAGTGTCTGACCTTGTACGTGAAAGTGCTGTGTGATGCAGCATTAACTGATTTGAAACTGAGGCAAATAAAATGTTCATTGGGTAAAATTTATCATCTGTCGTATCAGCAATACATACAGTGTTGCTGGTTTTGTTTTTGTTCTTTTTCAGTGAATTTAAGTTACTCTGGCTGTTCTCTGCTGCATAAAGTTTTAAAGTTTGTAAATGAGGCCGTAGAAAGTATTTGCAATTTCTGTTCTAAAAGTGAAGTCAGAATTGTTGGATTGCAGTTTTTCAGATCCTCCCTTGTTCTTTATGTAAATATAGTTATTACCATATAATATATGGTTCTTTCTCTCTGCTTTTTAACATAATTTCTTTATTCTAAGTAGAAGAATGGATATTTAAAATACAGTGAGACTAGTGACAACGAAATCTCTACAGTAAAATTGCGTCCTGACTGAAAAGAACAGGATTTTTACTCTGACCCCTGTGTGCCTGTGGTTTCACCTGGAGCACTCCTCTTACAAAGTTTGCAGTTCAAGTGGGAGGGGTTATGTCAGAAGCTGTGAATCCCGTCACCAGCTAGAGTGCTCTTTGCTCAAAGGATTAGCTCTTACTAATTCTTATTAGTGCTGTAGCTTGAATGCTGCAGACTATGGGGTAGCTGTAATTCAGGGGAGTATTTCTTGCAGGATGATAATGTGGCTGATAATTTTCCATAAATGTTTCACATGTACTTGACAAAGTTATCTTCAGGTCATTAAGACCTATTTCTTTTATTTTGTTTAGAAAATGTTAAAATGCAAGAAGGTATCAAATGAGGCAACATAGCTATTTGAGATGGGGAAACCTAATTAGGAACCTTTTCAATAAGGTGTCTGACAATTTTCAAGGTAGTGCCTAAGTTTAAGCCACTTACAAATGTGGCAAATTATTATCAATACATTTAACTTACCTATATCCACCAGGTAGATATATACCACATCACGAGAAATATTTTTTTTGTATCTCATCATGATATAGAATGAGAACATGGTTTCTACACTAACTTGAAATTATTCTCTCTTAAATTTGTTTATTCTGATCTGAATAATCACAAGCAGAACAAGGTGCAATTGTTGTTAGTTTGACATAACCTTTTTGCTTGAACTGCTCCTGGGACAAATTATTTGCAGTTTCTTTCCATGTGGATGAGGAGAGCATGAGATAGATTGCACCACTGCCACTCCATTGGCATTAGCAGTGTTACTGCTTCTTTCTTTAGCCAAAGACCAAATGAAGTGTTTCTTTTAAAATACATGAGATACTCATGTCACTATAGTGATGTATAGGTCTGTGATACTCTTTGTGATATGCAAGGTGTATCTGTCCTACAGTACAGAGTGAAACACAGATATCCTGAAAGTTATTGATTCTACCTGTGCTGTGCCTTGGTTGGACTCCCAGCAGCAATCATAAACTGCTATGCCTGACCCCCAAGTCCCCATATCCAAAGACAAAAAATTAGTATGTGTGTGAGTAGATCCAAACCTACATCATTTTACTCCTTTTGGGCAGAGATCTAGAGGAGATCCCTTCCTAACTTTAAAGTCTATTTTGCTGTGTTTCATTTTGCTAGTCAGCCTAGCATTTTGTTAAGCAATTGTCTTGGCTTAGCCCAGGGAAGCAGCTGAGCCCTACACATCTCACTTTTCCCACAGTAGGATGGGGGAGAGAATCGGAAGGGTGAAAGTGACAACAGTTGTGGGTTGGGGCAAAAGCAGTTGTATAGGTAAAGCAAAAGCTGAGGGGAGCTGACAGGGCATTCACCACTTCCCGTGGTTCAGCCATTCCCAGGAAAGCCAGGCTCCATCTCCCATAACAGTGACTTGGGAACTTGCCATAACTTTGAATGTCCCCCCATGCCTTCTTCTTCTCCCAGCTTTATATGCTGAATATGACACTAAATGGCATGAAATATCTCTTTGGTCAGTTGGGGTCAGCTGTCCTGTCTGTGTCCTGTGTTTTTGTGTTATTGCATATAAATCTGCCATTGCTTAAAATGCTTGACAAAAATCGTCAAACAAATTCTTGTAACAATAATAATGCCGAGTAAAAGTATTAGCTCTGCACTTTCTGTAGCGTTTTACAGGACATTTATTGAAACCTTGTATATACACATGCTGAAAAGCATTAGTCAGTGTTCCAGACACTCTTTTGAATCACTCTGCCGCAGTCCTATCTTTTTGAGTCTCCAGTCTGTACCACTTTTACATTCTAGACGTGATCACTCTTTGTTTAATTATCCCATTTGGCAAATGCCCCCCATCCCCAGTGATTTCTATGGATCTACCACATGGCATAGCAGTTACTGTGGTGTGGTGGTAAAGTTGTAAAGAAATCATGGTATGGATCCAAAAGTTCTTGCTCCAGAAGCAATTCAGGTATAAGTGAGATGTTTGGTAATGTGATCTTTGTATTCAAAAGCGAGCCACAATACACCATGCTTGATGCTAATACATTTTTACCATTCTAGCCTTGTGAAATTTCAGCAGACCTTTGACAAAAGTATGCACTCTTTGTTAAATGGGATTTTTCTTAGATGCTTTTGTTAGTCTGTTACAGGTATATACATGAGTAAACTGATGTCAGTTAATCTGCCCAAACCTTGCTGCAAGAGACAGAATCAGACGTCGTGACTAATATCTTTGGAAGAACAGTGTCAGACCGCAGTGTCACACATTCTCCTCTTAATGAGCTTTAAAATCCTGTGTATACTAGCACATAAGTCACACTATCTGCAAGGGTTACACAGGATAAAAAGAAATGAGGATCAAATAACTAACATCAGAGTGCTTAAGAGTTGCTAAAGGAACCTGGAGATGGAAAGAGGCCCAAGCAACCATAAAGAAAGGAGAAAATTGCCTCCCTCTGTTTAAAGGTGACAGAAGACAAGGGCTTGTACATTCTGCCCCATATTTCCTTTTCCCTGAAAGTATAAAGAAGAAAGTAGCAATTGCTTTGGGACAAGGTGAAAATGAATGCACCTTATGTAAATAACTATTTCTTTACCACCTTCTGTGTTAAAAGAATCCTGAGTTCTGTAAAAAAACATTTATATCTGCTATAGGACTCCCGTCCAGAGAAGATTGGAAGAGCGGGCCAGTAGCTGAAAACTAAGTCCAAAGAACCCATTTCCTATGTCTTTTACGTCCCACATGATCATGATAACATAAGAGGAAGCTGTATGTCAGGAAATGTGATTTTTTTTTTTTATTCCCTTTGGTTCTTTGACATATACCCTCAGCAGTCACTGAATCCATTTGTTACATTTTCTAGCAAATTTTCATGGTAATTGTTCTTTCTATATTTTTCCCCATGTCCACTTACGCTGTGTTCTAAAGGAAAAAATGTGTCAACAGACTCTCATTTATGCTATATCTTTGCACATGTTAGAAATAAAACAAATTAAGCTATTACATATATTTTTCTTTTTACAAGTAACAGTTTTTAGAAAAGAGATTTACTAACATCAGGAACTGCAAGGATTTACAGGGCTGTAAGTGCAATATTCAGGGAACAATAGATAAATTTAAGGCAGGTGAATAACAACCCTTTTTTTTTTACAAGCTCTGTATATTTAGGAGAGGATAAAAGGCCTGGCTCTGGAATAGATTAACTCAGTTGCTCAGAGCATGGTGCTAATAACATCAAGGTTGGGAGTTCCATCCCCATACAGGCCATTCACTTAAGAGTTGGATTTAATGATCTTTGTGGGTCTCTTCCAACTCAGAATATTCTGTGATTGGAAATTAAATCTCTTCTAGTCCATTTAAATCAACGTGGGCATCAAAATCATCAGCACATTTCCTCAGCTGTCCAGCACTTGCTGGTGTTTGTGTTACCGTATCTGGGTTTTTTACACATTCTTAATGAGGTCTTCAGATCCATGATAACCAAACTGTTCTATGTGCAGCCTTGGAAGCAAACCAGACCTGTCAAAACCAATGGAAAATAAATGTAATGGCCAGCTGGCTTAGAAGGCTGCAGTTAGATCATCAAGAATGAAAACTCCCCTCGGAGGTCTTCCTTCTCCTGAAGTGGCCTTTGGTCTTCCAGCAACAGATCATGCGATCCCTATCTGAGCTGCAAGCCTTTAGACTTAGAGTTTTTTTAGCATTTCATAATTGAGCAAAGGGAATATACTTGTTTTGATTTTCTGTCTGAAGTGTGTCAGAGCATCAGCAGAGATTTTTTTTGTGATTTAACAGTCTCTTTCTAGACAAGGGAACTCTTGTTTTTGGTGTGATGAAATAGTGAAAAGATGTCCCACGTGCCTTCTGCTCAGAAAATATGGAATGATGAGTCAGATTTCTGAATTGTTTCATGCCAATATATGACTCTTAAAAAAAAAAAAATCTTCTCTGGGACATGAAAATGTATTGTTTTAGCTCTTTTGCCTCCTTAATAGTAAGACAGCAAAGACAAAAGAAATGTGTTAATAGGGTGGGTTTTGGTGGGTGGACTGGGATTTAAACTAGGCCTGGTGGCTCTGACATCAGAGGTTGCCTGACTTTTATCTCCTCAGATTATTTTCAAGAACTGTACTAATTTCTAATTTTTATCTGTCAGCTTTACCTCAGTAGAATCTGGTCTCAAATTCTGCATGGCTTACATACATGCAATTGCCAGTGGGGACACTGTTGCAAAATGTAGTGGAACTTCTGTTCATGAACTTTAAGTCGAACTTGGAGAATCTCTGTAGGAGTATTGAAAATCAGAAGAGGTAGATTATTTCCACGCAGCCCTCCTGTACTTTGACTACAGTGTTTAGTAAACCAAAACTCTGTAAGGAGAGGTGATGGACAAGAATATTGCTGGAAAACATAGAGCCTAAGCAGAAGGTGGGATTAACAGTCATAGAGAAAATAATTAAAGGAATTGGTCCATAATAAACACAGATTCTGCAGCCCTAACAGGGGTGTGTGTGGCAGGCAGTGGGAGGTTCTATAAGACCTTCCAGGGTAAGCAGTCAGAGATACTCTCCTTCTGTTTTCAGGTTCACCACACAGAAGTCATGTAATCCTCTCACTAACGTACTTGCGATCTCATACTGTAAATTTTCCCATTATCACCTATAGAGAGCTCACTGTGGCTTGCAAAGGCTATAAATATAGTACTATGCTGTATTAGTGTGATGTCAGCATTGCACAGAATCACTTTTTCCAATAAATGTGTAAGCTTGAGGACGTGGGAATGTGCTAGAGGGAGGGGTTTTATACGTTTTCTGGAATAGAATGGCTTACAAGTGAGAAAAAAAAAAAAGGATCAAGAAGTTTAGAAGGTTGCAGAATACAGTTTTTTAGGGTTTATACTTTATATAGCTAATAAAAACATGACCAGGCTCTTGCTTTAGAGGTGGTTTTGGGTAATAAAATATGGTGGTGTTTAATAACAGGTGTGTGGAGAACGAGATAGTCAAGAAACAGCACTACACAGCAGGAAAAGAATACTGGTTATGAAGTTAAGATGATCTACTATAAATACATCAGAATATACTTTCATTTTTTTCATTCATAAAGCATACAAAAATGCTGGTTTCATGTTAATGAAAAAAATTCAGTAAGAAATAAAACAAACCTTCAAGAAACAGAGTTCAAAAGCATTTTTCATCTTTGATGTAATATTATTTTTCCATTTTTGACTGCTATTTTTTTGTGTTTGATGATAAATATGCCTGTCTTTTTAAAGAGTGATGAGAGAACTCTGAAAATCAGTATTTGACAGAAACTATACAAAAGAGGGTAAAAGAAATCTAAGCAATAAATCTTATTTCTGTGTTAGGATTTCATTTTACCCCTCCAAATCTATTTTAGTAACAAAAATGAGTTCTAAAGAAAATCTATCTTTAATAATTTTCCATCTGCAATGTATAGGATAATCTATTTGTTTGAAGAGCAGCAATAGCTGTTACTAATAATGGGGGGGTTAGTACTTCTTTAATGTAAAATAATAGTTGTGGCAGTCCAAATAGGAACTGCTTAATGACTCATTTGTCATTTAAGTCTTTCAATGCAGCTACAGCAGATGCTTTTATATCCTTATTTTGCTGCTTCTTTTTTTTTTCTTTTCTTCTTTTATTATACCTATTGTTCACTGCTGAAATGAGCATGGCTGCTCAGCTGATGTCGTTTTTCATAGGCTTTCTCTGCAAGGGAGGGAGATGAAGCTGCATGTAGGTCTCCATGGCGACCTTGGTCTTGGCCTGATGCCTGCAGTCTGGCCTGCTCACAAAATGCTGTGCCCTGATGAATTATTTAGCTCTGCTGAATCAAAAAAATACAGCAACAGGCTCCTAGTGAGTAACTGAGGAGAGCAGTAAGGTGACATCAGTCAGCTTATACCAATGTGCTCGAGGGTTCTCACCAGTGAGCTGAGGGATTAGTTTGCTCTTTCCTTTCTTAAGGCTCTCAATGTATTTATCATTGTCCATGTTGGATACCCGCATTTTGTCAATGTTTATGAACAGAAAATAAGAGAATAATAATTCAGTAACTTGATAGTCTGTTTTTCCTTTGATGATATTTTAATTCAAACAATATTTTTCTTCCATTTTTAACAATGCACATTCTTAGAAATGACAAGAGTTTGAGAATGTCATACACTGAATTATTAAGACCATAAATAATTATTTCCAAAATTTCTATGTGTTTCTGTGTATTTACATGATTGTTAAAGAGTATTTGGCAGTTGTCAATACTTTCTGACTACTGACCTTTTTTCTGTATATGCACTGTTACTGTACTTGGTTACTTGTATTTAACCCCAAACACATATATGTGGTTTTGGCTTTTGAGACCAACCTGCAGGTAGGCAGTGCAAGCAGAATAGACAGGAGTTATCGTTTGGGGTTTTTTTTCTAGCAGTATAATCTGCTGTAGGTATGAAGAAAATTTTGACTTCTGGGGGAAAAGGTATTGTATCAAGTATACACTGCTTGGTTTGGCACCTCAGACTTTGCATACAAATTTTACCAGTTAGCCTGATTTTTACAAATTCAGTCTATAAAGAATTATTCCTGTACTTCAGGGCAGAGTACTATTACATGAATGTGCGTGATTCAAAAGCCCTCTTTTTCAGAAGAACTCATAATTTTCTTTCTAAGAAAGGGAGATTACATCATACTACCACTGTCTAAAGATCTTGTTCATGCTGGTAATATTAAATATCTAAAACAGTTTTTACCCTAGACCTGGTATATTTTTGCATGTTTTTCAGCAATACAATAGCTCATCTTATGCCCCATCTGGTACAACAGCACTAAGTGAGGATTACAAATGAGCTGTTCAATGGGTTCAGTGCGGAGCTTGTCTTTATCAGGGGGTTGAAGTTCAGGTATATGTTTTTGCTTGACTGACCAACTCCTTCCAGTTTTGACATGGCAACATGTAATTGACCTTCTGCATGAAATCTGAACCAGCAGAAAGAATGTTCCCTGCTTGGCATACTGCTTAATGTGTCCATGAACTAACCTGGCAAAATGCTACCAGTGTTACTCCTCACCATCAGTGGCTTGCAAAGGAGCCTAACATTCACTCCATTCCTCTTTGCAGCTTCATCCTGAGCCAGAAGAATTATCTTAAGAGCTCTGTCAGCTTGTAAGTCCAAGGCAGGACAGAATGAAGTGGCCAAGCTTACTCTGTTGCCTTGCACTCTGCTTTTGTTTTAACCAGAAGTTACATGAACTAAACTTAGCTAGTTAAGATTATTAGAAGTAAAAAGCTGCATGTTGACTATTAAGTTCTTATTTTGAAAGCAAGTAAGTTAGTCTAATAATCTCATTTTGCCTTGGGATTCACATTTTTTGAAAATGAAACATGCAATAATTTGCTGAAGGGAAAATTGTAACTCCTGTACATTTCAAGAATTCACATGTCTGTCTCCTGAGTGTAGCTAACATCTTGCATCTGCCAGCTGCAAATAAAGATGAATTAGTAAACACAGAACTCAGTTACAGTCAAGAGAATACAAGAATGTGAAGACCTTACAAAGTCACTGTAAAGATACACAACTGTAAAGATACACAATTCAAAGGCAGACAACTAATGCTAAAAAAAAGAAAAAGAAATCATTTTTTGTCAGAGAAACATACCACAGTAATGAAGCACTATGGCGAAGAAGCACTGGTGGCTTCAGCAGAAAAAAATGCACAGATTTCTGACTATAGCAAATTATAAAGTCCACATATTCTGTGAATAATCACCAAGTACTCTTCTCTATTTTCATTAAGGCTTACTTTATCACCTGTAGTTTTCTTCATGTATAGGAATATTCATTATTCTTGGGGGAACTGGTTCTGAATCTGTAAGTGGTGCTCTACCTAAGGCTATTAGGCACTTAATTATACCTTTTAGATTGTATTGTTTTTGACAGGTGGAACATCTGAGTATTGTTATTACATGGATTATATTTACTCCCAAACAATCAAACATGTAAGCTTATACTTAGTTTCACTTTAAAAATCTTACAAAAAACGTGACTTCAAAATTTAAAGCATCTTTGTAGAAACCATCAAAAACAATTATCTGTGCAATAAATAAATTCCTTGCAATACTATTGCAACAGTAGAGATAAAAGTCCATTATAAAATCTCATTAGACTGATCTCATTAACATTAGTTGGATAATTTGTAGTTGTAAAGAAGGTATTGAAAGATGGGAATGGGTTCTTTTTTGCTTTTAAAGTAATAGAATGGGAGTAATATATTTTATTTTCAGATATGCATATTTTAAAATTTTTTTAGAGTATCAGTTTATCAGTCCTGGTCATTTGCATTAGTCATCCAAGGTGATGGCTATCTTGCTGCTGCCAAGGCCTTCACCAGCTTTGATTACTAATTGACAGTTACAGTGATTTATGAGAGATGATCTATTTTTTCAGCTCTGGCTTTTGAGATAACCTGGTCTTAACCTGGTGGACATGTGAAAATAAATTCTATCTGCAGTGTAGTGTGTGGGTTTGACTACGATGTTTCAGCACTGCTTTTAGTACAACTATTTTAATCCCCTTGTGCCATTTTGCCCTGTTGAAACACCTCCATTTCCTACTAAACCTACTGAAGAAAGGATTTCAATCTCTATATCTCTACTGGTTTTCTAGAGGTTTGAAAGTCATAGTCAAAATACTTGAATCACTGTCTTAGATTTATTGCTGAATAGCTCAGCTATGCTTAAAAGTGAGGTGTAGAACATCTAATCAGTATGCTTAAAATTTTATCAAAGCATTACTTAAACTGATTTCTCAGTGGTCTAGTTGTATAATGTGGTATTCATTTAAAATATTTGCCATGCTTGTTCTTTTGTTGTCTTTTGTTACTTAAAACAGAAGAGTCTGGAGCAAGGATAAATGGTATTTTAAAAAAAAAAATTATGGGTCTTGCACATCTTTAGTTTGCAGTTGTGTTTACTAAAGTGTTCCATTAAGGTAATGTGACTTCAGCTAAGCCATCAGAAATGCATTTTGTGCTTCACAAAAAAAAAAATCTTTTTTTAAAAATACAGTAATAATGGCAATCAAAGTTCTCCAAAGCAGTTAAATATCTGTTAGCCAGTTTAATATATTATTTCAAATATTTTCCTGGCATGTTTTCTGAATCAGAGAATTTTTTGTCAGTCATTTTCAATTTTACACAGTTTTTACTCAGAAAAAAATGCTGTTCAAGTGCACTGCTACTATACCTGTCATTTTCATCCTAGATAAAAGGGAAGAGAGTTTTGCCCCAAATGGTTCCACAGAATTCATTCCCATGTCCTTAAATTTGTGGAGAAACTGAAATAAAATATCCTAATTAACATTTAATGCACTGTATGATCTCATAGCTCGGCTGAAGAAGATGACTGTAATCCATAATTTAAGAGTGTGAAATGCACTTTATGCAATTAAATCCAACATTATTAAAGAAATACTTTTCATATTAGCTGGCCTGCCTTTCAAAAATACAGCACAATTTAGATATGGAAGGAGACGTTTCTATTGTAAATTATAGTTCAAAAAGTGACACTTTAATTCTTTTTGGTTAGTGCAATGGGTTGAATATCCTTTAGTGCCTGCTTACCTTAATCAGCTTTTGGTATTTTCCATCTGTTGAACACTGGCATGAATAAAACAGAAAAAAAAAGCATGAGAGGATTCTCATGACACATCTAAGCTTTTGTAAAGACTGCAGAGGGAATGGATCTCAGGGAAAAGATGGTACCTGGCATGGATTTGGTGATTGGTATGGGTGTTGAAAGAAGTTGCAAGTAGAGAAGCAAAATTAGTGTATTCCCCGCACTGCTGGACAGTTCCCCCATGCCCCCGTCCTCTGCAGCTGCCCACTTTCCTGTGTGTGTTGCTCCAGAAATTGCTGCTGGTCTGGGTATACTTCTGTCATGACAATGAGCATGAACATTGTCCTGAAATTAGTCTGCATTATTCAGTGTGCTGTTGTTAAAATTAGAAAGGATCAGCTTCAGACTCACTTGAAAAGCATAAGCTTCCAAAAAACATTTATAGAAGTTAGATTTAAGTAAAGGATTAATAAAAAATACTTGAGGTGTATTCATAGAGTTATAGAATGGTTTGGGTTGGAAGTGACCTTAAAGATCATTGAGTTCCAACTCCCCTGCCGTGGGCAGGGACACATTCCACTTGCCCAGATTGCTCAAAGCCCCATCCAACTTCGCCTTGAGCACTTCCAGGGATGGGGTATTCTGTAGTTTCTCTGGGCAATGCCACAGTTTGAAACCACATTGACAGTGTTGGGACTAATGGGGCTCCAGAGAGGTAATTGGTGCTGTGGGCTTGGCTTTCCTTATTTCAAACAGCTGAGTTGAACCTGACTTTGTTATTCATGAGGCACTTCTTTTGCCTTCTGTTAGATAGTTGTCTGACAGCAGTCAAGAGGTAAAAGCTAGGTGGAGTTGAGTTCTTGAATTGATAGCCACATCCATGAAGTTGCAAGACCAGCAGACTAGGTACAGCTCAATTCTATTATTAGCTGTTTTCCTTGGTGTCAGTTTTGTTTGTTTCATTTTGCCAGCAACTTCTGAAGCTTTCCTGATTTGAGAAGTTACTTTTTAGTTCATGGCACCCCAAGTCGGCCACTCTTGTGATGCCATGATAATTTTTGCTTTTTATGTATACCCCCTTTATATACTCTTTTATATAGCTTTTATGTATTCTTAAGGGCCTTTTAGCCCACATATTTCTAATTCTTCAGGTTTGATAACTGGCATAGACCCAATATTCCGTTAAGCCAGGAGACCAAACATCTTAGAAGCCTCAGACACCAAGGTCTTCTCTGGAACACATTTTGTAAACTAAGATTGGCCTGTCCAGGGGGGGAAAGTTCCTCGGGGAGGGGGGTTCACTCAGCCTCTCACTGGGGAATCTTTGATAGATATGTTAATTGGTAAGGCCTGTAATGTTATACCTGAACTATTATGGGTGTGCATTTTGGGGGGTGCTCACAGGGGTGCATTTTGGTGTGTGTTTGGATGTGCATTCCAGCGTGCTCCACCTGGACAGAGTGCACCAAGGATCCTTAAAATAAATACCGAGGTAAAATCCCTTTTTTCCCTTCTAACCATGTTTGGCTCTTGATTTTAAGATGAAGAAAAGGCATCACTTGTAAGGCAGATGTCTGTAAAATTTCCCTTTTAAGGAGTTCTTCAAAAGAAACCAAAAGACTTCTAAATAAACAGGTAAATAAGTAAATTACCTTTAGGTTTTGTTTGACTAGAACTAGATTACTTAGCTTCCTAAGAAAATTCAAAGAACTTAGAATGGCAATACAAATAAGAATAAATGCAAAACTAAGCAATTGCAACAAAGAATGTGCATCAGATACTTTCAAAAAAATACTCATAGCCTGTGTGTGAAATTTTTTTTTCTAGTTTTGTCTGTGCATGATTTTAAAATTAAAATGTTTTCATTCCCTTATACATTCAGACAGTTTTGTGATTTCATCTGAAAATGATACTTCTTCATTTCAAGGAACAGTGAAAGGTTTTTCATTGGGGGGCCACTTCTAAATGTTCCTTCAAAATAAACTCAAACAGAACTATTTCTCTGAATAATGCATATTAGGAGTGTTGCATACCTTTTTTTAATATGATGATCAGTTACTTTTCTTCTCAAAAAAGAGACTTAAGAGCAGTGATCCTGGTACCTGAGAACAAGCCATTCAGTCACTGGTGTGCTCTTGACTGTGCCGCTCTGCCTATAATTGTGTGCATGTGTGCACATACAGTTCATTGGGGAGGTTGGTGATTGTGTACATGGATGAGAGCTTTTTCAGGGGTCAGCCTTATGAATCCAGGGTCCTTATTCATCCCCTTGGTGACAGGCTGTTTAGTGTCAGAGGAAATGCCACAAGCTATTTCTTTTCCTTTCATTCATTGTGGAGTTTAGCTGGTGAGGTGTGTAGATTGGATGTATGAAAGCTATTCTGGTGTGATGTGATAAGTGACTGTGAGAATTGGACACTTTTCCTTCTAAGATAGGTTATATGGATTTTGCTTGGTGTGCAGCTCTAAATGAAAGCAAACTTTTTGTTTCCATAGAAATAAGTACAGCATGTGTTTAAAAACTTTGAATTGTGGCCCTATTTAATATTATCAAAAGAGATTTAACAGCAATGTAAATCTGCCTGCTGAAGTTGCAAGCTACTTGCCACTTTATTTCTATTTAACATTTTTCAGTTTCTGAAAATATTTGTATATGCATTGTTTCTCCTATTTTTGAAAAGAATTTTTGCATCAGCTGTATAGTAGAGTAAAGCTGAACATTCATTCATTCAAATTACTGTTCATGTTCCCAAATCAAAGTAAGGAAACATTAAGTTTAATATGTGGCTTTCATTTCTGCTGGTTACATGTGACATATAAGCATTGCTCTCTGAAGCAACAACAGTGCAAAGCAGCTCAGAAACGGAAAGACTGTGTATGGAAAAGCTTTGCCAGAACACCATACTAGGCATCTACTGGATGTTATTTGGGTTGGTGGCTAGGTATGAGAAAGTAAAGAGAACAAAGGAAAACAAAGACAGGTGTGAAAGTTTCAGCACAACTTGGTCGACAGAGGGTTTCTGGGTCTGTTTGTCATCCTGCTAATATAGCCTAATGCATGTTGAAACCTTGGAAGATGTGTCTGGCAAGCAGTTTGTGATAAACTGGAGCCTGTCATTCAGAAACTGAATTCAAAGAGAAGAGGGTTATTTAAAAAGCAGACAGTAAGTCAGTAGGGTCAGGATTCTATAGTAACTAAGACTGTATGGAAATGGATATTTTTCCATTCCTTTTAGAATAGGGAAACTTTTGGAGGAGCCTCTTGTTTTCCTAAATAATATTGCTAAACTATTGCATTGCACAGAAAAAAACACAGATTAAATGAGAAAGGCAAGTTTACAATAGTTAATACAATGCAATTTTCCCTTTTCAAGCACTGACAGCCATTTCTCTAGTTTTAACCTGCTTGCATGCCAAAATTCTCTAAAGTTGAACACTCAAGTCAGTCCTTACAGTCTCAGAAAAATATGTAAGCATACCAGTGTCTTAAGGAGGTGGTATGTTATAGGAAAAGTCCAGATTTTCCTTAGAGAAATAATTGCATAACCTTGTAGTTGTGGTTACATTCTAGAACATTTTAATCTTATTTTTCGTTATTTCTATTCAACAGAGATTGTGTATCCCTGCAATAGATTTTGATGGCTTGGGATTCTTGAGGGGCAGCTTGCTAAGTGGGTAGGAAAAAACCTGAACTGTTGTGACAGATTATAAATTTAAAGCAGGCATGAGCATACACACGATAATGCTGATGTCCTAACCAAATATTTGATATTTTAGGACAGTATCTAGATGAAGAACAAAAATTTAATATACAGAAGGAAGGTATGCATGGTAAGAGAGGCTTATCTCCTTATATAATTCAGGAGACTTCAAATTTGTTTTCAGCTCTATTGAAAACTTATTAAAGAAGTTCCTCATATCAGGGTGGAATATGAACTGGTAAATTCATCCACCCTGCAGTGTGAAGTAGTCCTCAGAGTACCAGAGTATCACTTGTAAATGGAAGTGTGAAAGCATAATTTTCAGAAGTGAAATATTTGGAGAATGTAGAAGAAGCCTCCAGGTGAAGGATATGAGTAATAACTGCCTGTTCTGGCTCAGGAATAGCAGGTACTGTTTCTGTAACTGTTTATAAAACTATTGGACTGCTGGGAGTTTGAAACAGTAAAGAGATTTCGTGGTAAAACGGAGTAGGAAGACGTGGGAAATCACTGCAAGTGAAATAAGCTTGCATTAAAAAGACAAGGCATTTTTAAGACTCATCTCCCATAGTACTATATCATTCAGGGTTCATTATTGGAGTATGTTGCAATTTGGGCACGTGCCTGAAACAGAAGCTAACAATCATGTTTGCTGATAACTATGAAGTGCTTCACAAAATAACCTGAAACTTACTCAGTAAGAATCCAAGAGTCTGTGATAGTAACTAGGGCCCAACCAAAAACAAATTGATGGGTTTGGTTATTCTGAGTTAGTTCAGATGGGAAAGCTCAGCATCCAAAGTGTTTCAAAGGCCATGAAGCAGTCTAGGTTTGACAAAAGATACACCACCTTGGAAATTAAAATCTGAGAGCAATGTAGTGTCAGATCTCAGGAACCCTCCTAGGGAATGTTCCCATAACACGATGCAGTGGTTAGTCTAATTATCTGTGGCAGAACACTTCTACAGTGCAGCTATACTGCCTCCAGTATTTGAGCTGGTTTGTGCAGCTCCACAGGCAGCATTTTATCCTGCTGACATAGGTTGGAATTCAGCTTAGTGCCTATGCAGAACAAGAGCATTAGAGCTCAGAGCCTGTCTGCATGGAAATTCAGGTGACGAGGTAAAAATATAAGCAGAAGAGTAGGAGTCTATTTTCATTAAACACATTTTCTATGTTGATGTGTCTTGCTTCTTTCTGCTGACATACTTTCCTGTCCTCACCATGCTGTATCTCCCCATTGTTTCATGGTGAAACAGCTGGGCCCTTGATTATTACTGAGTGAAATGGAATGGATGGGTTAATCATGGCTTCCAACAGTACCAAAGCAACTCTTCCACTGATTGTTTTGTGTTGATGTGTCTGTGGTGATTGAACAAGGAGTAATGGGTACAAACTGAAAGAGGAGAAATTTAGGCTACATATTAGGAAGAAATTCTTTACTGTGAGTGTGGTGAGATACTGGAACAGGTTTCCCAGGGAGGTCTGGGCATGTCCCAACCCTGACAGTGTTCAAAGCCAGGCTGGATAAGGCCTGGTCTAGTGAAAAGTGTTCCTGTCTATGACAGGGAAATTGGGATTAGATGATCTTTAAATTCCCTTCCAATCCATAACATCCTATGATTCTATGATTTTCTTTTAGTTTGGAATTATCATGGAGAGTTATTTGGAGGTTGTGTAGTCAATGCCTGCAGCTGTACATAGAAAATTCCTCCTGCCTTCCCAAGCCAGGGAGGTTTGAACACAGCTGTTACAAACAAGCCCTTCTAGAGAGAAACAACGTTTCTGGAATCAGCATTAATTACCTCAATATCAAACAGAAACTGTCAAATAGACCTTTCTAGGGGCTGCCAGTAAATAGGAGAAAAGACTCCTGATTACATCGTCCTTCACTGAACCTCACAAACGAATGTCACCTGTTGACAAACATTGGTAGAAGCTTGATATCTCTGCCTGGTTGTTGAAAAAATCTGAATAAGTAATTTCTTCTGGCACAGGTTTACTCAGTTCTTTCTTCTCTATCTTTGTTTCACATTATTATTTTTTTTCTGATCTTCCTACTCTTTAACCAAGAGTTCCTGTTCTACCTCCAGCTAGAGACCAGTGTTGTTGGTTCTGTCTGTATGATCTTGTTCACGTACAGCAACAACGTAATGGAAAAACATTGGCGGATCCCTGCAAAGCTTAGTATTCTGTCTCCCAGTCCCATCTCCGAGTCTTTTTTGTCTTTTCATCTTCCTTTGAGAGTAAAGCTGGAAGGAAACAGTTACAGATGGAAATAGGAATTATAGGGAAGAGCGCTTGTAAAAATCCTCCAAGTAGGAAAAAAAAGGCCTAGAGAATTCTATTTTTTGGCATTGCCTTTAATTTTGAACAAAGCCATAAATTTACCTCTTTTAATGTAATTACTTATTAGTTTAGACCAAAAAGACCTATGTTCATACTGAAAATGAGGGTGAGAGATCTATATCAGTGGCTGGAATGGGAAAAGAGTGGCCCTCCTATTTCATTGTAATCACATTTGTTGCCTGAATATGTTTCATTTGGCATGACTTGACAGATAATTAAACTAAGACATGTTGTTTAAAGATTTTGTTTGATCCTTTTAGATATTAACTGAGTTAGCTGTTCTACTGAAAGAAGTTGTGTTACTTTTTCATTACTGATGATTAGCTCTGGAATGACCTTACTGCATGAAGCGGATTAGGACATGAGTACAGTTTTCAAGGAGGAGGTAACTACTGACCCACCACATGTTTTAGTGGTATTGGCCAGTCTGCAGCATGTATGTAACATACATGAAAACATCTTCCGTCTCTTTAATCCCTTTTAAGAAAATATACAAAAAGCATTCTGGTACATGAATGGAAACTCAGGTGGAATGTTAAGACTTGAATTGAAAGAGAGTTCATCAAAAGCCCTGTTCAGGGCTGACCACTTACCTACAGAGGTTTGGAGATCATATAATTTTTGTTCAGGCTGCTCAGGACCCATAACCCAGTTGAGGTTGTTGGAACTTCTCAAATGATGAATCCTTAAACTCTGTAATCTTCTCAGCAGTCAATGTAATAGGATGGTTTGAGGAAATTCAGAGGACCTGCATAAAATTAGAGGACCTCTTTTATAACCACTGCAGTTGTGTTTCTTTTGCTCTAAACAAACAATTCTCAATAGTCTGTTAGGTAGATATTTATTACAGAGAAAAGAATTCTAATTTTCAGAATATTAATCAAAAGCAGTTCTGGGGGTGAAAAATCTAAGGTCATCTCTATCTGAGGCCAAAAGGCAAAACATCTTTTACAGATGTTGAGAAAACTCTGAAAGGATTTCCCCTGTTTGAACAGGATTAGATTACCTGGAGATGCATTTTATGTGTTAAGGGATATGATTAGACAGTCAAGGCCTTTGAGGTTAAAAATATTTAATGAAAAGCAGTATGAAATTTGACTTTCTGTTTTTTTGGATAATCCACGTCTCCTAATTCTGAAAAATATTTTCAAGTATTTGATGAACACAGTTTGGTCAAGTGGTCTTCACACATCAGTGAAGAATGTTAAAGAAATAGTATATTAAATTTGATATTATAATAAAACAAGACTAATGTAATTGATTAAACCTGTTGTGTGAGAACATGACATCACTGTAGAAATTTTTGAAGCTAATCTCTAATGTGGTCCTGTCTTGGGCTAGCTTTGTCAGTAGAGCATTCATTTTGGATGCAGACTGTGTAATGGAGCTCTCACAAGATGTAGCACTCTGAAGACATTTTTATTATATGTTGGGTTTATAGCTTCAGTGGAGCATTTCCTACTCAGTGCTTTTAGCATAGGACAGGACATGCTAAGAACCAGATGGACTATTTTTATTAGGGAAGAGCACGTGTCAGAAAACATGTGATAAACCAGAAAAATTTCTAGTGTATCTTTTCTTCTACCCTTATTTTCTCCTGTGATGAAGACTCATGAAACATTAGATGGGCTTATTTTTTCTGTCTCTGTTTCTCTGGGTAAATCCAGACTAGTGATTCGGAGTTTGTGGTCTGGTGCTGTGAATGATGCTGGTTACATTACTACATTCTACCTAACAGAATCATTTCAAAACATGATAGCACTTTCTTGATAACTGAGGTTTACATTGATTTTTATTATATTTTCATTGAATTTACTGATCTGCTGGCATAAACACTGGGAGGAACAAAAGAGCTCCAAGAGCCTCCACTCAATTTGCTAGTTATATTTCTTTTTAAAAGCAATATGGTCTTAAAAAAAAGGATAAACTTAGGCTGTAACTTTTAATATATTGACTTACAAGGTGCCTGACGTGGAGTGATAACTCCCTATTTTCATCCCTTCCTGTCTGTGTTCCATGAGGCTGCTTATGGAGAAATCACTTAATCATTTGTTTTATAACTTAGAAAGACTAAGAGCAGAAGGTGTTATTACATCAGATAAAGTGTTGCTATGTACTGCAGATGCCATGCTAGTACAAGATACACTGTCTATGGGGACATCCTCCCATATGGTCTGTGGTAAGCCAAACTCTTGGCTGATACTGATGCCCACTATATTTTGTGTTATTCTGAAAGTAAACGCCGATTTGTAAAACTTGAGTAAGCATTTATTTAAAATTTATCTTCTGAATGGCTGTCTGAGCGTTGATTTTGGCAAGCTCTCTAAGATATTCAGTTATTTTTTTCTTCTTGTATGTCCACTGAAATTTAAAATTCATATGAAACTTATTAGGATAAAATAGGATTGTCTTTTTATAAATGGTATGTGTTCCACACTCTGTTTGTGTATTGAGCTTTTATGTTCAAAGTGTTGCTACGCATTTTATTTCTGTGCCTGAATCTTAAAATGCTTGTACTAGCTCAATATAAGTGATGGCAGCTGCAGAATTTTATTTAATCCTGGAGGAAAGCACTTTGACTGTTTGAATATTCCAGAATTATCTATGCATGTTTATTTTAGATTGTTCAGAATATGATTACTAGTCAGGTTTCTGTAAGTAGGTAGCCAAAAATAGGCTGCTTTGCCATATTCTTGGGTTTGCTATATTTGCCTTTTCTTTTCTTTTTTTTTTTTTTTCTAACTAACTTGAATACCTTACCAGGAAAATATTGTAAGGAGCTGTCTGCTATTCTGGTGTCGGGTTCTAATACTTTAGAGTGTCTTTAGAGTAACTTTAAGTAACTCGGTAGCTTCTTCCTGTGACTGGTTGAAAAGGGAATAAATGTCTTCCTAATGAAACGTGCTGTTAGGAACCAGTTCTTGATATTTTGCTTGATTTTGTTATTTCAAATAGAAACATGCTGACATTTAAAAGAGGTAAAAAAGTGTTGCAAGGAATTCTCAAATTTCATTACAGTTTTCATTGAGTTGTTTTGTTTTTAATCTATTTGTATTTCCAGTTAGTATCACATAGTTCTATCTATGTGATTAATGAGTTTTGAGAAGGGTCTTGAATTTTTTTCTTGTGAATTAAGCAAATTTTTGCATCTAAGAAGAGAAGATACTTTTTGGGGAAGAATCCCAGTGGTCCTGCCTACCTCTGGTGAAACAGACTGCATCAGTTGAAGTTAACTAATGTGTTTTCCTGTGAGCAGATGAAGGCAGAGTTAAAAGTTCAAAGAAAAGGTGATTTTCCTTTCTCATCCTGAGATTTTAAAAACCTTTATTATTTAAATAGGCAAAGCTGTTTTTTTCACTGTTGTGTCTAGAAATTACTGACTAAGGTGAACATGTTCTAAAATATTAAAAAAGCTCACTATGGCTTCCTGTTTGTTTTTTTTTTCTTTTCCTTCTTCCCTTTTTCTGTTCTCCACTTTCTACCGTTATCTGTTTACCTTACTCCCCTTTCCACAGAACTTCACCTAACATTCTACTTCCAGAATGCTTTTATAACTGCCCTGTGTCCCCAAACCTTCTGCTTTTTCTTTCCCTTTCCTTCCTCAACTTTACCTCCCAATCTTTATTACTCCCTCTAATGTATTTCCATTTGTCATTGTACATGTCCCTCCCTGGACACTGTCCCATTAGCTACCTTATTCTGTTCTCCATTTGCAATACCGTGTCCCAGCTGATGAAGTTTTGATAACATCTCAAATGAGAATATGGGATGAAGCAACCGCAGAACATACCCTGCATGACTGCAGGCACAGCAGGTGAAGCAGATATCAAAGCATAGCAGAGAAATGTTTAAGAAAAGTAAACACTCCACAGGTAGGTCTGGCAAAAGCTATTTCAATAATACATTAGAATACCAATATATGCTTAAAAATTTAGAACAGACAAACTGCTGCAAAAAAGTTAATGGGGAAGGAGTGAAGAGAAAGCTTTTGTATTAAGTTCATCCATATATGCTGAAGAGAAACATGCAGTTCTGCACATTTTCTTGTTCTATGAGAGCAATAGACAACCTGCACTGCTTATCCCAGAACTCATCAGCTAAAGGCAGCTGTACCCAAACCTCTGACCTTAATTTATCTTGTCTTGGCTAAACTGTGGCTGATGAGCTACTGAAGAAGTTTAATCCCACAGTAGCAGCTAGCTAAAGCTATTACTCTTAAGATTTACTATTGGAAAAACTATACTTTTCTGTCTGTAAGTGACTGCTGAGTCAAATACATGTAATTCAGAGATGGACTGCAGTTCCATAAATGCGACTTGCTTCTTCCCTGCTACAAAGTGAAATACCCTGGACCAGCTCCAGTTTTCTAGTGAAATAAAATACATGGAAGATTTTATTATAATTTTTAATATGCTAGGCTCTTTAGACAAAATATTTTTTAAAAACGTAATATTGTCATACGGGCATGCACGCAAGAATTTTTGTTGTGAATAAAACCTCTGTAAAAACATGGGATTTTTTTCAGTGTAATGACAACAGAACTCAGTGACTGTCTTCACTCTTTCTTTTCCAAATGCATTTGAAGATCTGTATCTGCAAGTAACTAGAGCTGTGTATTTGTAGGGAAACTTGTAATTGGCTCCATATATCGTTCATTTACAACATATTATGCATACAGTATTATTTGTCTGGTTAATTTTTTGTTTGAAACATAAGTAATCCTTATATACTAATTATTTCTTAAATTTTTTTCTTCTCTCTCTCAATAGAAGTCAGACTCTTCAGGGTGTGAGCACAGCAGTGTTTGTTACTATATTAGCAGTACAAGAAACAAGCCCCAGCTTTTTGTTCAGGTCCTCAAAGATTATGTAATCAGACTACTTTGACTGCAGTGTAGCCAGAAGACAAACAGATATTAGTCTGGCATGATATATTATTAAGTAATAACATGTCAGACATCAAATCAGGCTCAGCCATTGAGTGTTATCTTTTGCCGCGTTGTAGTCCTCAGATCCCCCTTAGCTAGGATGGGTCACTGTTACTGTAGTGTGATATTAGGATTCCTAAAATCACTATTTCTGTTGAGTACACATAGAGTCTCGTTCTTTGCCTGTTATGCTGATACATTTGAAAAGCAATCACTGTACCTAGGGTTATGCGACTATCAGTCAAATGATGGTACCATGCAGACAGAGATATATGGAAATGTCAAGACACTGCAAGTTGAATTTACTCTTGTTAATCAAATGCAGACATGCAAATTTCACTTCTGCTCAAGGCAGAAGGAGAAAAATCAATGCTTTCCAAATATATATCAGTGTAAATATGTTAAAGTGTATCTCTGGCTTCTTTTACTTAAAGTTACAGTTTCTAGTGGGTTTTTGCAGTCAGCACACTGAAAACTATGAACATGAATTGATCATTTTCTTACCTGAAAAGAAGAGCACTGCTAAAAATACTTTTTCCTTTAAATTCTTGGCTTATATTTGAAACTCTTTACTCCATTTCCGAGTGTACAGATTTCTGAGAATGTGGAGTTTAAAACACATATGGTTCATGCACTTTATACATTGAAATATCCATTTTATGTAATAATAGACAGCTATACTTATAAACACATAAATGAGAATAATTTGCATGGTTAAGAAGCAGCACTTGACTGAAGTTAGACAATAAAGGGAAGCAAGTAATGTTTGATGGGTAATGGTTTTGGTCTTAATGACCTCTAGTCTAGTCTTTGAAAGTGTTTTATGCAATGTGTGCTCAGGTACTAGAACCACACTAATATAATACATAAGGTATCATTTTATGAGAATTTACCTACACTGTGAGCAGCTGTTTGAAATACCATTTGCAGAAGAGAAATGAGACCCTCAAATAAATGCTGCAGACTAAAAAGAGTGATACAGGGCTCTCAGATCTGAAAGGATTTGCAAATTCAGGATGGTATCACTTGCAACATAACTGACGTTTGTACTGCTGTATGGGGAATTAAGACAGTTCTTAGCTTCTGTTCTAATGCAAACACCACCTTCTCCCCATTCCTTTGAAACTAAAAGGCTTTGTACTTTTGTATGGGATTCATTAAATAGATCTATAGGCAGATATATGTGGCCTTTATGGAATGATGTTCACATGTTGATATGGCAGAGAGTTAGTTCATATAATCAAAATTATGTGATTCTTTTATAAGTGTAACAATTTAATTTTGTAGTTTGCATAAATATACTTAACAAAACGTGGCAGTATTTTACAGAAGCATTCCCACAGTTCCATTGGGAAGCTTTAGTGGGAGGAGAGTGCAGATTCAGCAGATTTCCATTTAAAGACATTATGTATATGATATCTTGTGATAAAAGCCACTGTGTTGCAAATGTTTTTTGTTTTGTTTTTTTTTTTCCTCTCTTGGAGGGGCCGATATTTATACAAATGATATAAGATTTTTTTCTTAACCCTTAAGGAAAGAAAATCCTTTTTTGCTCTTCAGAGCAACCGTATCCATAGAAGAGGTTCATGTTGCATATACATACTATACAGCATTCATTTCTTCATCTTTGAAACACTTTCTCCTTTCTTCTTTCCTTCTTTCTACCATTTACTTTTCACCCAGCACTATGTGAAACAGTGAACCATCGCAGCTGCTTTTGAGTATTTCTTGCTTTTATTATACCCTTTTTTCTTTTACTTTTTAACATTTTGCGTAGTCAAATAGAAAGAACTCTTTAGAAATGGAGTCAAAAAGACAGAGGTATTTGCTCCTGGAATTTTGGAGTCTGGAAGAGAATTTTATGTTCCTTAAAAGTTATTAAAACTGAATTCATATGTCCCAAAATGCTCTGTAAACATAAATGGGTTTAATTATTCCTTTGTGGCATTGCTATGAAAAAATATTGTGAACATTTTGCACTAAACTTTCCTTCCAACTTTTCATGCACCTGAGTGCTTGAAAGTTATGATAAAAAGGGAGATATTTATATTTTCAATAATTCTATTATCAGTGCACATATCTGATGTTATCCTCCATTTTTGAACAGCTAAAATGAGAAGTGTAACTCTTCTGAGATAATTTTGGATGTTTGAATGGAGAAGAAGCATAGTCAAATATTCAGGAAACTTTTGGGTTGCTTTTCTGTATTGTACTGAATTTCAAAACTCAGGCAGTTTTGGACCAAGTTATAGAGTCATAGAATTATGGAATAGTTTGGTTTGAAAGAGATTTTCAAAGTTCATCTAGTTCAATTGTCCATTCTAGCTCAGTTATTCAGGTAAAATGCCACTTCTTAACTGGGACAAAGTCTTGTCTGGGAAAGACTAATTGTATCCACCCCTCAGCAAGATGCAGGTGTGAAACTGTCTCTTTCTCTCCAGGTTCTACAAGGTCCTTCTACAAGCAAATCTTTAATCTTGCCAGTGACCTGTACTAGCCTTAGAGCACAACTGTTTCTGCAATCCGTGTGCTGGTACTAACCTTCAACTTTTCCACAGGAAATTCTCAGCTTTTTAAATAGACCCATTGACTTAGATAACATCAATTACATTCTTAGTAGTTAAATATATGCTTGAATTACAGCCTAATGGAACATGGTAAAGCATATCTGCAGTACATAATTCTGGGCATTATTAAGATATAGTTAATGACGATAATATTTAGGGTATGAGGCAAACTGTTTAGCTTGGGAGGAATACCCAGGCAAAATCATTTTATAACATGTTCATAATTGAGCACCACTCCTGATTATACCTATATAAGTCTTAATAGGCATGCTATGCTGTGGAGTCTGAAGCTTGTGTTCTAATTAAAACTTCTGAAAAGGTCTGACAGTGGGAATTACAACTATTTCATAACCTAACCGTCTTATTGATCTATTTAAAAACTATTTACTGCTGAAGAATGGTTTTAGGTCAGCCAGAGCCTATTACTTACATGATTGATGTTTTAGTTGTTGACCTTGAACACTATGGCTCTGTGCTGCACCTTTAATTACACAGCCAAGTGCTGTAAAATGCAGGTGTTTGATTAGGTAATCTAGAATTTAACTTCTGACTACCTAAAATATTATGAAAGGTAGAGGTTCTTTTTGTGCAGTCAGAATGATTACCTGCCAAAACTTAATTCTTTGCTAACAGAGATGATATTTTACCTGTAAATATTACAAATGAGATGTTGATTTATGGTGAAGAGGTAAGGGGAGTTTATTGTGCTTGTGTAGTTTTTAAAAATATGAAAAAGTCATTGAACCACTGATACTAGCAAACATTAAAAAACCAAAGTTGGGGTGTAGTAATTTGTATCCTCATATAGCTTGGATTTACTCAGCAGGTGAAGGTGATTGTAGCCTTCCTCTTTAATTCTGCTACACAGTTTAAGTGTGGTGCAGCTGCTAGACTGTATTGCCTCTCCGTATTTTCTGCTGATCTCCCATCTGCCAACCTCTCACAGGCTGTGGCAGCATCCATCCTGATACCCCTGGCCTGGATGCTCTACTATTGGTTGTTGCTCTACTATGGTGATGAGATCCGACTCGCTACTGGCAATGCTCTGTCTGTAGCAAGAGCAGGTGACAAATTGTTATTGAATTTTATGCCCAAAAATATGTGTCTATTTTTTAGTGTTGCTTAAGTCACGTCATTCTTAATTGAAATACAACTGCCCTTTATTCAAGGTGAGCTTCTAGAAATTGAAAATGGCCAGTCCCTCCAGAACTCAATGCTTCACAGTGATTACAGAGGAGCATTCTCAAACACTCACATTAATCTTTAGGGCTGCTACTTGTGCTGGCTGTCTGGTGTTACTTGCCTTCAAATAGTGTGTAAAGACAATTATTTTTGAAGATGCACCTGGAGTTTGTATCTGGCAGGAATTTGGAGAATTAGGAATAGATTGCAGATATGTTCTAATATGTGTATAGGATTTCTAAATATTATCAATCAAATCGTAATTTTCAATAAGATAGTTATTAATTGTCTACATTTACTGATAAGGGCAGTAGTTCAGAGAAATGATCCTTGCCATAGTTGTCCCTTGGCTGTGTACAAGCTGGATCAAGTTTACTGGGGAAAATCTGAGAGAGAAACAAGCTTTCTGGATGCCATGCTGACAGCTTGAGAGGGGCTGGAGGGTGGAGTGGCATGCTTTGTTATTATCTTGTTACTTGTAAACTGATAAATACTATTAAAATACAGTAAACACTGAGCTATAAGGTGCTATTTCCACAGAAACATTCCTTGGGGTTGAATCACCCTTTAAAATTGACTGTGCTCACTGGTTCAAGAAGCATTTTTTGTTGTTACATGCTATGACCATTCTATGATGATGGCTGAGGTGCCACCTGGACTTGAAGTTCTTGGCGTTTTGGGGTGGTTTTTACATGTGTGTCTGTCCTTCATTCTTATTTTGAATATGATTGCTGCTAAGACTGTGAGAGTTAACTTTTCTACAAGTGAAATATTGCCCAGTGTGGGAAGATGTGTGAGAGAAAAGCAGTATTATTGATTCCCTTTGGGAGAAGCGTGGATGTTCTTTAGGCAGGGCCATTTGCTCTGAGAAGCTCTCTGGCCAGAAATCCAGTAGCAAATGACAGGAGCATTAGAGCAAAAAGGGCTGCTACTGAAACAGCAGAAATAAGAACACTTTAAAAGGAGCATGCTGTCTGGAAAAAGAAGGCTGCTTTTGCCCAGAAATGCAATATGAGAGATGAAAACGAATTAGTTTCTGGATGAGCGTAAAGTTTATTAGATGTTTCAGAAGTAAAATTATATTCAGGAGGCTGTTGTTTCCTTAAGGAGCTTACGTTTCCCCCCAGACCCTTTCCTCTCCTCTCCTCTCCTCTCCTCTCCTCTCCCTCCCTTTCCCTTCCCATAGCACTTTTGTGTATTTTAGAAATTCCATTGCTGAAGCTGAGTCCTTTCTGTCTGGTGTCAACTTGTTTCAAAAATTGATGATAGGCCAGCATCTCTGATATAGCCATGTTTTCTTGCAGAAATATATTCAATTAACTGTGGTACTTAGGAGGCTTGAAAGGCTGTTCCAGAGTTGAGGCAGCTGAAGCTGAGGATCCTGCTCACCTGGAATAGTGTCAGATTAGAATCTGCATTGCGAGAGACAAACCTAACCATGGTTTTCACCCACTGCTTAAACAGAGGGAACTTTATAGCATGTCAAGTTCTGTGAATTCTATCAGACTCGCTTTCACTGGAATGGCTGAGCTGAACCAAGTTGTGATAGAGGGCTTGGTTTTAATGTTGATGAACCCATTGAAAATATGTACTTGTTGGATAAACACTGAAAGAGAAAAAAACAACTATATTGTGGGTTTTCAGTGAGTTGAACAGGGAATAGATTATATGCTTGTCATTTTACTGTTTGCATGGTTGAAGAAACAGAAGACGACAGGGCTTAGGACCACAGTGATGAACAGAGGGGATGGAGCACCTCTCCTATAAAGACAGGCTGAGAGACTTGGAGTTTTTCAGTGTGGAGAAGAGAAACCTTTGGGGAGATCTCATTGTAGTCTTCAAGTACCTTAAGGGGTCTTACAAAAAGAAGGGAGAGGACTTTTGATATGGACAGGTAGTGACAGGACAAGGGGCAGTGGTTTTAAAATGGAAGACAGCAGGATTAGATTAGATGTTAGGAAGAAATTTTTTGCTCAGAAGCACTGGAATATGTTGCCCAGGGAAGCTGTGGCTGCCGCATTCCTGGCAGTGTTCAAGGTTTGAGCAACTTGGTCTACTGGAAGGTGTACCTGCCCATGGAAGGGAGGTTGGAATGAGATGATCTTTGAGGTCCCTTTCAACCCTAAGCATTCTACAACTCTGTGTTTCTATGATTCTAACCAATCCACTGAACTCACAGGAAATTTAAACTTTTTGGTTGCACATAAATAAGAAAAATTTTTAATATTTGGATACTGATATTATTTACAGGAATGCATTATGTGGCAGTAGACTATCACATTTCTTTAGTGTCTGAGTAGATAGTAAAGAAGAATTTAGAATTTTTTTAATGAAAAACTGGATGCATGGATAAAGGGCTCTGTTTCTTCTCAGTAGAATATATAGTGCTGGCTACTGGAGCATTGTTTTGCATATAGTTTGCATATGG
Source organism: Aleadryas rufinucha (assembly GCA_013397815.1). NCBI lineage: Eukaryota > Metazoa > Chordata > Aves > Passeriformes > Aleadryas > Aleadryas rufinucha. The sequence goes on from VZTH01010887.1 coordinate 232,193, forward strand.
AATATGGTTCACTTAAGTATGAATCAAATAGAGTTTGGAAGTGAAGCTTAGACCTCTCAAAAGAAGCAAATGAGAAAAAAACATATTTGTAATGTTTTGTGTCTGGTAGAATTATGGCCTTCACTTATTTGTAGTAGTAAATCTGTAATGGAAAGAAACATTTTATTAATAGGAAAAGTAGGGATGTGGACTTGGGCCAGATGTGTCATTTTCTCATTTGCTTTTTGTGCCCTACTTTTCCTTTCCCCTGTCACGTAAGAAGATCCTTTTTCAGTGCCTGCAATTAGATGCTTACTACTGTCAAGTGTTGCTACCCAGTTACGTGTAAGGAAATTAATTGTGCTACATGAGTGAACTAGTGCTTCTCATTCTGCCATGCATCAGTTATATTTGAAGCAAATTGGAGTGGTCTGTCTCCTTTGCAAAAGAGACATCAGTATGCAGTAGCTGTTTCTTGGGTTTAGCGTCTGTCCCAGATAGGAGCAGTATCTCTAACATCACTGTTCATGCAAATGAGTTTGAGTTTGGAAAAAAAGATTAATAGGCTGCAGAGTTACTTTGCTCTTTCACAGGAGTAGAGAGACGCTCGAGATGCATCTTTGTGCATTAGATCTACTTAAAAAGAGTGCTAATAAATCAATTCTCACTCTTAGTGTAGGTGCTTTACACTACAAAAGAGGAGAGAAAAACAGTGTTAACACTAAGAAACAGTGATTGTAGGAAGACAAATTGGTGTGGGAATTGTGGGCCTGTATGTACATGCAGCTACTTTTAGCTGTGTATTTGGAAACTAAGATTATTTCTGACTCAATCTGCTAAACACAGATGCATGTTGTGCAGGTTAATATGGGTACATTATGTTTTTTCTTCTGTAACAGGAAATTATGATTTCTGATCTTGCAAGTCCTTAAGGCAACGAGCAGGGTATATTGGAGTACTTTTAAGTAAGATAAGAATAGATTTTATAAGGTTTATTTTAAAGCTTTGAATTTCTGTAGGTCATACATATCAATGTTTTTTGCTAACCACAAGCAATGAATATTTACCAGCAGTTGTAATTAAGCAAAGTCAGCATTCAAAACATGATGTTGCTGTAGTAGACTTAACTAATGATAGCTGAAAGATGGACACTTGCTTTTTCAATTAAGAAGATAAAGTCTTCTCTTGCTTAAATTATACTTTTAATGTAGTTAGTTACATAGGCACTGTACTTCACTATTTGTTTTGAAGTAGAGGGGAAATTTAGTGCCAAGGTGGCACAGCAGAGCAATAGAGCCAGAAGAGGTGGATTGTGTACTTGACTTTGGCCCTAGTCCATCACTGAAAAGACAAGGACATACTGCATAGGTAAAACGACCATAAAAAAAATTTCTGGAGGGGGGGGGTTATTTTATTTTATTTTATTTTATTTTATTTTTATTGTAAAACAGTTGAAGATACCTCTTATGCAACCTTTTATGAGACTAGTGTAATAATTAACTTTTAGCTTTTCAGAATACAAATTGGAAAATGATGAGTGTGTGCATAGTTTACCAAAGTGACAGTTTTCTAAAGAGTATGTAATTTATCTTAGACTATTAATCTTAAAACAAATATGGTGTTATGGTAGATTTTCAGGTCAGTCTTCTTTACAAAGATAGATTAAAGGGAACTGAAAACCCTATATCATCTGATGGTTTAGAAATCATCTTCTTTCATAAGAGCTCTCTGGCTATCTACAGGTTTAATGGGAAATAAGACTTTGCGATTCAGCAGTTCCAGAAGAATTATAAGATTATATTTTGTTAAATATCCAGAGGCAGAGGTGTATGAACATTCGCATGAGCGACTGCCCTTCATTCATGAATGTAGGTTCATTGGTCAAGTCTCCCTGTGTGGCCTCTGAGTTGCTGTGGAAATGACCCAGTGGGAGCTTGCAATGACCTGGGAGAGTGAGAACTGGCTTGGCAATTATCACAGCAGTCGCGTAAACAGTGAAGTGGCCTTGTTTGCACTGTGGATATAAGAAAATAGGGAGAATTTCTTGTCTTCTTGATGACTATTGTATATCCACAACTGAATTTAATTTTCATTCCGAATTAAGTGATTGCACCCTGTAGAATTCACCACCGATAAAAAGAAGAAGATTTGCAAGACTTTAGATTGTGAGTGAAATGCAGATTGCAAGGGTGCAGATTGCCTTAGGAGGCTACAATATGCCAGCAGTATTGAGGTCAGAGGCAGAGAAGCCTTTGACTTCAGTGAAAGCAGCATGGAACTCCTGCAGAGTACCATGGTTTGGATGATAGCATATTTTTCAGTCTGAAAGTGAATTAGCACAGTTGTAACAACAAATGATACAAGTGATATCTTAAAATGTCAAGAAAAAAGTCAGTTTCAGATCTACTTATAGGTATTTTTTGAATGTGGTTTTGATATGTTGTGCCTGGATCTATAATTAAACTGTCTTTTTTTGGAGCAGCCCACAATGGGCATTTTTCATTCAGGGAATGAGAATTGATTCTCTTCAGCTGATCCAATGCTCATCTCTTTGATCTAAACTCAGGACAAATAAAGATTTATACAATTGGATCTGCAAATAAAGCAAAAAAAGTTTTACTAGCTATTTACTGAGTAAGAATTTAAATATAACTTCACAGTATAAAGAGCTGAGAACAGGAATTGTATGTTATTGTTTGAATTCACCCTTTCTTTCATAAAGTGGCTGTAGGCTGTTTCAGGTGCCGTCCAAAGCCATCAGGTGTGTGAAATTAGTATACCTAGCTTCTATATGTTTGCTAGGAGATATTGAAATGTTCCCTGATGATGGCTACTGTTCATTTGCATCTATGGTTTAGTGATTAGCCTTATACATAATTACTTCATAGTTTAGGCTTTTTCAAAACCGAGTAAAACAAGACAAAAAATCTGACAAGCAACCGAACAGCAATGAAAACCCCACTCCTGTTCATTCTTCTGTAACATTTACTATTGAAATGTGACAAATTCTAAAGCAGGGGCAGATGTTTTCTCCTTAATGCTATGAAGGCATCTTTCTTCTCATTTATTTGACAGTATGACAAAAATTACTTACAACTACTAAATATAACATCTTTGCCTTGTCAGAAATAGAAGGGTGCAAATTAGTCTAAGAATTAAGCAAATCCAAAGCTTAAGGATTCTGGGAGAAGCAGAGAAATAACTGAAAGCTGAATTTGGTAGCTGCATATGTCTCCTTCATTAAACTCATGCCTCAAGCCCAGTCAATCGAAGGAAAAGTTCCATGAGCAGCCTTTAATCATGCACCTATTATGTGCATATAAATCTCTTGGATATTGGTTTTGAGAACTGTTGCAGATTCTTAGTGAAATAAAAAGTTAAGCACATATAACTGTTCAGAAAACATGGAAATCTTGTTAGTTAATTTCTTGAAGTTGTAAATATAGCCTCGTTGTTGTTTTATCATATTAGTATATGATAAAATTTTACATTGCCAATTTCAATTGCACTTTTCAGGAAGGAGTTAGTGGGGCAGAAGTCTTTCAGAATTTATGATCACCTACTTCCTGTGTAAGACTCGAGCCTCCTAGTACAAAAATAAGTTGCAGAGAATGAATTACTCATTGCTAGAAGCATTATGTGCTTTTCTTCCTCTGCACTCTTCATTCTACAGCCTACAGATTCATGCATATGTCCTGAAATTGACTCCAAAAGAGTCCAGGACTGTATTCTAATGATGAAAGGCAGATTTTTTTTTTAGGGTTTTTTTTTTTCTTGTTGTTGTTGTTTTGTTGGGGTTTTTTTTTGGCTTAAAACCTTTAACTAATGAAAACATGTTCATGAGAAAAGATATTGTTGAGAATGATTGCTCTTGAAATGTTGGATTCCCTACTCTAGATTAAAAATTTGTGACATGACCCATATTTATTTGCAAAGCATTCCTTTTGTCTTAAATTCCTGTAATGAATAATTCATTCTGTTTTATTTTGTAGGAGTCTATATTTCACTGGACTTTTTTCTGAATTCTGCTTTGGTTATAAGTTCTCAGTAGAGTTCAAACCTTTGTCTGATATTATAGCTGTGATTCTTGGACCCCACTGCTGAATAGCAGAGTACGTGATATTAGTAAAAATCTATGAATAGCACAATAACATTGTTGGTTGGAGGATCTGGTAGCAAAGATCTGATTCCAGTAAATGATATTAAATTTTAACACATATAACTTGTCTAAGTGCCTACAATTTATCACAGTAAGATTTTCTTTCCAGATCTTTCCAGCCTGTTGACATCTTTTTGATTTGGTGATTTTCCGTCTCACAGGTGTGTTCCTTAACTAAAATGTCTTACAGTTTTTGAAAAAGTTCTTATAAACTGGAACACATTCAGCCATTGTTTTAATAATCTCCTTTTAAGTTTCTTTAACATTTTAGTGTCATTCAATGAGCAAGATTTTCTTCAATGTGTGAGGTGAACTTGGAACATGTTACGGAATTTCTATAACATTTTTCTGCTAATAAGAGAAAAAGCTTTGTTCCCTTCTAGAGAAAACTGTAAAAACACCTTACTTTGTTGGCTCAGACACTGTAGGCTACTGCAGAAACAGACCAGAGCTAACTTTTTATTTTAACATCAAGGATGAATACATTTCTTTGTAACAAAGTCTAAAATGGATTCATAACATCTGACCCCTCTATTTTTTAATCTTGAAATCCTTGAATTTTTGAATTTCCCTTGAAACTTTTCCTGTTACTTTTTCATAGATTACATTACACTTTTCAAGACTTCTTTTCAAGATTTTCACCACTACAGTTTTATTTCATCTTTGACATATTTAGTAAATTGGGACAATGGAGTGATGGTGTTACTGTGTCCTAAGGAAATCTGGGTATTGTTGAACCTCGTGGGTCTTTTGTTGATTTTAATGTTCCCTTTACTTTTAGAAAGCTATAAGGTTGCATTGGGCCTTTTGGCTTTGTCAGGGATGTTTGTGCAATTCTGAAGGTTATTGTGCTATAGCTTATTTAAGTTGTCTTCTAGTGAAGATATGTTATCTCTCAGTATTTAGATCTTTGCAGCTTCTCTTCCTCTTCTTTCATCTCTGTTTCTTATCTGCACCAGAGCACCCTATTCATTATAAACTATCATTATCTGATTCACTGTAATAACTATGAGAAAGGGTTTCTCCATTTTGCTCTCTTCTGCACAGTGTGAGGAAGACACTTTACACCATCTCTGAAACAACACCAGATTAAGGCACCTTTGGAAATCATGGAATAAATTAAATGGTTTTTTGCTGTCTCTGATAGTTTCTAGTGGATTTTTTTTTTTAATGCTATCTATCTTGTGGTGGGAAAGACTTAACATATACAGTGGTTTTAATGATTAGGTTTATATAACCTTAAAGACCCCAGAAGCCATCTCCTATATCTTCTTGAAGAGATTGCAAGGATAAACTCAAGTTAGCTAGAGATAAGGTCATTTTAGTGGAACCTTTAAATAGACATTAAAGAAAGCTGCCTTCTCTCCATATTTAGGTCCAGCTAAAAGGAATGGAAAAACATGGGAGAACTTCCAATGATAGCAGCCTATTATCTTATCAAAAACTGGACAAGAAGCTGAGCTTACTGCCTTCTGGGGAAACTAAATATTTTTAAGCACGTGTAAGCCACAATGATTGACATTTTCATAAATGTTTGTACTGTAGAGAGATTGTTAAATTGCCAGGCATTTGCTAGTGAAATGTAAAAGAAACCCTCTCTTAAATATTAAGCTATTCTGCAGAAGGCTGAAAAAGTTTTCCTGTATCAGAACTGTGCATAAAACAATACTGAGAAAATGAGTACTGAGAAATTCTCATGTGAATTCAACAATAGCTTAATTAAATGTAAATTAAACAGTTAAACTGCAAATAATGTCTCTCTACCAGTTAATAGTTACAAAATATGTGTTTCAGTTTGTTTGTTTTGCAGCAATTTATGTGAAATGTGAAATATAACATCGTCTATTATGAAAATATTCAATCTTACTGGAATTTTTTATTTCTTGGAATTCTTTTTTCATTTAAATTGATTTTAGGACAAAGGACTTCTACATTTTTGACTCAGATGCCCAGTCTTTCAGTTAGTATTAATCTGAGATATTAAATCAGTCTTATATGAGCAATGGTTTTAGAATATAATGGTTCCTTTAAAATTTGTACGGCATTTTTCTAATACATATATAATGCAAATTATGTAAACTCTTTCTAAGATCCCTTGTATCCATTTCAATAATATGGATTATGCTTTTATTTCAAATTATTATATAACTGTGTAAATATTTGCAGGTGTGAATGTATTTTGTCATCACTAGATATGCTTATAAAATTATAGATATGTGTACGGTATTTTTGATATAGAAAATTTTTACATGTTCAGTGTCTCAATATGTATGTTTATCTTGAGAAAAGGTGAGAAGTATACATTGCAAAATGCTCACCTCCTTTCAAGGACAGGTTTATGATGGTAGGAATCAAGCTGTTGGCCCGTTGCATATTTCTAACTGTGGGGACAGCTGAATTTATGAATGCATCTGTATTCTTTCCAAAGCATACTCACTGAGGAAGCAATCTTCCTTCCCTTGTCTGCTAATATTAAAAAAACCTGCTATATTCACATAAATTCTCTTGCACAATGAAGGTACTATGCAGATTGCCTCAAAATTGCATCCAAGTGTTATATTGTCAGTGGTGGAATTTCCTATTGCAGATAGAGCCCTTTTGCACAATTACCTCCATGTTGTCCAGTTTTCTGAATGCACTCTCAATGCTTATTTTAGTGTAAACTAGTCATTTTAGGTTAGTAAAGTCACATTTTTTTGTTGTAATCTTTGTTATTCAGAATTTCCTCACAGTTCTGAAGATAATTTAATGAAAATTCCAGTCATAATGAGATCAAGGGACTTGACTGACAGGTATTCACATCATATGTACTACTTTAAAAGGCATTTAGGATTGCATTGCTTCTGCCTAAAGCAATGACAAAAATGTTCAAGTCCTAAAAAACGTATCTGTAACAGAATAGTGTATAAGTAGTAATATTGAAAGACTTGATTAATATAGTTAACACTTTTATTGTGGGGCTTACAGATTTTTTAAACGCCTTTGTTTCGTCTTTTTTTTGATTTCACTTCTATTAGCATAAGTGTATATATAGACACACAATTAATAGAACTCGTCTGATGAATTTCAGGAAGATACCACAGCCAATTTTCAGCTCACTCGGCTGTGAGAAGAGGACAGTCAGATTGAAAACAACCATAGAAAGGTTTGGATTGGAAGAGACCTTTTCAAGATCATCTGGTACAATCCATCTGTAGGCAGGAACATAATTCTTTAGGCCAGGTTTTTCAAAACTCCATCTAACCTGACCTTGAACACTTCCAGGGATAGAGCATCCACAACTTCTCTGGGCAGCCTGTTCCAGTGCCTCACCACCCCCACAGTAAAAAATTGCTTTCTGATATCCAATCTAAATCTACTCTCTTCCCATGTAAAATAGTTGCCTCTTGTCCTGCCACTACAAGCTTTGGCAAAAAGTCTCTATCCAGCTTTCTCATGTGCTCTCTTTAACTATTGAAATAATAAGGTCTCCCCTGAGCCTTCCCTTGTCCAGGCTGAACAACCCCAGCTCTTTCAGCCTTTCCTCATAGGAGAGATGTTCCAGCCTCTTTCACTCAATTTTGCAATGTGTTAATGACAAAGACCTACTTGTGACTTAAGATAACACTGTTAGGCTGAACTATTCACAGATCTGAAAATTGAGGCAGGAATCTGAAAATTATAGAAGGATAGTAGGAAAGAGTGAAGGTTAAAACTGCTAATCATTGAGAGTTCTGTACAGAAATATCTGAAGGGCATCTAGACATGTTACTTAGTATAGATCACAGAGATGCCATGATTTTGGACTGGTGGGTTAAAAGGGTAAGACCTATTTAAAAAAGACAAGTCAAGGAAAACTGGTAGAGTTCTGTTTTTCTGATGTTCAAGCAGGAAAATGAGAAGTAGAATTCTTGAAGGCAGACCTTCACCAGCTCTGAAGGGAAAAGAAAAGGGACATTGTCATTCTTGGAATCTATTGTAGGCACCTTAGTCAGAAGAATGGAGACACTAGAAACATCTTGATGAATAGGTGTGGTTGAATTGAAGAGCACTGGATATTCAGTTCCAAAATTAGTGTGTAAGCATGGAGAAGGTCTGACATATGAACAACTTTATTTTGAAAGATAAAGAAAGTTATTATCACAACCGATTTGTCTGAGACTAAGTGATTTTGGAAACTGGATCAGTATCTCCACTTAGAAGCTAGTTTGGGTGAAAGTGACTATAAATGGCAATATTTATGGGTTTAGGAAGAAGTAACCATAGTAGTAGAACATGAACAACTGACCTCAAAAAAAGCATACTTTAATGAACCTGGGGACCTAGCTGTTCTCCTGAGAAGATCATCTAAAGGATAGAGTGAAGGAGAGCTAGCAGTTGCTGAAAGAGAACATGTTAAAAGCAGAGCTGAAAACTGTCACAGAGGGCACATTGAAGGGAGCATAGGAAATAGGCTCAAAAATATGGATGCATCAGGGTAGATAAATAAACATGAAAGCTTTGGGGGAAAAATTCTGGAGCTGTTAGAATGATGAATTAGAGTGATAAAATGATAACCCTGGTCCATTACTTAGCAAGAAAGAATAACAAGAAAAAGAAAAAAAAATCCCTTTTCTGTAGGCATGTATTTAACCAAACACCATTACCAAGTAGGTACAAACAGAATTGGGAAGGAACAATTTAAAGGATATTAATGTAACATGATGTATTCGTGTTGACAGAATCCAATTAAATTTGCCCTTAAGTACTTAGAAAACCTAGCATGCTTAATCCCTGAACCATTAGCAAACATAGTACCTAGCTTTAAAAAAGCAAAAATGGACTATTGTACAATTACAGATGAATCAGTATAATTTCAACATCTGGAAAGTTACTGAAACAAGCTATTAGCGTTCAGTGTGTATGTACAGAGAAGATAATAAAAACAGCTAGAATGATTTTGTCAAAAACAATCACATCAATGTACTCTAATTGCTTTCTTTGATGGGATTTCTGGGTTAATCGGATCTGGGAACAGATAGGATTAATTTTGACTTCAGGCAAGGTTTCTGACACTGTCCCATAAAGAAGTCCATAAATAAATTAAGTCAATATGATCTAGATGAAATTAAGATGAGGTACGTAACTAGTTGGAAACAATGCTTAAATCTGAGTTATCAGTATCTGACTACCAAGAAGGGTCAACAGTGGGCCTGGTTTTTCTCAACATTTTCATAAATGACTTTGTAGCAGACTAGCAAGTATACTTAATATATTTTATGGATGAAATATGACAGTTTTGTAGCTTTTCAACAGTAGGAAAGAAAGATCATTATCTTGGGAAATTTTAGCTGTTATGTATCATGTGCTGAAATTTGATAATAAATAACTGTAAAATGATTAGCAAGAAAAGTGACATGCACAAATAGAAAATTAGGATAAAGAACAAGGTATTTATTCTGAAGATCAATATCTGAATGCCAGAGTGGACCACAGAATCTGTGAGCTAAATAATAGTGATGGTTTTGAAAAATAAACATCAGATGTTATTCTGGTTGTCTTAACCAGATTGCCATATGCCACGTATGTAAGTTAGTAATTTTACTCCAGACCTGATGAAGACTTGACTATGAAATAATGATGAAGTAATGCATCCATTCTTTTCCTCAGTACTTTAGAAAAGAGCTAAAAGTCAGCATGCTCAGAGGAGAGTTGCAAAATTACAAGAGGTATGGAAAATTCCCTTTTGAGCTGAGAAGACATATTTAACTGATTTCATCTAAATGATGGAACTCATGATAACAGATTTTCAGTATGCAAAAGACTGTTATAAACAAAAGACACCCATGTGTATAACCAGGTAATAAGTAGTTTAGTTTTCAAGAAAAAACCCTAGAGGTAACAACCAATCAAAGGCCCGTGCTTTAGTTTTGGTATGTAGAAAAACCTTCACCTTTGAGAGTGAAATGCAGGAATGCTGACTAACAGGAAACAATGAGGGTTCTCTTTCACTGGGGATTTTTAAGGAAAAAAAATGACCTATGTAGTCTAGGTGCACTTTACTCTGCTTTTGGGATAAGCAAGTGATTTCATTACTCTTGTACACTCAGGCAACCTTCCTTTTTTTTTTTTTTTTTTTTTTTGGTTCTTTGCAAAATTCTATGTGAAAATTCTGGGTTTGCCCTCATCTCTTTTCCTTTTAAACTTCTATTTAGTTTAATGTGACGTTTGAATTGGTCTTTGTATCTGGGGAATCTGACAGGTTGTCTCAAATGTGATGCCTTTCTAATTAATCAGTTATTCCAAATAGGTTTACAGATACAGAAGCAGGGAACAGAGTTCCTGAATCAGCTCAGGGTGAGTCACTTGCCAGACTGCTGCTATTTATTACTGCACAGATACTCTCTCTACAATTTTGCATGAATGCTTTTGTGTCTCATGGATGTTCCAGATGTGCATCTGAAGTACAGCAGCCTCTCTCTGCAGTGGACTGAGAATGTCACCTCTCCAGACTACAGTCTTGTTTATTTGGGGCTTTTTGATAGAAATGGCAGCCATCATATCTGAGCACATGACATTAGAGCTAGCTGGAATCACAAATTTTGTCCCGAGGCAATTCTAGTCTTTTGACATTTGTTTTGTGTCTTCCTTACTAGATTAGATCTCCTCTATCACATTGGTTTCATTTCGACTGCAGTGCCTCGTGGAAGATGTAGTTCAGACACTCTAACAGGTGTTTCACCACTGTCTTAGAACAAAATGTGCTGGGTATTCCAGTTGCTTGCATGACTTTTGTACCAGATCAGTTATATAAGTTTTCATAGAGTTATTCCTTATTTGTGCTTGTGTAAGCAAGAGAACCTTAAGCAGATGTGTCAAACTGTGTGATTCAGTAACAAAACAGGACCTTATTTCATAATTGGAGCATTGGGTTGTTCTTTTTTTCAAGAATATTTCCTGCTCTTATTTAAGAACTGAGAGATTTATGTGAAAGCACAGGATTGATGATGAAATTAGTTTCCACAGATTTCCCCATCTTCGTTGCTTCAATACAGAAAAAAAAAAAAAAGGATCCTTGGCTGGAGAAAGGAAAGACATGGCTTCAGGAACAGCAGTAATGTAGTAATCTAATATTTTGTTTATATTTTTGTTTTGCTCCTGCCCAGATGATGGGTGGTACTTCAGGGTGTTCTGGTTTTTAAGCAGGATTCTTCTGGTTTTCACTGTTAAAGTGATTATGTAAGCAAAATTGTTTGTTGGAAATTTTTTATTATTTTTGGCAGAACAGTCACATTTTCCCTGAATATATTGTACTCTGGTGTATGCAGTTTATTTGTTCTGAAAAAATAAATAGTAGACTACCATATCATATTGTTTTTCCATGTCAGTTCACTAAAGCTATAATGTTCCTTGAAAACCTTAAAATATTTGCTGTTTTGTGGATAATGAAAGCAAGCTCATACAGAACTTCTGTCCATTTAAACTGTAGCAACCATATTTCTTCATCCATTGTAATGCTTTTGTTTCGGGTCCAACAAATGACAAGTGTATTTTTCATTACTCATTTATCTTCATTGATTAGTTGTGCATTTGCATTTCACTTCTGTCATTGGATTTTTTTTTTTTTAAAAAACATGGCTCATATCCAGTAGCTAAGTGGCTAAGATGGGAATTTCCAAACTGGTCTTATATGTGTTTTATTTTATAGCAAAACCTTCACAGGTGCTTTCTTGCCTTTATGTGTTGTTTACATGGGTCTTATTTTCAGACTTTGTTCTTTTACATGGGAAGTGATATCTAGTATTTATGTTTTTCTTCAATCCTAATAAGCAAGAATAAATCATTCTGCCTTCATTTCCTTTCCTTTTCTCAGAAGAGCATGGGCAGAAAAACCTACGAAACTGACTTCTAGGCCAGGGATACCTAGAAGAAGTACCTGTCTAGTGGAAAATCCATGTGAGCTTGCTTCCTTGTCCTGGCATAACCACCTCTGAGATGTGTCTGTTGATGGGGAATGCGGAAGATCTCTGTCATGGCATCAATAAGCACTGCAAACACTGAGATAAAATAGGAGCACCTTATCCGGCAGGCCCTCCCTGCTTTCTGTTCCAGATAGGTTTTCAATAATTTTGAGTTGTGTCTGCTTCTATCATAGCTAGATTTTGACTTGTCAGTCTACTTCTAGTAGTAAAGTCAAGCAGCACTAATGCCAGTCTCCTTGCTGCAGAGCTACATCTACTGTGCTGGCTTTTATCTGTGACTTTAAAACTCCTCAGGGTTTTGTCCCTGTTATTCAGTATAATCACATATTTTAAGCACAATGTAACTTTTGGCAGTACCAGCTTATATAACAGAATACAGAAGAAATATTTTTTTGATAGCATTGGTAGTGTGTATTTTTCATGAAGCAGGATGATGTTTCAATTTATTTGTTTGGATTTGTGATAAAGTAAAATCTTAGAGAAAGCTAAATTATACTGCAATCTCTAGTAAAGCAGACATGTAGTTGATTAAATAATTTACTACTTTGCCTTTTTCCTATCTTTAATTGAATCTAGCCCATCTCAGTTGGACAAACAGGGCTCTTTGAAGTTTTTCCTTTATGTCAGTTTGCATATATGGCCCTGTATAACCAGGTTTGAAGCTTGTGTTCAACCACGCTTATAACAGTAATTAAATGCAATATTTTAAAAAGAGCAGTAGAAAGCTTGTTGATTATTGCCCCAGTACTTTGATGTAAGTCTTGCAGCATGAAACACCAGCTTTATCCCTTGATTGCATCTACAAAAACAAGGAATAATGCCACCAAAGCTATGAGGATTAATGAGAGAATGATCAGATCTGTTGTTTACCCAAGGTCTAAAGGAGGGGGAGAGAGACTTGTATTCAGGATAGGCTGATTTTACAATGAGTAAAGCAAATGAAAATCTAATGAAGTTAAAATTTGGTAAATCTCCCATTAAAATCCCAGGATTTTGAAGCCTTCTTTACTTTGATATTCCAGGTTAAAAGGCAGGTTTTGCTTGTTATAGTAAATAAGTGAGAGTCCTAGAAGTTGTTTGGGTTTAGTCAGAATGGGCATGACCTCTTACCCGGTAAAAAAACCCCAGAGACATTATAGACAAAGGTGACAAAAAGGCAGCAGGAATTGAGAGAAAAGAAATGAGATCAACTTTCTTTTACTGATTATCTGGTCTGTATGTAGCTCATGCTGGGGGTGCAGTCAGCAGAATCAGCTCTAGTCTGGCTTTCTTGTGTGTGGCATTGCTCAGAAGTCCAAAACTATGTGGGCATGGTACACTACTTTCTGATTTGAGCTGGCTCTGCTGTTGGGTGTCATTAATGAACCTTCCAAGAAAGAGAGAAACAAATTGCCAGGGATGGGAGAAGGAGAAAGAAGAGGAAGTCATGAACAGTTTGAAAAGCAAGAAATGGAACAGAAGTTTATAGATATCACAGAATTGTTGAAGTCTGGAAGGTATCACTGGAGATAATCTAGTCTAACTCCCTTTCTCAAAGAATGATCATCTAAAGCAGATTACCCAGGGTCACGTTCAGCTGGATTTTTAATGTCTCCGAGGAGATTCTGGACAACCTGTTCCATTGCATGACAAACCTGACAGAGAGAAAGATTTTTCTTATGTAAAAAGGGAATTTCCTTTATGTCAATTTACATCAATTCGTACCCATTGCCCCTTGTCCTGTCCTCATCCTGATGCCTTATCCCTGGTCTTAAAATCAGAGCCAAACACGGTTAAAAGGGAGAAGGGATTTACCTCGGTATTTATTTAAGGATCCTTAAAGGTGCACTCTCCGTGTGGGTGGAATGCGCTGAGCAGCTCACACTGAAATGCACACACACGATACAGCACATACAGTTAAGGCCTTGCAAATTAGCATATCTATCAAAGATTCCCCAAGGAGAGGCTCGAGTGAGCCCCTCATCTGAGGAACTTTTCCCCTGGATGGGCTTATCTTAGTTTACAGAATGTGTTCTGGAGAGGACCTTGGTGTCTGGGGCTTTCTGACCCCCTACTGCGAGGCTTCCAGGATGTTCGGTCTCCTGGCTTAATGGAATATTGGGTCTATGTGAGTTACCAAACCTAAGAGTTAAAAAAATATGTGGGCTAAAAGCACCAAGAATACATAAAAGCTATATAAAAGAATATATAAAAAGGGGTATATAAAAAGGCAAAAAATCATCATGGCATCAGTCTTGCCTCTGGGAACCACTGACAAGAGTCTACTTTTTTCTTCTTACTCTTTCTCATCAGTTATTTATACACACTGATGGGGTCCTTCCTGAATCTTTTTTCTCCAGGCGGAACAGTTCCTGATGTCTGAACTTCTTGTATGCCTTACAATAATCTTCATGACCCTTTGCTGAACTTCCTTCCATGTGTCTATGTCTCCTTTGTACTGGAGAGTCCAGAACAGGACACTGTAACTCATGACATGATGGCAAATGTATTCAAAGTGTGGAAATAGGAATCTCAAAAGAAAAGAGGCAGCATCAGCAGGGCTGCTGTACCTGAGTGAGGAACAGCCTAGCCTAGTGATCCTCTATATCCACATTGTCCTAAGCAGTGCTGACTTAGGTGGTTTTGCAGCTTCAGCAGAAGTTTTGTGCAAAGAAGATTTTTATTTATTTTTAAATCCCAAACCCTCCAAAACTACAGAGAAAATACCAAGGGTAAACAAGAAGTACTCTTGAGTCCTCTTGTCTTCTTTTCTTCATCCAAGCATGGTTTCCACACATTTATATGAATGCAATGTGGAGTTTGTGACAGGAAGAAGAATTAGAAGAATGAAGAAATGTCTCTTAAGATATTCCATAGGTGTATTTAAAGTCTCTCATGTGGGCTCTGAGAAAGTGCAATGTGAGTTGAGCTGTGTCTGACATATCTGTGTCTATTGACAGAATGCTGAGTTTGATCTGATGTATTTCATTATCTCAGGAGGGCTTTTTTAATTCAGGCTTAGCTCCATGTAAAGCAGGTTCATCTTGGCTAGCTCATAGTGTGGGCAGAACGAACTCATTATCTCCTGCCATGCACTGTAGACTCATGTGGGCCATTGCCAGAAAGGCTATCATCTGCTGTGGAAGCTGTTGGCTTGGAAAAGGCAGGCATGAAGGCCAGAATAAAACCTGAGTGAAGTGAGGCATTCAGAATTCATGATTTTAAATCCCAAGGCAGGTAACTAAAGAGGAGGAAAGGTAACATTTTCTTGGAGTTTATAGAGAGGTCAAATGGGGTGTAAGTAGAAATAATCCAGAGCTGTGTAAAAGTTGAACAAGGCAGAGGCAGCGCTTTGAATGTAAGTCTAAGAAGGTAGAGAAGACAGGTGGATGATAGCAGGGAGAGCTTTAGGAAGAGTGTCAATCATGTTTTCAGAGACAGACAAGTGGGCAAATAAGTGGAAGCAATATATACTGTCACATAAAACAATATACTGAATATGCATTTAAGAAGGAAGACTGTCTAAATAGCTGGTTCATGAAGGACTGTCTGATTCTTCTAAACTCAAAAATGTATTTCAATTTATTTAATTCATAAAGAAGCTGTGGTGAAGCACAGTGCAGTTGATATTTACTGTCTCTCTATTCCTACTTCTTTTTAATCAGAGGGCAAAGACATGAAGTTATTGAAGATTTTTCCAGCTGCAGTTTCTCTCTTTACAGTATAATCAACACACAGCTGCTTTAGAGCATACTTCAGGTTGATCATATGGATTTAGTTCTGCTGATGGCTGCCTGCATGTTTTTATTTGAGAAAGCTTACGCATGTCATTCTGTAATGGTTCCTATTTCCATTTTAGGTCAGTATGCTTATGATGGCAAACTGCTATAAATGGCTTCACCAGGTGCAGGCATAGGAAACCAAGCAGAAGAATCTCTCATTACAATATACCCACAAGTTTTCCCCTTGACAGCAGTGTTTCTCTTTTGCAGGATACAAGCCCTATGTTTCCAAATAAGTTGTCATAACATTCCATAAAAAAAGATGTTATACTGCAGCATTATCATTTGTGAGGCTCTTGATCTTTCATAGTGGAAGTCAAATGCCTGTTATATATTTGGAAGGTGACGGGCACTTGAGGTTGTGATGTGCTGTGGGTGA
The DNA here is from genome assembly GCA_013397815.1 of Aleadryas rufinucha. Taxonomy (NCBI): domain Eukaryota; kingdom Metazoa; phylum Chordata; class Aves; order Passeriformes; genus Aleadryas; species Aleadryas rufinucha. The sequence goes on from VZTH01010887.1 coordinate 248,411, forward strand.
TCTTTAGACGCGTTTGTGTAAACATACCAGGTTACATGGTAACTGACAGCAGTAGCATGGGTGTCCTTCTCTGAGACAGATCTGACTATAAAATGTAGTTCTGACTTTCACACTACTTTAGGGAAAGCAATAGGTAGCTCAATTTTATTTTTATTCTGAGTGGAAATATACAAGTGCATATATGTTCCATAAATTCCACAGACCTGTCATCAGCCTTTGCATGGCAATCCACTAGCTGCTTGTGTTTTTGAGATTATTATTCTTCTTCTTTTCTTTGTATCCAAAAAATCCTTAAGGGGTTTGGTTTTGTTTGGGAGATGTGTTTTGGTTTGTGTTTTCCCTCAAATGGAGAAAAGTATTTCACAGATGATCTGGGAATTATTTAAAAATATAAGTAATTTATATAAAATCAGCTAGCAGTAAGGCTTAAACCATATATGGCTTATGTGTCCTGCACAGTGTAGGTGAGGAAAAAAAAAGAATCAAAATAATTTGCACGTCATAGGCAAACTACAAAATGTGTCCTATAGACAAATACTGGAGTTTATTTAGAGTCAATTGAAATTTTTGTCTTAGAAATATCTTTGTTTATGAAGATCTTACACAAATTTGAATATATACTATTATGCTATTCTTATCTTTTGTTTTTTACATCATACTTACATTCCACTTTTCTCTCTTCCTCCTTGCCAGAGCAACCTCGGAGTAGTTCTGGCAATTAGCAATCTCCCACATGACATGTGATGACTCAGTTTGCTTAAATCTTTTGTACAGCAGGTTTTGACTGTGGAAATCACCTGCCACAAGCCACTTTTTCTCAGAGATCTGAGAGCTTGCATGAACAGTAGCTGGGTGAACTGTGATTGCCAGGTGATCAAATGTTCTGAGAGTCTTGAAAGGATGATGTAATGGTGTAACATGTATGGAAATGGAACAGGAGAGAAAGCTTCGACTGGTTAGAATAGCATGTAATTCTTAACTTCTGTTAACTCTTTTTTAAAATTATTTTGAAATAATCCTTCACAAGTGCCAGAAATATGTGGCTGTGTGGGATGTGTAGTTTCTCTGAACTACACATTCTTATATCTTAGAGTTGTCAGTTTTCCTAGACACTTCAGCTGAATCATTTCTGCTTTGCTTTTGCTTAAAACAATACTGAAGTGTTGCTGGGCTGTATTGTACAATACTACTCGGGAATCATTGGGCTGTTTTCAAAGTTGGGCTTTTAAATTCTATCTACAATATATAGCTGCATATTATTATCCTTCAAAAGCAATAGCTGAACATTGCATTATTTTAAAATGACTTCTATCACAAGATTAAAAGAGAGAACCTTACAATTGAAATTCAGGTCTCTGTCCTGTTGTGTTTCTGGACTTTTTTTGTCTGCATCTGTACTAAAAATGATATTGTCAAGGTATCTGGAACTCATTCATAAACTGATCTGCCTTGACAGTTGTACCATCTGGAAGCTGTTAGCTTTTTTAAGTGAAGGATGTATTTTTTTTTTTCCAAGTAGTAGAGATTTTTATTTAGCATCATAACTGTAACCAAGTAGCTCTTAGCACATCTTAAGTGGTGGATGGTGCAAACATCACTTCAAGCCAGGTTGGTTTCTCAGGACCCTGGTCTCAGAGCACAGGTGAAGGCTCCAAGTGGTGTGCTTTGACTTGCACTGGTTGTCTGTGACCCCAAAGAACTTTTAGGACAGCAGGGTTTTGCTTTGCTTTCCTTTGTCTGTGTTTCCTGACAGGCTTTACTGCCCTTAGCTGGGTCTGGTGAGAGCTTAGTGCAAGCTGTCAGGATCAAAAGGTTGAATACATTTCATGCTCTAAAAATGTATGGGGGTCACTGTTCATCGTGACTGTCTGGAAAGCACTGAACTAAAATAGGAGTGTGCACTGCTTGCAGTATTTATCATTGCACAATAGATGGGGGGCATCACTCTAATGCAAATGTTCTAGTTGGGCTTCTTCATGACAACTGTGGAGCTGCACTACTACCAGAAATGGGCTACAGTGAAGTCTGAATTGGTCTTGGGTATAGCAAAACTGTCTGCTGCTGTTGTTCTAGTCCAGAACAATGATTGCCAAACTGCGGCATACCTTTATTCGCAATTCATACACCATCCATTCCAAAGTAGCATGCAAAACAATATTATGACATCTTGCTCCTTTATTCACAAAGGAGGTGAATGGCAGCTGGTAGCCAGTAAATGGCCCCTCCTGTGTCTATGTTTGGCACAGAAATGTGCCAGCTACTACCATCAACGTACGGAAGAGGTGGGACCGGAGCCCTCCTAAGTGTGTATGTGTGACTCTGCCTTGACCCTGCAGCAGCAGCTGCTCATTATACAGGGGAACCCCTGTGTAAAAAATTGCATATTAGAAAACATCACAAGCAAGGGGGAATAGCCAGAGAGCTAAGAGGCATTTCCACATATTTTACCAATAATTGTCTGGATTTCATGTGCTACGTTTTGTTTAAAGAAGCCTATGGCACAGATGATGATGTAAAATATGTTTACAGTTTAACTTAATACCAGCCTTAAGTGATTCCTTGCCCCTTACCATTGCAATGGGACTTAGAGATACTAAACCAGCGTGCATGAAGAGTGGCATCACACTGTCCACATTGTGTCGCACTTCATATTTTGTTTGAAATACTTGTTTTAAAGCATTCTTTAAAATAGTGGTATATTTGAGGTTAGGTTTAGCAGTTTATGCTCATTAGGTGGCACTGCAGCAGCTGAAAGATGTGATAACCTTTAAATCATTCTTATCATATTTCAATCATCTAACCACTGCAAATGTATTTTTAAGGTCAGTGACTATCATAGGTCTGAGTGTCTTCTTCATACTCCAGTTTTATTTCATGTTTGTGCTTCTACCTGTAGGCTGCTCCGCTAGACTGGTTGCAGGAGACCATCTAGTCAGCATGCTAAATATGACTATTACTGAACTTTTCATTCAGTGCTAGTAAAATGGAAAGGAGAAACAGCTATGCATGGATGAAAGAATTAGAGCACGTAGTACTTCTGGAAGTTATAATCTGTTTATTGTAAGTTACCTTGGTGGTTAAAAGATATCATGAACTATTTAAAGAACTAAATAAATTATTTAATTTAAATTTACTTAAGTGCTTCATCCTACCAAAGAAAAAAATCATCATAATAAATCATTATTATACATGGTATTTCAACAGTGGAAGGTAATGAAAGAGTTTGGGCCACATTTACACTCTTTTGTAGACTTCTGACTGATCAGTTACACCTAGTGTGCCATAGAGGTCAAGCAGTGTTTGATATTGATTTCAGTAAAGCACTCTATAGCTTTCTGTAGTGTTACTTCTACTGCTTTTTTCCTACATAATTTTCCTTAATTCTGCACAGGGTTCATTGCATCCATCCTTATTTCCATGTAATGTTTGTACATGAATTTTTCATAGTTACCTATGAAAGCAAAAAGGTAATACTGAGATTCCTTCAAGACTTAAATGTTGTCAGGTTGCTGTAGTTATTTTTCTGACATGTCCATGGAAAAAGTTGAACTCTGAGCAAAGCAAAGTGTGAGTAATTCTACCTTGCTGTCACATTTTGAAGAGGCATACAGAAGGTCAAAGTGTTCTTGCAGATCAGAAGCTCTGAAAAGTTGCTGAAGGGCATTGTCTGAATAGATAGGATTGAGTAACTCATGAAGGAATAAAACAATTAAAGTAAGTTCATGGCTTGGGGGTTGTTTGACTGAACAACTTTGTAACTAGTTAACCAGAATTTAAGCTTATACCTATTTTTCAATTAAAAATAGACATAATTTTACAAATACTTTGAGTCATTTTAAAAGCCATTATTTGAAGAAAACACTATTTCCTAAAGTACTTTTTTTCTGATAAGTTTTCTAATTCATTCTTTCAATGATGTCAAATGGTTTGAAGTAGTCTCCTAAACTGGAGTATTATGCAGATTTGAAGGTGGCAACATCAAAGAGAAATCCATATTTGCAAACATGTTAGTACTTACTCGTAGTACGCCCTGATAGTGCGCAATTGATCAGATTAAAGGAGAGTATTTTCTTCATCCAAACTGCTGAATTTTGTTGTGATGGATACGGCAAACAAGGTTGTCCTTCTGCATTGACCTTTCTAAAACTGGACATGTCAGATTCTCATCACAGATGGCATTGCTTAGAGGTTCTTTGTCAGATCCCTTGTCACTGAGATTGTGTTTGAATTTTGAGTCAGTAAAATATAGGCTGATAAAAACCTTGAGAGTTATTTGGACATTATCTGCAAATGCAGCTCTTAAAATCATCTACAATGATATTATGTATCAGAAAGTTGATAAAATTTTTGCCAGCAAATTAGGTGAAATAAAAACTACCCTTCCAAAACACTAGTCATAGTTTATTTAAATTCTGAAAATACTAAAAAAAATATTGCTTATCAATTCTTGATGAAAAAGAGAGCAAACAGTTGACACCAAGTCTGACTTGGTGCTGCTTTTAAGCATTTCACAAGATTAAACATCTGGTGAGGCCACTTTAATCCAAATTTTAATAATATCCCATTTAGATAATGAACTTCTGACTTTCATGTGCTTGAAGCTAAACCTTTCCTCATGTGTGAGGTTGCATGAATCTGTAATACACAGGGGAGGACATCTGGATCCGGATTTAATTCCATGTTTCCACCACTAAGTGTTGAAAAAATAACATAAACTTAAGACTTTGTGTTTGCAGTTCATTTTATGAATTGGAGCACAATTATCAACAAGAGCTTGAGTGTTGCAAGCAACATTAAAAACATTACTTTGATACATTAAAGTGTGGTGAAACACAGGCTTCTTCTGTGTACAGATTTTATTGTAAAGATGGAATATATTGAAAGTCAAGCCATTGTTACTGGGCTCAGTTACAGTAAAATGATAGTATTTAAGGTGTCTTATGGATCTATGGGCCTTATTGCCAATAATAGGACATGAAAAATGCATGGTAAGAACTGTGCTTATGGAGCATTCCTGTCTAAATTTAAAGCTTCTGCCTAGGTGCCAATTTGTGTCATTATTTTATGTTGTAAAAAAACTACCAAATGTATACCATAATAAAACTTAATTTCACAGTAAACTGAAATGCAGTATGTTTAATCAAATGAAAGGCATTTTAAATAATAGAACAGGGGTAAAATTGCCTGTGAAGGACGGTAAGCAGAGTCAAGTGATAATCATTAAAATATTTTGAAATTATGAGACAGTTAATGTAATAGTAATGGAAATAGAATGGAAACATACTTTGAAATTCAAAACTCATTTCTATCTGGCTGCAAACACAGCAAATGCATATAAGGTATTTTAGTTTAATCAGACTAGTACATGTAGAGTCTGTCTGCAATTTCATTTGGAGAAATCTATGCTTTTTTGGTTTTGTCACTTATTTAACATAAAAAAGAGAAACTAGTTGTGTTTTCAGTAGCTCACTATGTATTTTTATGCCTTAGATACCTTGTATTATTAATGTATATGGACTCTAGTGGTGTTTTTATTCCTTGTCTTTATTTACAGTTGGAGATTTTTTTAACATTATGTAATAATGACCAATGTAAAATTCAGGCATGTGCAACTATCTGTGAAGATATGCATTTTATATGTTTTTTTATATTTTACAAATCTTCAGACTAGTAATGAACCGTATACTGTATGAAAAAAAATGGCTTTATTTGGGAAAAAACCATTATGCTATAACCATCCTGGCCAGAAAAGCATAATGAAGAAATCCTCACAATACGTAGCTTGTGTACAGTTACACCTGACCTACTCAGTTGTCTTCCAGAAGAGGTCTTGACCTAATTTTTCAGGCTTTTGATTTTAATGGACACATCTCCAGATTATAATTTGTGGCTTTCAGCTGACACTGAATATGTGTTCAATATGAGTTCTCATTCTGCCTCTGAGTAGTTGCTCTAGACTTAAACAGCTTAAGCTATTACTTGTGGACTTTCGAGGATTTGTTGTAATTATTCATGTTATTCTTCCTTTTGTGCCATCTATGAGCTTTGCAAAACCCTAGATGCATTCCAAATTTTACATATAAGGGTGTGGAAGACAGTTAAAATATGAGCTTTTTTTGATCACAAGGGTGAATGCCTCCCTAGGTTGCCTGCTCTCCTATACAAGACCTGGGTTTTTTTTCCCGTTGTTATGGTCTTTTACCTAAATTTTTTGAAAGTATGCATTTTAAGCAGTTTGTATTGATGTTCACTGTAGTGTGCCCTGCATGCCATCACGTGTGAAAATATTAGACCTGGGAAAACAGGCAGATGTAATGTGACAAAATTGAGTGTTAGCAAGGCTTGGACTGAGAACAGAATTTTAAAAATCATGTCCCAAATTTGCATCCTTTTAACAGGAAAGGGAAAACAGCCTGGGATATAAAATACCTTCAGCTTCCACTCACAGCTATGGACAAGAGAAGTTTGTTTGTGTCAGTTACTCTCCTTAGGTTTTTTCAAGTTAAAGAAGCTCTTTGAGTAGCATGGTCTTTGAAAAATAGCTGTTACTAAGGAGTCATTACATTTTCCATTCCATTTTTTTAAATAAAACATTTGTTCATATTCTAGGCTCTTCTTTAGCCAGTCCTTTGTAATAATGTTAGACTACAGGCAGGTTTGAAGCTCTCCACCATCTGGAGAAGTACTACTGTTTAGGAAGAATGCTATGGGAAACAGTGGGAATGCCTTCACAGGGGCACAGGTAACAGTATGGGTTTGTATTCCAGTGGTTAGAGTAGGAAAAAAGATCAAGACCAAAGGCTGTTTGAATTTCTCTTCCCGTGAAGGAAATTTTCATTAATACCTGTGTGATATAAAGGTCTTTCTGAATAGTAAAAACCTGAATTCAAAGCAACCTGAGGAATCTGGGATGATGCTTATGCTATCCAAGGAAAATGTGTTTGTCTCTGAAAATAAGAGTTGAGCTATAGGTAATACATTAAGAACAGTTACCAAATCTATGGAGTTTTGTAGTAAGGGGTTTAAAGGAATCCTGGGGTACATAAGTTCAAATAACAGCTTATTTTAATTGTTTTATTTTCTCATATATAAATATTTATTTATTTCCGTAGGTTTTAATTATTAATGGAGATAACTTACAGCATGCTAGTTGATACTGTATATTTTGGAATAATAACACAATATAAGTATATTTACTTGCTTAAGAGTATGAAAAATTTGCAGTTGTTTTAAGAAATTAACATATGATCTAAAGTAGGGTTTGGAGTCACATACCTAAAGCTAGAGAGTATTGCAAGAGTCACAGGTGCAGATTTTTAAAGCTCTAGTATTTAACCATTATGGGGGTTACTTTTAAAAGTATATATTTAAATAGAAAATAAAATGTAAATTAGCTGACAGTTAAATACAGCTTACCAAATTGGCTCTAATATCTGAAAAGGGAAATAATTTATAACACTATATGTACTTTTGTACATGTGGTTCCTTTTGCAAAAGATTTGAATTGTCCTTAAGCCTTTACCTTTGTGAGTATTATAATGTATTTTACAAACCATTTAGTCAAACATCAAGGTGAAAGTAGTTTAATCAACTTCAGGCACTTGAAAATATCACCATGTTTGTTCTCATGAGCCAGGAGGAAGCTCACTTGGCGTCCAAGAGTTTTCTCCTCTCCTCTCAGTCTCCTATCAGAGGTTTAGAAGGGCAGTTCCTCATCTGTGGAAGGAGATTACCATTTTTTCCCCCATCTGATCTGGTATAAGAGGAAATCTTCTAAAATGCAAAATATTTAGGCAAACTAATTTTTTTAAGACAATGGAAACTCTAGGATAGATTTTTATGTGTACATATCCATGGAATTAGCCTCTCTGTAATAAACGTTTTCCAGTCTTGTGTGGAAATTAAAGTCTGAGTATTTCAAAACTAGATTACATACCTTTTGAGAAAGAGCAGCTACTCTAGAAGGCTTTCAGAATGGCAGAATAATCCCTGAAGGTACCAGATCCATATTACATGCAGAGGTCCTTTAAGCAGAGTTTACAGCAGAATTTTCAACACATGATATGAGAATCAAAACAGTGTTTCTGAGACATTTCAGATACTTTCCTGCTGTTACAATTTTTCAATAATTTAAATTTAATAAGGAAAAAGAACATAAAACGTAGCATGAGTAGAAGAAAAAAGAAGTCTTGCCATGCATTTCTGTAAAAGTGTTGAATTGTGCACTAATTGGCACTAGCTGAAATGTTTCATGACCTTCACAAGATTGGGAACAGACTTTATATATATTCTCACACTGATTAGTGATAAGGATTTTTGCAATATTTAGTTCAAGTATTCCATTATGAAAAGTGGCATCTACAAAACTTGATATGTCAGCTGCCCTATGTGCCCTACAGAAACAAACAAAACAAATATGTCGTTTTGAATCTGCAAGCAAATTTTAATTAATATTTTTGTCATCATATGTCAGAAAACTGGCCTTGGTTAAGTTTGAAAGGATGTATACCTATATTCCGCCTGTCTAGACCTTGTGTGCACAATGAAGCCATTTATATAAACAGCTGTTGATCCAATACACCATCCCAGGCCTCAGTGGCAGACTTTCGATCCGTTTATCTCAGACTCCTTTCCCTACAAAGAAGTTCAGTGCTCACTAAAACCACGTGAATCTTTTCCAGATCCTTCCAACCCCAGACTGCTCTATATTAGTCTGTCTGCAGACTTATGTCCTGCTCTGTTTCATTAAGGCTTCTGCACTCTCTCCTGGAGGCATCAATTGCCAGACCTCCCAAAGTCTTGTGATGCTATCACTTAAATATGCAGCTTTTGCTTACGGGAAGCTTTACCTCTTTGCTGTCACAGCCTCGTGTTTTGTTGGAATGAGATAAAGTGAACAGGCACAGAAGACAAACTGGTGATTACTAGATCATGATATGCAAAAATTGAAATCTAATAGCTACTGCCATGGTGATTGTACCAGTGTCCCATCACATCCTCCTCTTCATGAAAAAAATGTTATCTCTGAGAAGATCATTAATTCTAAGAGGAAGATTATGTGAAACCTTTTCTCACAGAAGACTGTTGCTCATCTTGCTTCCATAGTAAAGGCTATAAGACTTCCCTGAATTAATTCTGCTCTGAAATAATACACGCCCTTTAGAGAAAATACACTCCATCCTGATTTTCAGCTTCCCAGTGAAAAGGAAATTTCTTAAAACTTTGAAAGTTATTCAGTTAGTTACTTACTTTTGCAAGACCTTTTCCGATGGACTTTGTTGAGAAGTTTACGATGAGATTCTGAATTGAGAGAAAGATGGAGAGAGAGAGAAAGAGAGAGAGAGAAGTTATTTGCTGAGTACTGTAGTACAGTTCTTGGTGTGGATTGGAGTAAATGGCTGTCAATTTATTGAAGGTGGCAGGTGAAATTCAGTGCTGATGGGGTAATGCCTGCTAGAGGGGATAATTTGAATTCTTCACACACATTGCAGATTTCTAAATTAATTGTAGCCCACGAGGGAAGAGAGCTGGGCAGTGTTTTAGAAAGCTCAGCAAAAACAGTCATTCAGTGTGCTACAAAAGGAAAATGCTAGGACATTTAAAAACAATTCTAAAAATCCTGAAATATTTGAATATCATTAAGATATTCTGTAACTATTTGCTTACATACTGTTTGTTAGGTTCTAACAACTTAATCTCAGAAAGTGATTCATCAAGAAAAGACAGAATTCTAGAAAAGGGTGAAAGGAAATTTGAGTATGGGAATGCCATTTTGTAAGGTTCTGTATAAATATTGTTTCATTCAAGAAGACTAAATAGGATCAGCCTTAAGAATAAGAAAAGCTAAACTGAGTTGTATTTATATTTTCAAAAATTAATGTGGATCAGTTGAAGTGGACAGTAAACTTTAAAGTGAAAATTGCTTTTTAAAAATCAACCTTTAGCTAATGGAATAAATATTAATTTTCTCAAACTGAATATTCCTTAGATTAGAAGAAAGATTACTTTCCATGAAAAATTTCTTACAGAAAAAACTAGAGTGGCAAACATATATTAAAAAAAAAATGAACCTTAGAATAGGTATGATTATGGTCAGTTGCAGAATTTTAAGGCAAGTTAGGAAGTAGCTCTTGCTAAAAATGGAATTTATATTGCAGATGTTTATCATACAATCATCACCTTTAAACAGTGTAAAAACATACTGTTGTCTCTTACCTGTAGAAAGGTGAAAAACATTGCCAAGTTTCTAAAATTAGTTCTACTTTAGCTGTCATACAGAAAAACAGCACAACAATATGAGAATACTTCTTCCATGATGTCCACCACCTACTGGAAGATCTCAGTTGGAAATGCCTTGTGTATCTGTTCTGATTTGGAATAGGATGGACTAGAACAATAAATTGTAAACAGGTTGGGTAACATCAACCATGATCTGAATTTTTTTTGTTCAGTATGCATGGGTCACGGGTTGGAGGTTTTTTGGGTTCCTTATTTGTAGTTCTGAGGTACCTTAATCTGGAGAAGAGCTTGATGTTTGCAAAATTTAGGATTCATTTGATTCCTAACTCTGTTTCCTCTCTTTTTTAACATTGTTTTTCCTTATTTTTTGTGTTGTGGGGTTTTTTTTTGTTTTGTTTTGTTTTCAGTATAGCAAAACTTATACTGCTCCTTTCTCCTAAGGTTTTTTCCTCCCGGTAGGACCTAAGAAATACAATATTCTGATTGTTTACTAGCAATTGTTAACTCAATTACTATACTAATTTTTTTTTCTTCTTTCTAAGACCAAAACTGGAAAAAAAAAGTTTAATTTTTCTCCGAATCATATATATATACGTACACAGATAAACTGTTGTAAGCACCCTTTAATACACACAAAATCTGTTCTCACTTTGAACCTCTAAAATATGTATACATACTTTTGGAAATTTGGATTTAATTGATGAATGCGTAAAACTAGGTCTAATTTTGCCTCTAGTTTACAGTATGCCAAGTCTAAAAAACAGAGGTTAAACTAAAAACAAATGAGTATCAAATAAACTGCTGCTTGGGATGCTTAATATTGTATTCACAGGATTAAGATACTAATGACATCGCTATGATAATGCAGGACCTGTGATAATTATTAATTACAAATGTAATTTTCAGAATGTACTAGGTTACTTGTATTGCATATTAGCCTTCTTAACATCATGGAAGACCATGTCTTTTGGAAGAAGAAAGCAGAAAAGCATACACATACAATTTTCCCTGGCCTTTTCTGCTATTGTGATTCGATCTGCATGAACTAGAAAACCAATGTATTTATAAAAAAACAACCAACTGCTAAAATGTGTAAACTTTACAAATATTACCAGTGGTATTTGTAAGGAAATTATTTTCTTTACACAAGTTTTTTTTAATACATATAAAATACATATAAAAGTATGGATGAATCCTAATCTTGTTGTTGGTTGGTAGTGACACTTGATTGAGTTGAGCTGGGTAGTGAGTGCTCTAAGCATCCATCTGAACCTATGGCTACTGAGAGCACTCAGGAATTCCCAGCATCAGGTTCTAATGAAGGTCCAGAAATTGTTCTACTACATTTTAAAATTGCAAAACACACGACCATAGCCCATAGAGGAGCTAATAAAAGATAATCCCGTGGCTTGCTTTGAAGCAATTACTCTATGTCCCTTTCTGCCTGCAGGAATCACCTTGTCACATCCCTCACATGAATCAATCTACCACTTCCCCTTCCCCCCTTCTATTTTTGTAATTCTGCCCTTTAACAAGAATAGTTTAGAGGATGACATGAAAAGGAGAGTTGCAGATGTACTGAAATATATTCCGTTTTTCTGCTGCTTGCAGGAGGCTTACAAACAGCTGGTGAGTTAGTGTACTGCAAGCAAAATAGACATCAAATTATGTACAAGGACTTTTTTGTCTTTATGAAAGTAAGAGGCTAATAGAGCTAGCCTGAATTGGTCATATTCTGCCACTAATCTACACAGACATTGTTTCAAGGAAAAGAAATATTTTACCTTGGAATTTATGTGTCTTTATTATAGCAAGCAAGATAGTTTTCTCTATATCTTCTGTCTTTTTTCCTGTCTTTTTTCATTGGTAAGAGTCAAATGCTATGAATTCTCATACTGAATTCACCTTTTCTTGTTAATAAGATTTGAACTCTATACAGAAAAGCTGCTGTATTCATTTATTGTGATCCATGCTAAAACAGAATTAATGAAAGGTATGTGGTCATTGTTGAAGATGAATAAAAAAAAGGTTAAAATATTTACCCTGTGTAGCTATAGGGCACTATCTGGTTTCATTTGAATCACATATACCAGAGGAAAATAAGGACAGGTGTAATTTGCATAAATTATCAAGGAGAATCATTAGAAGCAAGCAAGTATAAATGGCAGTGCTAGGTTCTGATTGATGCCTGCCCTCCCTGTGGCAGAGTCATCTCCCACAGGCATTTTCTGAAGAAGTGCTAGAAATGAAAATGGGAAACATTAATTATAGATCAATGTCCCATGGAAACTCTTCTACTGGACCAGCATTTTTAAAACTGGGGAATAAGTCAGAAACTAAAACAGTATGGGATAGAGGACAAGCTATTTTCTGTACTTCCTTTTCCTTTTCATCAGCGAGGCCTCTGATAAGGTACATTTATTATATAGCTGAATTGATTGTGTTTATTGAAAAACAGTGGCTGAACTGGCTGAACTAAAATATTGTCCTTCTTCCTCATGATGAAGTCATGCAATTCACAGAATTTACTTCCTTCCTTTATTAGCTCCATGGCCTCCTTGCAGATGTTATCAGGTTTTTCTTTTAAATGTTCTGTTATAGTGTTTGCTTTTGTTTTCATTCCGCCATGTGGACCAAATAAAGTAATTTGGGAAGGACAGTATTACTATTTCTTGTTCATTACATTTTCTTCTTGTCTCTCCCTGGGAAATGACAAATTGATATCATACATCAATTTTACGTATTTATAAAATCCGTGTTCATCTTCTATCTGCAGATTTCTGCAGGAAAACATAAATCAGATTTTTCAAAGAGCTATAATAGTAAATATCACAAATCTTAGACCAGTCAAAAAAAGGGAATATTTCTAAAATATGCAATGACATTCAGCAAGGAAGTGCAGGGTCTGAAATTTTGCATCTTACATATTTGACTTTGAAAAGCAGAAGGAAGAAAAAGAATATTTTCACTTTAAAAGGGGCTATAGCATATATTTATATATTTACATTTAAAAATTCTTTTGACTGTGGTAAGCAAACATACTGTGCTATGAAAGTTTATGCTTCTAATAGTCATTACATCATTAATTGCTTAAAAATACATAGAAAGAAATAAAATTAAAAATGGTATCCATCCAAATAAAGGAGCTAACTGGTTCAGTTAAATACCTCCTGTTTACACTGAAGGCAGCTTTGCTCTTGACTTTGGCATAGCCATTTGGTTTTCTACAGACACAAACTCTTAAACACTACTTATGTGTGGTAAAGTATGAATTTACATGCAGTTTTATCTATAAAGGTGTAGTAAAAACCTATGAAGTGTAAATCAACGAAAAATATGCATTTTGCTGTTGCATTTCTATTCTTTTGCTTTAACACAGTTTTAGTTTAACCATGAATATTCTAATAATATAAGAATATTCATGATATTGATATCTATTCAGGAAACATTTATGTAGATATTTAGTGAATGTTTCTGTGATTCAGACTATAATGTGTCTTATGTTTATAAAATGAGAAAAAACCTATTATAATGAAGAAAATTAAATACAGATAGTATGGATAAAAAAAAGTTTATTCAGGTCACATTTCCTTTAGATATTTAAGTTGCATTTCATCTATTTCAGTATTGTAAATTGAAACTGCATATATTATAATAGTAAGGTTATTTTAGCTAATGGATTCAAATACCAAGTGCCAAATATGGTTTGAATAATCATTTCCCCAAAGGAACTTTGTCGATTGACCTTTTCCTTTTATTACATTGGACTACCTTCCCACAAGCCTTTTTAAAGTAGCACACCACCATCTGTTGGTACATTATGTATTTATGTATTTCCTACATAAATGTCTTAGAACAAAGTTTTAGTACTTTTATTAAAATTATTTCAAACAACCTATTGGGACATATAAAAAGGAAAGTGATCGTTACTGTATTTTTGGTCAATACACTGCTGGTTTTGTTTTTGTTTTGGTTTACATGACAGCATGCAATTTATAATTGCACCACAGAAGACAGACATACCAAATAACCAAGATTTCTTACTTCAGTCTTATAGTAGTGTACAGTTTCTGTTTCTGGTGTTGCTGCTGCTAATGATTTTACAGCCCATGAGGAAAAATTGTATATTTGTATTAAATTTTAGTGATGTGATTTCCTCCCTTTTAAAGCACATGGTTGCCTGCAGTGATATTCTCAGAGACTAAAAAAATTCGTGGTCATTTCCAGCTAGTGCCAACCACTCAGATACTTTGCTGCTTGTAGGATGGCAATTGAAGCAGTGAGGCAGTCCTCATGAATTCATGATTAAATGCATTGCTTTGATTGTTCAGAATATGTGTGTAAGGCGAGATAGGTTTTCTCTTGAGAAATCTAAACCAGAAGAAACAAAAGTTCAAACAAATACTAATCTGTAGGATCTAAGCAGCAAATTCTGTTTCCCTAGTTGTTTCTCAGTTCCTTGCTTTTTTTGTAAGAATAAACAACTCTACCCTAAAATGTTGTGATGCTAAGCATAGTCAAAATTATGGCCTCAATGCATATTTGGATTAGACCAAAATAATCAGCTTGCAGGTGAGATATTGCAAAGCTGTAGGGGTCAAAGATGCTAATACCAAGGAAATGACAAGGTGGGGTGATCTTCTGGAGTGTGGTGAAAGACTCACTTGGAACTCTTGCCTTCTTTGATATATCACCAAACAGCAATTGCATTTATATAGTGATTGGTATGTTCAAAGCCTTGTCTAAATGCTTGCAATGCTGTGATGAGGAAAGTTGGGAGGTGTCACTCATTTTTGCTACCAAAAAGTGAGTGATGATTTTCCAAGGAACTCCTCATGGGCCTCTGGTTCAACCAGAATTGCCCTGACTCCAGGCTTGTCATTGTTTTTGTTGTATGCCCATCACCGTGGTCTGGTCAGTTGTGTTCTGGGATCGAGGCATCTGAATGAACTCTATGGCTATATATAGTGAGCCACAGAGACCCACAGAAGAAAAAGAAAAATCTAAACCTGGGAAAGATCAAGGAAGTTCCAAGTAGGAACATGAGTAACCTCTCAGAAGATGCACAGAGACGGACAGAAAGAGGCAAAAAAAAGTAAAATATTTGAGTCTTAAAGGCACTGGAGGTTATGGAATCTTGTGGGCAATCTCCATTCCCCACAATATTATGATTATCAAAGAAGTAGACAGCAATTATTTCTAAATGTATACCATTTCTTAGCTATCAGGCAAAAAGTTGCAAAGTTGCACCCATGTTCTTCATTAGTTTGAAATTCATAAACCAAAGGTGTTATTGAACAGGTATTGTGGAAAGAGAGCTCTGTCCAGCCCCCTTCCCAGGACCATGTCCAGATGGTTTTTGAGTATCTCCAAGAATGGAGGCTCCACAGCATCTCTGGGCAACCTGTTGCTGGTGTTTGACCACCCTTACAGTAAAAAAGTGTGTCCTCAGACTTGAGAAGGATCTTTATGTGTTTCACTTTGTACCCATACCCTCTGGTCATGTTACTGGGCACTGCTGAAAAGAGCCTGACTCCATCTTCTCTGCTCCCTCCTTTCAGATAATTGTATTCCCCTGGAGCCTTCTCTTCTCTTCCCTAAGCTGGAAAGTCCCACCTCTCTCCGTCTTTCTTCATAGGCGTGATGCTCCAGTCCCTTATTCATCCTCATGGCCTTAGAAGTTTATTTTTATTCTTTTTTTTGGAAGCAGTCAGGACATATTCAGCCAGACTATTCAACACAGCATTCTTATCCCTGCAGAGCACTTAATAGTTTTCTAGAAGCTACAGAAATTCTAGTAAGATGCAGACAGTGTCCTTTAACATTAGCTGTATGATTGAGTATTTACATCTACTAGAACTGTAAGTTTTATTTGTGAAAGTATTTCCACTGGTCTGGGTCTCTGCCAGACTTCACCAGAGATTTCTATTAGTGATGGAAGAAAATTTCCCTGAGCAACTAATGAATAAGGTCCACATTCTGAAGTCAGTTATAAATGCATTACAGGAAATGATCAAGGGTTTCTTTCCAGGCCAGGGATTTGTGTCAGAGTTGTTATACCACTAAATCACTCTCCACACAGACAGTAGAAGCAGTGAATAAACAATGTAGCTTCTGCATTTGGAGCTGGGTAGTGTCTTACCCCTGTTCCAAGCATATTTCAGTCGCTGGAGGACAGTGCTCTATGCAGACCCTGCATCTGCTGCTCACTGGTAGATTCCCATCTGCCTGGGATCTGTAACTGGCTCTGCCCTGGTGCTCCCAACAGCTCTTTCACACCTCCCACTTCTGCTGCTCTCAAGCTACATTGGTTTTCCTATGTGTAAGTGTGGCAGTAAAGGAAATTATTTAGAATATTTATACTTAACTTGAATTAAAAATGAAAGGAATTCAGCACACAGTTTTGAATACATTTTGCCTTTTTACTTTTGTCATTCCTTGGACTCTGAATCAAAGTCACTTACAAGGCAGAGCTTCTGGCCTTGGGCTGCAGGCTTCATTCTTGAGCCACCTCCCACTGGGAGCAGGAGTACCCTTTTAAAATTTTCTCTGTCACCATGCATGTGAGTGGGGAAATTCCAGATTGTCACCTCTCTGCTGACGTGCAGTATCATGTGTTGGTAAATCTGGTTTTGTGCTGTTGGAGACTAATATAATGAGATTGTTCAGTTTCACATCTATTTTGTGGCTAGAACACAGAAAAAACCAGTAGGCAGATACCTAATAGAACAGTGGAGGTGCCTCAATTAATTTTGAACTGACTAGCTGCAGCAACACTGAACTCAGTGAAGCCCAATTTATTCTCTTCTGTGATCCACTGTGAGGTCAATTCTGCTACTTCTAGTGCTGTATCTAAGTATTTACTGTAGTGCAGGCTGCAGCCTAGATATTCCACAGATTTGTCTGAATTATCAAGTCCCTGCTACAAATTTTATAATCCCCAGTAAAGATTACCATCATTAATGTGTATAAGACTGTGCCAGTGCCACATATAAATTGTTTCTTGGGGGGTTGTCACAATAATTCACAAGAAAATAAATTGGTAATTTTCTAGTTTACTTCAGTGGAGAACTAAATTTTTCAAATTGGTGTTTTGACTTTTTCTTTCTGGCATGTTCATAGTGATAAAAAAGATAATTGCTTGGTCTGAAGATGCTTCCTTCTGTTTAAGATCTTTTCCACACTGCTACACAATTTCCAAGAAATTGGTTTGTCTGTGAGCTTTAATGTATTGTGAACATGCAAGCTGGTTTTTTGGTTAAGAATTAGTTATCTCAACTTAAAACCATGGGTACTAAACCAATCATGACCATTAAACTTCTGTTTTATCTATCATAATTCTTATTTTCATTCTGTAGACATTACTGATAGACTAGGTTAGACTCTCCTGGACTATGTGTTCTTATGTGCTTTTTTTTTGGAAGTATTTTTCTTACTAGGTATATGCCATGCACCATGTACCCATTCACATCAGGGTATTCTGTTATGAAGAGAAAACACCACTGATGAGGAACAGGTGGCACTGGAGACAAGAGGAAGGAGAAACATCAGAAAATTTAATATAATGCTCAGTATAAATACTTTGGTTTATTTCTGGCTATCTGTCTATCAAGTTGTCACTGAAAATCCAGTATTAGCTACCATAGGCAGGTCTGTAATTAAAGCACACCATTAACCATGACTATTTGACCTAAATGAAGAAATAGTTTGGTCATATGGATGCTAATTCCAGAGCTAGCTTATTTATCCTTGCTATAGTTAAAGCCTTCAATCGCTTTTCAAAATTACATCAGCGCTTGAACTACTAAATCCTGTGGTGATCAGTAAGTTAGATTCATAAATGTGTGCTTTTTGAAAATATAAAGCTCCTGAATTACTCAGACACTTTAAATCATTTCACTTACAGTGCCTTTGGTGGAAGTGTATTAAAAAACAGAAGTCAAAATATTTTGAAAATTTGAAATATCACAGTTTTACTCAGTGCAGATAGGAATTCTGTTTGCAGATAAAATCTAAAAAAGGAACAGGAATATATGAATAATAATGATATGCAGCTGCACTACTGAAGATGTTTATGAAATTGTTTTGATCCGTGCTTTATTAGACTGATTTACTACGCCTTCAGGTTCACAGAACATGATTGTACCATAGCTTATACTATGTACTGCCATTCAGGAACATTAATAATTTGTTGCTAAGCTTTCCTCTGTCTTAGAAATCAGTAATTTCTCTGAAACTCTGATTATCTTAATAATATTCTTGTTTAATCTTTAATGATGATACATGGGTTTTCTTTGTTCTTAATAAGAGTTTGGTGTCAACATACTGTTTTCAAGATCAATCTTTCTTCCTAAACTAGCAAAGATCTGAATGACTAAAATCCCTTGGTGTGTTTAATACACTTTAAGTTAGCCCATTCTTTGTCCTTTAGAGGAGAAAAAAATACAGGCGTGTGAGAAAGTGCTATCTGTTCCATAGCCAGATGAGCCATACAGCATAACATAAGTAGCAGTTACAAACTAAAATGAAAAGACTTTTCATCATGTCAGAAAAAAACCCAAACCCTAGGTGTCTAGTCAATGACATCCAAAATCTGGAAGGTGATACAGCTCATGTGCTGAGCACTTAGAGATTCCATGGATGCCGGCAAGTGTCAGGTCCTCAACAAACTCCTATCGTGTCTACAGATTTCATCACCAATGGATTCTGTTTATCATTTTCTTTACAATTATGAAAACAGAAGGTGAAATTAGGGTGAAGAAACTTTTCTGATGGACAAACTGTGCAAATCATGGGTCTAAAATTTTAAAATTTATAGATGAATGGGACACAACTCTTGAACTTCTGTTACTGAATAAAAATAATTTTAGGCTAATTTTATTTCTGTTTTTTCTGTTGTTTTTTGTTTTTTTTTTTTTCTTTCTAAAATGAAATATTTGGGTGTCCATGTTCTTCTGAATTACTCCTAATGCTTCAGCTAAACTCCAGTGTTTGTTAATAGGCCAACAATAGGAACTAACATAGAAATATAGTGCAACCAGATGCTTAGTAAAGATAGATTTTAGCTTCAAGTTTTCTGGAAGTTAATGCAGATAATGAAATATGATTAAGCAAAAGAGGTTTCTTCAGTTCATTTTTAAAATAGTAGAAAGAGTGACTCACATCAGAAAGTTCAAATACATAAAAGGCTGCTTCAGAGGGGAAATGAATAATTGGTTCCCTTTACCTGTAGCAGGTAAAATAAAAAGTTAAAGGCTTAAATTCTAGTAAGAAGGATTCGACTCAAAAGCAAACTTCACACCAGTAGGATACTAAAGCACTGTAATAGAGAGGGAAGTGGTGGAACCTGTTGTCTTCCAGTTGTGTTTTTCTGTGGCTACATGAGAGGTACCATGGATCTCATTTTGTAGCAGGACAAGAAAGTTCTGCTCAAAAACTTGACTTGAAGTAGCAGTATTTTATCTTCTTAAATTGTATAAAGGAGTGAAACATATCACTTATTTGGAGCCTGTGCAAAGGATCCCTGTTGGCATCCCAGACATACATGTTAGATGGATCTACTTCACTATTTCTTTGTTCCAAGACCGATGATTTCCACAAAAATAGGCTTGCCAATGCATTTCCATTGCTGAAGTACATTAAGGCAGACTAAGTCTAATTTCAGTAGAGGAGAGGGGAAAATTATTCTGGATATAATTTCTTTTATAGCTTTCCTCAAAAATATAAGACAGATAAAAAATTATTTTCTTTCATTCCCCTGCTCAAACTGTTTCCTTTCCTCTTCTCTGTTTTGCCCAGCTGTGTGTTCTGGGCTTTAAGTTAAGCTTCTCCTCTGTAGTTCACAGCATTTGGGCTATACACAATAGAATCTGAGGTGCATATTTCAGATATATGGTAGTCTGAGCCAAGGTCCTTCAAAATTTTCTGTCCTTCCTGCAGAAAATTACAGAACCAGATTTGCTGGCTTTTTTCTTGTTTCATAATCCTTTCTCATAAGGACAGAGTAAAGAGTTTTGTAACACTAAATGCTACTAGCTCTCAAACATTCTCCAGCCTGGAGGTCAATTTGTCTCAATTTTCAAAAATAAACTTACTTTCAGAGTGTCATCTGACTTTCTAGTATGTTGGCTGTGTCTTCTAGGCTGTTTTGAATGCTGAGGGAAGACCCAGGTAGTCTACTTCCTTTGTTCAGTGTTTGGGAGTGGCTTTGAGAGATCCTGTATTTAACTTGTATGTGAGACATCTTAGATAGGGAAAGGCTTTACTATCCTCTCCTTCTGTTTCTGAGCCAACTCTCTTTTCCTTTTCTGCCAAGTGTCTCTGCAGTGGCACTCTGCTAGATTCCAGTTTGTTCTCCCTGCTCCTCTTCTCCCATGAGCAGTAGTCCCCAAGATATTTTTTCTGTCTCTGTCTTAATACCTTTTCTAATTCAGATATCTGAAGGTTTAACTTCTGGCAAATTTTCTTACTTGTAACTCCATACCTCTGTCTCCTTCAGTTATGCCACAGTGGGGATGGTTTTGTGTGGTGATAGGTGACCTCCCAAGCCTACCAAACAATTTTGTCTGCCTTTAGCACCTGAGAGCTTAATAAAAAGCCCTGCTCTGTGTCTGCATACCAAATTCTTGCTAAGAATTTTACATAACTGTGACATTCTACTCAGAACTATTTTTCTTCCCTTACTCTTTGTTTTGATCTCAGACTTGAGAAGATGAATATAAAAATAACCCTATTCTTAAATATACTCATTGTAAATATTAATTCAAAGAGACTCTACATACTACACTGAAATCAATCCACTCTGTGTCAAACTTATTGAATTCCTAGTTCCATGGTCTTGTTTCCACATATTACATTGCTCTTGCCAGCATTCAGGCTCTGTCTGGCCTTTCAGAGCTATCTTCCAATAACAGAAGGAAGAACAGGCTTCGTCTGCAAAGTGGCACATAAACTAAATTATTTCTGTAATGACCCAAATCTTGCACACAGTTAATGTACACAAGTTCTCCCTTAAAGCTGAAAAGTGCAAGAAGGTAAGAGTATGTAAAGGTGGACACTAGGTACTGACTGTAGCAATTCATTTATATTGGAAATAAGAGCATTTTCGTATCTATTAAACAAAATTTTGTTCTTATTCTGAATGGTTCCTATATATAGAGATAGTGTGAAGGTGAAAGACTTTAGTCTGAGTATTAATCCTTTCTGTACCTCCCTGTGGTGTTGTGTCTCCCTGTTGCGTGGAGCTCACAAACAGGTGGTGGGTTTGATCTCTGTGGGCCATTCACTTAAGAGTTGGATTCAATGATCCTTGTGGGTCCCTTCCAACTCAAAATATTCTGTGATTTTGTGATTCTGTGATTGCTGAGGTTGTGTGTGAACTGCATAGGTAAATGTGTGTTAAAGGTAAACGTGTTTAAATTAGAAATATCTGAACTCATAACCTGAAGATTTCCGCAATCTTTAATGCCAGTTTGATCTTTTACTTACACTGAGACAATGTTCACCTGCAATACACATTTGATGTTAGTAAAGTGAGCCTTAATAATGAGTTCATTCCTCATGATCATCTTCACTGTGTTCATAGAAGGGGAGTGCACCATGACCATGGTTAATCTGCTACAAAACTGGAACAGTGGACTCTGCAAGATAAATTTAAAACTGAAAATAGATACATAGGTTGGTGTTAGGCTGCATGTAAACAGTGTATATACAAACAGATAAAAACATAGAAGTGTTGTATGATGCAGAGAGAGCCCACAAAACACTATAAGGTGCAGTGGGTGGATAGCATTCATTAATCTAATGATTCAGAATCCGTGAATTGTGATGTGGTATATTTCAAAGAGGTGGCTGAATCAATTTTTTTTTTTTTTTGTTAAAGAAGAGAAGATTGGATTTATGGGGTCACAAATATTTTGTTACTGGGGGGAGTGAAATTATAGCAATACTTTTTAACTGGGTCTTGTAGATTGGCAGTATACGTACCTTTTGTTCTAGTGAGTACTTCCAGCCCTCAAATTAAAAGACATTTTTAAAGCTGTGTCAGTGCCCTCACTTCCCCAAAAGTCTTTCACTGTTGTCTGTAAAGTCTTGATTTTGAGAATACATAGAAACATTATGATAACTGCAGCTACTTGTTTATGAAACATTGTCTCAAGAGGACAGCATGTTTCAGAGGGTTTGTCCAAGTTTTCTTAAGATAGTGGCTTTAATCCATGAAGCTTTCAGTAATTTGGACCTCACACTTCTACATGATTAAGAGCATAAACAGTTGGCATTGAATCCATCTTGATTTAAAAAGGCAGTTCCTCTTATCAGAGAGTTTTCTCTAAGTGAAGGCATACTCTGCTATTTCACTATCTCCTGGACACCTGCTTTGCCTATAAGTATGTGATTTTGATATTCTTCTCAGAAAGCTGAATGTCTCCCTACCCTCTCTTTCATATTCTTTGAGAGACAATAACAATGTAGTGTAAATGTGTGAGAGCTATTGTGGATTTCTTATTGTAGATGGTGAATACTATTGTGTGCCCTGTGGGCAGTCAATTGTATGTGGCATATATTGTAGATTTATATTTCGTCTGCTTAAAACACTACTTGAAGTGCCTAGAGCCAGGGCTAGGTGCTTAAGTTGTAGCTTCAAATAAATAAATAAATACATTAAATAAATAATTGAATCAGGCAGTTTCAGATAATAAAGAGAGATTGCTTCTGGGTAGAAAACTCTGTAAGTCTTACAGCAACAGAATCGTTAATAAAGAAGGTTAAATAAAATCCCCAAAGAATTTGTTATCTGCAGATAAAATAAGTAAAAAAAACCCCAAGCACCCAAACTAACAGGACTTATACTTGGTGAATTAGAAGCTTCTTTATGTATGGTATAAAACTAATTGCTAGGGAGCATTTTATTTACCTCTAATTTCTATTTAATAGCCACTGCACTTGTCATTGCAGGTATGGTTACAAAAGTATGGCTACCTTCCACCAACTGACCCCCGAATGTCGGTGTTGCGCTCTGCAGAAACCATGCAATCAGCTATAGCTGCCATGCAGCAGTTCTATGGCATTAATATGACAGGAAAAGTGGACAGGAACACAATTGAGTAAGTAACCAGTACTGAACTGCTCTTGACTTTTCTGTTTCAAGCATGGTAAAATAGAACTGGGAAGCAGCAGTGTAACCGGAGTATCCAAAGTGTGTTGCAGCTTCAGATGGGGAATTAAATTTTCTCTCTCTTTCCTTGCCTTTTCATTTTCTTCATCTACTGTATTTCATGGTAGCAGGTCATCACCTGCCTAACTGCTGTCTGCCTTTGGGCGAGTGATTGTAAACAAGATGTTACAGGGTTACCTAAAGAAAGGGTCAAAAGGTTATTAATGTGGAAGGGAAGAAACGTATTTGGAAGTGGCAAGAATCCATGAATTGTTTCACAGTTGAAGGGATCTTTTTTTACTAGAAAATCTGTAGTGTAAATTTCTTTATTCTCATTGAAAAAAAAAGTTTGGCACAGTCCACTGGCTCATTCATTTAGTGTTTTCCAGTAACAAAAAACCAGGTGTGGTCATTTTAACATGCAGTAAAATTGAATTAGTTTTGCATGCCCTTTGCAATTCTGAAGTTGTTTCAGGCTCCCAGTATCTGATTTTAGTGACAGAATGGACACAGAGAAACTTCATAAAACAGACCTATTAAAGGACACTTTCAAACAACTCTATACTATGCCAAATTTTAAAAACCTGCCAAAAAATTTTAAAAAACCCAGCAACTATTAATGCACGATTAAGAAAATGTATCTGGGATTAAGACAGCAGAACCAGGGCAGTGATCATGCCCCTGTACTTCACATTGATGGGGCAACTCCTCAAATCCCATATTCCATTTTGGGCCCTTCACTGCAAGAAGGACATTGAAGTGCTGGAGCAGGTCCAGAGAAGGGCAGCGGAGCTGGGGAAGGGTCTGGAGCACAAGTCCTATGAGGAGCAGCTGTGAGAATTGTGGCTGTTTAACCTGAAAAAAAGGACTCTCAGGGGGACCCTATCACTCTCTACAACTACCTGAAAGGAGGTTGTAGCCAGGTGGGAGTCGGCCGCTTCTCCCCGGTAATGATAGGAGAAGCCTCAAGTTGCACCAGGGGACGTTTAGCTGGATGTTAGGAAATAGTTCTTCACCTAAAGGATTGCCAAGCATTGTAACAGGCTGCTCCTGGAGTATATATGTAGCATTTAGGGACATGGTTTTATGGTGGGTTTGGCAGTGCCATGATAACGGTTGGAATCAATTATTTTAGAGGTCTTTTCCAACTTAAACTATTCTCTGATTTGAAATGCTTGTTGGACTCAGTTAAATTGTGATAAAGATTATCTTGTGATTTCAGAAAAAGTTACTTTGCTTGAAAAGCAAGCAATAACTAAATAGTGCTGTTGCAGCAGATTTAACATTTGTTTCAGTGAAATACACTTCTACTGCTCTAAAATGCTTATTTGGGGGGGAAAAAATCCTCCTTCATTTCCCATTTACCACCCTCAACCTGATGTGTCATCTTTTGTCATTCTTTTATGGTAAAGTAGTGGACATTAATGATTTTTCTATCATTTAGAGTTTAGGGAAGAGACTACACAAAATGCTGGCAGGATTGGAAAAATCATTTTATTCCACTGACACATACTCTATTGCATTGAAAAGCAATAAAACAAAGCAGATTTTGTGGCTGCCCTCAGGGGAGGTGAGTTGATCACACATCCCTCAGTTTAGGAATTTAAAGGACCTTAGACCATGCAGTGCAATAGCAGTAAATGCCTTGTGAGAGAGCCATGCTCAAAAGTATGTTTATGGTCCCTTCTGCAGGGTGGAGTCTCTGCTCTTCATACAGCTTCAGTGATTGATCTTTGAGGAGAGAGTGCTGCTATGCCAGTAACTAGCACCCTTTAAAAGACACGTTAGTAGCAGCTTTGTAAGAGACAGTATGTTTCACTAAAAGTAAAATAGTCTGTTCATAGCAGCACGGAGGAGACAGGAAGGGGTAACCCAAGGGAAAGCAGAGGCCAACTCTTAGTTTAGAGTATCAGCTGGAGAATTGAAAAAAAAACCAACAAAATTCTAAATCCAAATGGAGATGGTTAATGTTGCTAATTTGGCATTTTGGCCAGGAAGGTTTCCTTCACTTCTGCAATGTAAGAGATTAAGAAATCCATCCATGCAGCAATCCAAAACATTAATCTTATAAAGTGGTGAATGTTGAGTCTTTGAGATCTTTTGATGCATGATTTTCTTCTACACAGAAAGATACATTAATACATTGCAATTCTTAGGTACATGTAACTCATGCTGGATGAATGCTGCATTTACTTAAATATTTGGAGTCACATTAACTTGAGTCAAGTTAGGAACAGAACTGATTCTTAAAGGCTTGTCACGCTTACATCGGTGTTGAAAAAACAAAACAACAAAAAACTAATTTTTAACTAAATTCTGGCCTCAAGATACCATCAGTTCACATCACTGGATATTCATAGGAGATATGACTATATAATAAAGGGTAGATTGTTTTTCAGTTGTTCATTTGTGGCATTACTTCGTACATTTTTGAAATTATTTTCCCTTTCATCTACACAGAAAGTATATATACTCTTTAGGTCAGAAATATGTGACAGTTTTTAATTTGTTTCTCTGGGATTAATATACTGTAATCATTAACAATGCTGGTATTACAAATAATACATACAGCAGGAACCTCATAAAAATATGTTCTCATCTTGTGCATGAGGATTTATCTGCTTCTTTTACACATCTTGAGAAGAGATTATGATGTGCTTCTTTGTCTTCAGAAGGACAAACAATTTAAAAAGTTATAGTAGTAACTTGATAGGAACCAACTTTGTGGGTATTAACAAAGAAATAATGCCCTACAGAAGCAGCACCATCAAAAGTCTCCTGGGGGGATTTTGCTGCTCTGAAAAAGAGATAATCCCTCAATTATTATTTTGGTATGCATAAATATGAAAAATGTTCATCTTCTCCCTACTACTCAGCATTCACTGGTTTTTGCTATTTTTTTTTTCTCAATTGTCTTGAAAAGAATGATGCATAGTTATTGCTGGGGATAAGGAAGAGTGAGGGGTAGGAAGAGACATCCTTATAATGGTGTAAAAATATGAGGGAGGTTCTGAATACAAGTACCATGACAATGGCACACCCACTGAAAATACTGTCTGAAGTTTGCATGGAGTGTCACAGTATTTTCTGTATTTCACTTTTATATTACCAAATATATAAAGTCAGTGTTTCACGAAAAAGAACACTTCTGAAGCTGGACCCACTGTTGTCATTCCTGATCTTCTGCATCCCTAAAACAAACAATGTAGAAAAAGACTAGTTGTTCTTTTCTTAAAACTGCTATACATGTTTATTCCCAAAACTTGTTCTGCACTTTTGAGGATTACATTGCAAACTTCTTGATATACAGATGAAATGGTTGTGTACAGAATGCTGACTAAATCTGTGCAATAATAACAAAACTTTCACTTTATTCTAATGCCATCCTTATGGCATTAGACATAGCAAATGTGCTTATTTTATTGCTTAGATCAGCTTCTAACCAAGTTTATGCTCTCTGCTGTTTATATATTAACTATCAGTCACAAAGTTAAATCTGAGCTGTTGAAATTGATCCAGTGGTTTATTTTCTTAGTAAATTAGTAAATTTTTTTTGTACAAAAGTATACGTAAGGTCTGGACCCTCAGCAAATATCCAATGAGAAGTCTTGAAAAGCAATCATCAGGGCTGAAATGCAATATCTTACATCACTCTTTGACTGTTTTCTCTTGCTTAGCAAGTATCAATAACATCCTGTAATAGCAGGCTACAGTAGGTAAAAGCACGGATGCTTAGGAAACATACCTACTTCTCGTCACTAGAAGTTTAAGGTATAATTCAGTAGTTTTCTTAAATAGATGTCTATAGTTTTTCCAGCCACTAAGTTAAGTTGCAGTAAATCAAGTTGAACCCTCCCTTTTAGTTTCCTTTTTTGCTATAACTCTGCCCAAAATAACCCCCAGACCCCACAACAATAAAACCATTGTGCAACCTTAGCAGCAGTTTTGATTAGGGATAAAGCAGTTGGGGCCTTTAACCAAAGGTATGGTTTTTAATGTTTTGATTCTGTGTTAGGCCAAAATTTTTTCCTGAAGGCTTAAGAAAAATAAGAGACAGAAAGAGATTTTTCCTCTTAACCACCAAAGAACAAAATATGGTTAGGCAAATGGATTGAGGTAGAAGAAGTTCAGTTTCATCTCTCTTTCTACTGTAAGAGCATCACAGTTTTGCTGCATACTTTTCTTTTAATCTTTCTAGATTTGCTGTGAGTCTAAAATGTTTACATTTTCCTGACATATACAGCTCCTCAAGATTCAACCTGATAGAGTTAGAAGAGGAATGTGATATGACATAGTGTACAGATAGAGAACATTAGTCAAAATTAAGCCTCTTTATTGAGTACTTATAAAATATTAATTTTGAGGGGCTGCTGCAGAAAAGATTTCTACAAGTTCAAAAACAAAGTGATGAAAAAGTGGCAAAGTCATTACATGTATTCACCCTTTTAAAATGAAACATATTTTAAAACATTTCAAAAACAGCTCAAAAAATTAAACTTCAACAAGCAATCAGGAACACGGAAGACCTTGATCATATTATGTTAAAAGAATCTATATTTGGAAGAAAATAGAAATCAATGTTTTATTTTTCAATTCCCCCAGTGGAAGACCATATTATGTCCTAAGTATCTGGAATGTCATGAGATTTAGTGGTTATTA
Organism: Aleadryas rufinucha; assembly: GCA_013397815.1. Classification (NCBI taxonomy): domain Eukaryota; kingdom Metazoa; phylum Chordata; class Aves; order Passeriformes; genus Aleadryas; species Aleadryas rufinucha. The sequence goes on from VZTH01010887.1 coordinate 276,462, forward strand.
CTAACAGAAGCCTTCCTCCCAGTGACTGTGAGAACAATTACTGTTCAACAAAAATTAAAATATTTAAGAAATAAAGGGGAAATTTATTTGCCTGAAGGTGTTAACATTTTGCCTCATTTCTGTTCTAGAAAATACTGAGCTCTGTTACTAGTCATGCACTAGTTTGTTTAAAATTCTACTGCTAAACTTATCTCAGCTAAGATCTAGGTGATAGATTTGGTGATGTTCCAACTCTTCAGCTGCAAATTGCATCTTTCCTTAAATTTTACAAGAAGATAATTTCCCAAAAGCTACTAAACCACTTGTGCAGTGACTTCCACTTGATTTATATTTGGATTTATATTGTGTGAACTACAGTCCCAGACCTCATGTAAGAACAGTAAGAATATTAGTGGTCCAGACAGCACGAAAACTTGGACATCCCCGTCCTGTCCAAACCAATAAGGATACAAGCATAATATCCTTGATAGGTCCTACTTCAAAATCAATGCAAGAACAAACTGTGACTGCTTGAATTTCATAACATGTTATTTTGGGCTATGTTTTGTTTTGTTAAAAAAGTATTGTCAGTAGTTCTAGTAAGATAATACAATGTTGACTTTTGAATCCATGTTACCTGCTGTTCCTGACTCTTGGTATTAATTCTAAAGTGTGAAAATTTTTTTCCATTAACAGGATTCCCTGTAAGATTATTGAATCTTTTGACTTGAGAGATTATTTCAATAGCTTTGAAGACTAATTTTTAAATTCAGAATTTAAAAGATTTGCTCTTATCTGCCCCTAGCTTGCCAGTGAGCAAACCCTGTTATTAAAATAGGTCTCCATCAGTTAAGCTAAATGATGCAAACTTTTGGGAGAGGGGGAAGGCCTAATTTGATGACTTAAAAGTCATCGCCCTTGAAATACTACAACGATAAATGATATATTATATATTTTATAAAATGTCTTTGTACAGTGTTTCTTATAAAATATAATAGTTATTTGGTTTTGCTTTATTCCTTGCTTCTTGCTCTTGATGTAGGGATATCACCTTAAGGTGAGAACGCTGATCTTTTGTTATGCTTATGTCTTTTTCTGCAATGTGTGTGCAGTTTCAACAGCATAATTTATGTATACCCTGCCATTAAAATACTGCATACTGATCTAACATGCACTGTGAAAAAGTATTGCTGACAATGTGTCTAAAAGTTTTTGAAGGCCTGAGCCAATTTTAATCTAGTGAAGTGTAAATATAACATTTTACTAAGAAGAATATTATTGCCCTTTGGTCTGTAACAGGGGTTTACTTCTTTCCTTCATTTTCTTCCATTATTAGAACAAATTAAGCTTTCCAATAATATTTTATCCCAAAAAATCCCTAATGTCTACTTTGTTGAATTGGTATTTTATTTCAAAGACCAAAGGAACGTGAAGTAAAGTTTCAGGGTGTTTCAGCAAATGCTGGTGGGGTAGGGTTTTTTAGATTTTTTGCAATATGGTCTTTGCAGGCACTAGGGAAAGAAGATTGTCTTCCTTGCACATCAGCTGTTTTATGTGCCATGCATGCGTATTCTGACTAGAAATTAGAAGAAATCATTCTATGTTTCTTATTTGAAACAGGTAATTGTGAACTTGATGTCTTCAGTTAAGGCAGTTAAATTCATGAGTTTTGGGTTCGTCACTTGTACTACTCAACAGATTTGTCACCCATCTGAGTTTTTGCAGGCACTTCTATAGCTCTTGTCAGTGCAAGTGGGGTGCAGTGCCATCTTGGTACTGTCAAGAAAATTTTGTACTTTCCCACAGGCTGGTGAGCTTAACACCTACCTGTGCCTTTGAAAAACAGTTTGCTATATATCCATAGCTACAGCATATATGAAGTGTTACAAGTGTAGCTGTACTTTTAAGCCACTACACACACATTTATGAAAATGAGGTTGATGGTTGAATGTTTGCTTTTTTGGAGGTTTTATTGCCTGTGTATGTTTTAAAGGGAATCCACTTTCTGTGATGACCTTTCAAATTACTTTTTTGTCATCCAATCACACATATGCAGCTGCTGTTTTTGCATTTATTTATAAAACGATGCCAGTTTAATGTTCAGAAATTCATCCATGAAAGCTTGAATATAGGGTATGACTGTTCTTCTGGTAAATGCCATTGGAAAACTATAGCTTTTACATAAGTAATTGTTTGGCATGATAGAAATATAGTCCAATGAGCTGGAAAAAGTAGCAGAGGAGATTGGTCTTTTGCTTACACAGTAAAATACTTCAGTCTTACTCTCTTCCTGATGATAAATTGTCCTGCAGCCATTCAACTCATATAAAATAACTTGAGCTGAATTTTGTTTGAACTGGATAGTGCCTTATACTACAAGTGAGAAACAGTTCAAGGATATTGCTGTGGAAATTATGCTTTGAATTAGATATCATCTTAATTACAATATATTTCAAATGCTGCCAAGTTTAAAGTTTTTGAAATATTGGAAAACATTGAAATATTGAAGAGCACTGTAGAAATATAGCACTTCTCTGGGAAGTCTGGTGCTACTGCAATGGTCATTTTAATGTGTGTGATTTAGACTTTTTCAGCTTGATTTTGTGCAGAACATTAAATATTCTAAACAGAATTCCTGAGTTAAATATCTCCATTAGGAGCTTACAGTTGCAATGAGATACTTGTCATTGTGTGGAAAAAGAGTAAGATAGAAGAACTTGATAGTATCATAAAGTTAGCAATTTCAGTATCTTGAATTAAAAGAACACCAACAGTCTGTTGTTTTTATTCGTTTATATGTTAAATAAAATTATATATACAGATAATTACATGTTTTTATTAGTTGGATGCAGTGGTTATGATTTTCCTTTCATGTTTCTTTAATTGTGTGGTGCTGTTTCTTGCAGCTGGATGAAGAAACCTCGATGTGGTGTGCCTGACCAAACAAGAGGTAGTTCCAAATTTAACATTCGTCGGAAACGCTACGCGTTAACAGGACAGAAATGGCAACACAAACATATCACTTACAGGTACTAAAGATATTCGTATAGGTACACAGATCTCACTAATAGTGATGACTTTTAGTTTAAAGTAAATATAAATTCCTGGATATTTTTCAATATTTTGAGAAGTTGATTATTAATGTGTTATATAAAAATGCTACTATGGATACCTCTTATAAGTATGTATGTGCTATATAAAAACCAAGTTGTTTTCTTAGATTGAAATTGCATGTATTTAGTAGCCAGTAAATTCTCTGAAGCTTACAGCATCAATTTAACACCCAGTATGTTCTTAATGTTACCTTTCAACTTTCTTGGCAGCTTCTCAGATAATAATGTTCTGAAGCTAGGAGTGCTCTAATGAAATTCAGATCTCTAATTTAAGTATGTAAAATAGGTTATTGAAAGGAGTCAGTCTCTGCAAAATGTAGGTGCCTATGGGTCAGTTCTAAGTACAAATTGACTTGATTATAATTTGATGAGTCACTTACTTGACTGTTTCCTGCCTAGGTGATGATGGGCGTAGGGGTGTGTGCAGGGCAGTACATCTGTATTACTCCTGAGTCTGGCATGTAGTTAGCACAGTGTGCCTGCTGTCAAAACTGAGACCTTGCAGGGAAAGTTAGATGGAAACTTTCAAGATGTATCCACTAGAGCTCTGTCAACCAGAGAAAGTGTCATGTATGTAATATGAAATCCATAATTTGTCAGCAAACCAAGGATTCCAATACAGACTGTTGGAAAATTTACACAGCCTCATCATGGATTCCTGTGATATCTAACAGGGGTAAGTTCTGAGGCATAAAATAGTTTTCAAATTCATTAAGTGGTGCCATTATTCATGAACTCATACAAGTATTAAATTTAAAGTTCATAAGCCCTAATGGTCATATAGACTGTTCTTCATAACCTGGTGAAGAGGTAGTTTCATTAGTAACTCTGTGTCACTACTGTGGTTTATGGCTGAGTTAGAGAATTCTAGTTTAACACATTACATTCTGATACAACATCAAGCAACAGACAACTGACTGCTTTGAGGTCAGTGTGTTGCATTGGCTGGAGTCCATTGTTGTTAATGTAAATGTAATTTATACTTGGTTAGAATAAGAATGCCCACCTACAGCACTTTACACTTATTTGCATTTTAGAATTTAAATGCAGTGTGTGCACACTTAGGAGGCATGCATGGTCATCTACTAAGATGTGTGGTTTTCTACCACTCTGATTTGTACTGTCTGATTCCCTATTTCATTACAGAATTTTTTACAGTAGTCTAAATCCTACCACTTGTATATCCTCTGGACTGCCACCCAAGGCATTAATCCAAATAACAAATGAAGGTGCCCAGTGTTAAACTAAGTGACAACTATCTACTGATCTTTCTCACTTTGAAGAATTTATAGCAGTTCTTTATCTCCTGCCTCCCCGCTTCGAAAATGTTCACTCTCTCACTTTGACAAGACCTGCAGTCAAACAGAGCTTTGAAGTGAATAAGTCTGTAATATTTTTTGCAGTGAGTTACAGTACAAAATACATTTAAAATAGAAACCCTAAATTTGATTAGAATTTTAAAATTGAATTAGAAAATAACCCAAAGCAAATAAGGACCAGAAAAAAGAACTAAGATTCTTTACACACTTCTCTTCACCAATTCCCTGCTTACAGGCTCATTGAATGAAAAATGCTAAATGAAAGAAACTTGTTTTGCTTCCTAAAATTTTAATCATCTCTCTAGTATCATTTATTTGCTCCATTTTTCTCTGTGCCACTCCTCCATCTCTTTATAACCTGCAGGTTTCTAGCTGCATCCTGTGCCTTCCTGGCCAGTCTGACCTTGTAGTCTGAAATGTGCTTGCTCTCCCTCATTTCAGTGTGTGCTACATCTTAAAATTTTCTGGAAACCAAAACCAATACCCCACAGCAAATACTCCCAAAAGAAAGCTCCTCACCCACTTCCTCACCCTGGAACTTTTCCATATTTTCAACATGTAATTTTTCAACCTGAAAAAGTTCTGCAAAATTTCAAGATGGAACTTCAAAGAAGCAACTTAAAATTATAATTATAATTATAAGTTACATTAATAATGTATTTTTTTTGGCCACATATTACCTTTTGAACATTTATTATGTCATTTTGGGAGCATATTAACAGTTTATGTTTGATTTACATCCATGACAATAGAAAGGTTGTTTCAACAACTTATTGAAATTTAATGTATGCTTCAATTCATTTTAACAGTTTCATATCAAGTACAGATCTATAACTGTCTTACCTCCAACAGATTATTGACTGCATCTTTTTACCTGCTCAGTTGAAATTCCTGCTCTTTCATCTATTTAAATTTCAGGTTACTGATTTTACACAGTCATGTGAGGTATATCCTGACAATCTCACAAGGCTCCTTAAGCTGATGCAGCCAAAAATACGTCAGTGAAACATGGATAATTTCTCTTTTAGGATATTTTGGGAAGGGAGTGGGAAGGGAAGGAAAACCCAAAGCTTTTCTGAAATCAATAGGACTCAGGATTTCAGAATAACACTCTCAAAACAATACTCTTCCAGCAGCTGTAGAAATAGTAAATCAACATGAAAAGTGCATATCAGTGATAAAATCTAATTGTTCTTGTGGAAGACGTGTATTTTAAAGATATAATGCTTGAAGCCACTATCAGGTTGAAAATCATACAAAACCAACAATAATAAGCACAAAAAAGCATAATCGATACATGGCTGTGGTTGTCTAAGAATAACAGCTCACAAAATTTATAAAAAGAATCACTTGGTTTATTAGTTTGTAAAAAATGGCATGAAATGGCATGAATGGATCTATAAGATGAAACATTTTATAGATCGCCTTTTGTTTACTAAAATGCTTTCCCTTCTAAAGTAATTGTAGGATCTTCAACCTCTTTATAAAGTTGCACTGCCAGTCTGGTCAAGATCAGCTTTGAATCCTTTTCTCGTTTGAACTTCTTTGCCGTGAAATGGTCACTAGACTTGAGACTAGGAAAGTAATACTTGGAAAAAAATGGATTTTTATTATGACAGCCTTTGTCTTGCTATGCTTCCACCTTGCAATAGGAGTGGTTCTGAGTTGTCATGTCCTACACTTACTTCTATTTGAGCTCCATTATCTGGACATGTTGAGTGCAAGATACCCAAGTCCTCTCTTTTTTTTTACTGCCTTTGAGAGTTACCACTATTTCAGGTGATTGCTGGATATAAGATGTAGATCTAGATGTAATAGGAAATGGCTCATATGAGACTTTATTTTCTATTGCAATCATAGGTCTAAACTGAAGACTTTTCAAAGATGGGTCATAGTATCTCTGGTAATTGATAGACTGTCTTTATAGATTGATTTTACTGTACTTCCCCCTTGGAGGTTGTAGGATAAACAACATGAAAGAAATGTAACATAACTTGGGTTTCAGATTTCTGCACTGGTCAATTATTTTAAGCAAAGTTCCCAGAAAGACAATTTCAATGTTTGTGTTGCACAGCTTTGGTATTTTCCCTTTTAGGATTGAACCTGGGTTGTGTTTAACGCATTAGAAATGGACAGTTATTTTCTGTAAATAGTCTTACATAGGAATAACTGATGTTTTATGTAATTTCTCTTTCAAGCTACATTTTTCAGTATAATCTTGCCCACTCCAGAATGTTGGTTTGGAAGCCAGAAATCTCTCTAATTTTAATACAGAAAGTATGCTTTGAAAAATATTACTTTACAATGAATCTGGAGATGTAGGATGCTATTTCAAGAGTAAGTCAATAGCTGAATCCCACAGAAAATGTCTGCTATCATAGATAGGCTACTCTAGCTTGTGAGTGTGAAACTATCACAATGGCTTAATTTTTTGATTTGTAATCAGTGATTAAAACTTAATTCAATGTACTGAAAAAGCAAGAAAATGTAGAATAAGTTTTAACATTTGAATCAAAATCTTTTAGACCAATTAATTAATCAGTGTAACACCAATACAAAATTTCAATCCATTTTTATCTATTTCCTCATTTCACATGTAGTAGCAGAAGACCCTTTTGTTTTGTTTACTTAAGACCAATTACTAAGATTCCTAAATTCAAAAAAAAAGTAAAAACAAAGCCCAAGCTGTACATTTCAGATGAGCTTTTCCTACATCAATATTTCAGTTTTGCTAGACATGCTCTGTTTTCTATGAGGGCCTGTTGAGTCATTTGCTATATTCCTTATACATGGCAAAAAACTGAGGCTCTAATCCTTCAAAGAGCTCTGCTTCAGGCAATACACGTGCCTTAGAGAGCACACAGCAGGATTGACTAAGAGCACATCTGCCAGCTTTGTAAGTGACATTCTCAGCATAGCAACAGGTGAACTGTTGTCAGGTTTTTGGTAACGGCAGTATAAGTGTGCCATTGTGATATGGTTTGATTTCATGTCACAGGACAGGTTGCAAAATGCTGTACTTTCTCAAGGGGCACAGGCTGAGTAGTTTATGAACTTGCTAATTAAAACGTCTCAATAAAACCTAATTCTCAAAGGAAGGAGCTTTCAGAGAGGGATACTGCAAGGACTGATAGTTGGTCCAGTGTTACTGTGCTTTTTTTAATCACAGAAAAAGCAATGCAACACTGATCATAAAATTACTGATGAGCAAATAATTATGAAAGGGCATCATAGAAAGCACTTTAAATCACATGACATTTACATCATGTAGAATAAGGTCATGACTACAGATCAGAGGACATTTTCTCTCTGACAGCAAGATCAGTACTGCAGTACTTTGTAGTTCTGACAGAGTCAGTTTTAGAAGAACATTCAAAAATTGGATTGAGTTGAATAAAAATAACAGAAAATATTTAATAGACTGGAGAAAATGTCTTATAACAAGAGATTTAAAGAGTTCAAGGTTCTAATTTCTTAGAGACAACAAAAAGATAGTAACTTTGCAGTGCAGAAATGTTTTTTAAATGTCTTTTTATAGGGGGAAAATGTTGAAGCTCATGTATGTGAGAAAGGCAGAACAAGAACCAATAATACAAGCCAGGCAAAGAATGGAATCGACACAAGTGTGTAATGTTTGGTTAAATCACCTTTGGAACAAAAGATCAAGGAAAGCAGTGGATTCTCTGCAATATATTATTTTATAGCCTGTGTTGATATGTCTTTGGAGCATACATAACAGCTAAAAAAAAATTATGCTTTGGTTAGACAGCACTATTGGACTCAATACAATAATATATTTTTGAGTGGAAGTCCGAATAGGTAACTTTATATTTTCTACATGAACCTATGAACAAAATATATATATGAAGTAAAAGCTATAAAATTACACTTGAAAGATTTGTTTCCATTTATAAAACCATAAATACCATATAATCAAGCATATTTAATGTACCAATCAATCATTCTAGATTTATTCATGAAATTATATTTTTTCTCTTTGATGTGCCATGCTGTGTAAACTGACAAAAATATTACATGTACTCTAGAACTGTGCAATTTCTGAAATTTGTGCTGGACATTCAGTCAAGCACATGTCAAATGAACAAAGAGAATCTGATTGCAGCAGTTTCAGAGCAGACACAAACCTAATAGAGTTTTTGCTGCCTGTATGAATTGAGTGGAAATGTTGCAGAAAATGGGAGAGGTCTTAGATTGATTATTGACATTCTTTCCTTGAATTCAATAATGAAAATAAATAAAGATTTTTTTTAAGATGATTTCACTATAATTTTCTAATAACTATGACAGTAAACTTCAATTTTGATGGTTTTTTGCCTTTCTCATATGTCACTTAAAGAAGTAGTGAAGACTGAAATTTCTATTTAAAAACATATTCTTGAGTTAGCACATAATTGTCTTTGCAAAATGATCTCTCCGATGGATTCTACAGTTTTATGCAAGATTTATACATGTAGTCAGATCATAAAAGGACATGTTAGGCTGTATTGAAGTCAAAAGGCTTTGCTTTTGATAAGGAATTTATCTATCCAGTTGCAAATGCAACAAGACTTTGTGAATACTGATTGGTGGTCATAGTATGGAGCTCTGCTTTTGTTAATAAAGTCACTAATAAGTTAAAATTTCATTTTACTAAAAACATTTTTCTTTTGATCAGAAAGGACATGACATTCTTTAGCTGTGATGGATTCTAATTGTGGTCCAGGAGGTAAACAGTCAGTGGTTGATTAATCTGGTTATCCCACTGTTAAGGATTTTTCATTTTAATATATTTTTAATCTTCTAAAGATAAGATTTTTTGTACTGCTGGGAGTAAGCTAGCTAACATAATAAATTCTAGCTTAAAGGGCTATACAGATTGGCACCGTAATTTTACACCAGCTTGTTTAAAAATACTCTTCTTAAAGTATATAATGCCAGACTAGCATGTTTTATTAAAAGCACAGAACTTGTAATAATTAGCAGAAAATGGATATTAGCAGTGTCACTTACCACTCTGTTAAATTTAATCTATGTAATGTTTCTCTGTTTCTTTCAGCATAAAGAACGTCACTCCAAAAGTAGGTGATGCTGAAACTCGCAAAGCCATTCGCCGTGCCTTCGATGTGTGGCAGAATGTAACTCCTCTTACATTTGAAGAAGTTCCTTATATTGAATTAGAAAATGGCAAGAGAGATGTGGATATTACTATCATTTTTGCATCAGGTTTTCATGGAGACAGTTCTCCCTTTGACGGGGAGGGAGGATTTTTGGCTCATGCATATTTTCCTGGGCCAGGAATTGGGGGAGACACTCATTTTGACTCAGATGAGCCATGGACTTTGGGAAATCCCAATCATGATGGTAAGAGAAGATTTAATTTTAAACAAAATAGATAAGTGGCATGAATTTTCAGCTAACAGAACTACTTCCATGTTCCCCTGTTCCTAAAGTCACATAGTTTTCTTTCCTAGGTTAACATTACTTTGGAAATACACTCAGTTGATCGGTCTCTTTGAATCCTAGGCAGAAAAGTATCTCTCTGAATGTGATACAGTATGAAAACATGTTTTGCTTGAAAAACATTGAATTCTTATTAGGAAACTTTGAGATCATTCAAACATCGTACTGTTGAATGTTTACATGATTTACTTTAATTTTGCATTTTTTTACATGTCAAACTTATTTAGGTTTCGGAAAAATGTGGAATATTCTTTAGCAGTGATATAAGAGAGGTTAAGAACTACTCCAGCTACCCACCAATTCTATGGATACCAATGTACATAAAACCTAGTCTTCAGTTTGTATTTATGATGATGCAGTGGAAGAATTTAAAGGCAAATCTTAAAGATGCAGTTCCAAGAACAGAATTGGTGTTTCCCAAAAACTTTTGAATGTCTTTTGGAATTGTTGATTTTAACACGTCCAATTTACTTGAGTAGTACATTCCCCATAGTCAAATAAAGACTGCATAGTACAGTTGACGTACCTAAAATTTACCAAATTAAGACTAAATATACCCTTTAAAGTTACTCTTCACAACTAAAATCTGGCTATTGCCAAGCTCTAAGGTGATGTGACTAAATTACTGCCATTATCTGGGAATGCTAATTTAAAGCTAAGTCTAACTTTGCATCTCTGCAAAGAGGAGCTTTTCTGTAGACATATTCTGTTTTTGATGCTGTGGCAGGTTTTGTTACCAAATAGATTCAGTTGTCCTGGTAGATCTCTCTAAGCTAGTTGCATAAAGTTTGCGAGATCTCTTCAGCAAACAGTGATACACAAAAGAAGATGCACAGATGCACAAAGGGGATGTTTCTGGCATACAAAAGATGACAGACATGACAAGAAGTGCAGAACTGTTCTACTTCAATGTTACACTGAATTTGTGAATGATGAGAGGCTTTATCTAGTTCCTTTCCTTTCCCTTTCTCATCTGAGATCTTCCAAGTGAAATTCAGAGCTTTTTATGTAGCAGCACTTGGAGCCTGGAGTCTGCAACAAAATCTTAATTTAATATTTTAGGAGTATAAATACGGTGTTGTGACTGTTCCATTGGTGTAATACTTCTGTGCCACAGTCAGTTGAAGCAAGAGCTGTGTATGGCACTGTGAAAGCCCTGAGCTGCACAATGGGTTCAAGACACACTTTTCTTGTGAACCAAGCCCTGCGTTCTTACTGGAGCAAAATCTGTGATGTTGCACAGCTCATATTTGCCCTCTTCATACATTTAGCTCAAAGGAGCGCTGGTGGGAATCCTCTGTTTGTGCAGTTCAGGTACATAGTCAGTCACAGCATTATGAGGGTAAATGAAGGTGATTTTATGTGTCTGGTTTTTTATGTTGGTTGGAGACCAACACTGGACATAATGTTCTGTCATTTTGGAGCTATTACTTCAAGCACTCAGGAAAATCTACAGGTATGTGTACATTGAAGTCAGGATGTCAATTTAAATTGGGATAACTCTTTTGGAGCAGTTCCACATCTTGTATGAAAGTGAGCAAACTTGTGGCTGTCTCATTCTCCTTGAACTTAAACAATTTGCGTTGTACAAAATGGCACTCATTTTTTTTATATGGCTTTTGAGTTTTGTAAAGCAGTTTTCAAAAACTATTGCTTGTATCAATGAATTTTAATATATTTTGATGAAAAAAATCAAGGGAAAGTAAATTGATGCTATCTCTAGAACTGTGCTTTTATGCATCTTAGAACCTTGAACTTTTATATTAAAAAGGTTTGCTATCTATATCATGAAGGTTTAATAGTTATCATTGGAATTTTTTTCTGCAAATTTAAAAACTTATGCACTTTGGTATGTTCATACATACTTTTTTGAGGGACATATGTTCCTGTTAAAATGGAATATTCACAGTAAAAAAAGAAAGATTTTTTTGAAAATACATGATAATTAATAAAAATATCTTACCAATGCAAGTTCTCTGAACAATTTTGGCAACTGTTTGTTTTATTGTTGAAATGGTATGAACTGTGGATCATAGGTCATAGCTATTGTCCAGAGAAAACTCCTCTGTCATTGTAACCCTAGAAATGGCGAAATACGTGCATTTCATCTGACAGTGCAGGGTGCCTGTTTGTCTGATTGGTGACTTTTAGCTATCAGATAGGCCAGGTTTTCTTGATTGTCTTACTGATTAGCTTATGTTTAGGAATCCTGGAGGATCATGCAGGATTTGGTTTTGTTGGTTTTTTTTTTGTTGTTTTTTGGGGTTGTTTGTTGTTGTGGTTTTTTTTTCTTTTTGTTTGTTTGTTTGCTTTGGGTTTTTAAGAGGGTTTTTATGTTCCTGGAAAAAATTTCCAGGGGGAAAAAGAAGACAAGCATGCCATTTAGGATTGACAGGAGAGAAAGACTTAGTGTTCTCCTAGGCTTCCTATCATTTTGAGCTGAGTCTCAGAGCACTGAAAAGCAGAAGGTTGAAAAATATATTTGTGATCCTAGCTATGAGTAATTTTTCCCAGATGAGTGTCAATTTTAAGATTCATTGCTCCAATAGTCCAATAGTCACCTTCATGTAGTATTATTTGAAATCCGGTAGAATGGGAAAAAGAGTTGGTGATTTATTTTTATTTTTAAACTAACTCTCACCCCAAGGGGCTATTTTTCTCTGATTCCTGTTCCCGTATTCCAGAGAGATTCAAAAACACAGAGCAACTTGTTTATTTAGCAGCAAGAATGCAAAAATAAGATCTTTTTGAAAAGTTCTAGCCTCATTCTTCACCTTGTACTGTTGTAATGAAAACAATTTACATGCTGTCCACCTCAGAAAAGACAGGGAACTTACTGAAATGATTTCATACACTGTTGTCCTTTCTAAAATAATTTTCATTCCAAATAAGGAATCATATACAAAATCAGTATTCTGAGTATAGTTAATTACTACAGCAATTTTTTTCTGAATAGTTAATTGCAGTGTCTTCATGCTTCAGGGTTTTGGTTGATTTGGTGTTTTTTTTTTCTTATCATATTTGGTCGATTTTCTTGTATTTTGCTTTGGTTTAATAATCCTCTAGATTCAAAGGACAGTTGCAATAGAAATACATCATCTGCACAGTGCATTGCTGCTTTCCTTTGTTCTCACTTCAATGGTATGTTATCTTATCAATCGTGTTCTGGGAAGAGATCTGTGCTTTGACTCCTCCCTCACTCTGAAGAATGAATGAGGCTTTTGTAGGAGTAAAGACTAATGGGCCCGTTGCTCAGGAAAAAACCTCCTGTCATACAATTTTACACTTGAAGGCTTTCTACAGTGATGTATTTCTTTGCTTTCATAATACTCTGTAAGCAGAGTACAGCTGGTATCTCAACTCCAGCTGAGCTGTGGAGGTCTTTTCTCTGAATTTCCATCCGTGGTGCTGCAGGTGATCTTAGAAGCATTGCCAGAAAGAAGGACAATAGACTTAGCATCACAGGGAAGCAGTGGAAACAAGGACAGAGTTTCTTTTGCTGGGGAATGAGGGACAAACTGGAGGAAAAAATATGATGCACTTTTTTTCTTTTTTCTTTTTTCTTTTTTTTTTCTTTTTCTTTTTTTTTTTTTTTTTTTTTTTTTTTTTTTTTTTTTTTTTTTTTTTTTTTTTTTTAATAAGGAAAGGGAATGATATCGTTTCAATAGTTTATACAATGTGTATGCATTGGTCTGTAGCCTTCCTTCAGTCAGCTCTCTTCTTCTATTTTCTCATTTAGGACAACTACTTTTCAAATTCCTGTGGGAGTAGGCTGTTTCACTTACAGTAGACTCCATTTCCTTTATGATCTGCCTATCTTAGAGTTCAGGTGAGATAAGAGCCTTAGCTTTGTAAATTATTTGGAACAGAATGGTTTCTTTATGCACCTTACAAAGTATCTTGTGCTCCTAGGCAGTCTCAATTGAAACTCAGGTTGTTCTGGTAACACTTGGCAAATACAGTAGAAGAAGAAACACTGTTCAAAAGCAACAAATCAAAATGGATGTGATTTTGCAGGAAAATGTTTCACAATATTTACACTTAAAGGTGTAAAAAGGTAAAGGAAGAAACAGGAGATGGAAATCAAGTTGCATAAGTAGATATCTGAAAAATCAGCACTTATTAAGAAAAATTTTAGATCCTTATTTTCTTCTGAACTTAAGAACTGTGAAGAAAAAAAGTGAAGAAAAAAAGGAAGAGGAACAAATCTTAATATACCAGTCTTGACGCTCAGGAGAGATTTCCTCGTTCCCATGACTTCAATCCATTTAGGTGATATATATTACCTCTTTTTTTTTTTTTTAATTAAAAATTTATGGACAATGAAAGATGTATCTGAATCCAGAACAGGAGAATGACTTCTTCCTAGGAGTGGCAGTACTTTGGAGATATTGTGCTGTCAAAACCCTCAACAAAAACCTTTTTTCAATGTATTTTCTTCAATGGCAGTATTTCAAATGACTGTGAAGAAATTCAAAGTCACTCCCAGGGAGCATCTGGGATAGGTACTTTCTCTGTAAATTTTCTAGTAGCTTGCAGAAAAATCCTGTCTTATGTCCCGTCTTTCTGTACTAAAACTGAAAGGGGCATTCATATTAGCCTTTTTGCTCTTGTTCATCAAAATTGATTTCACATTTGTCCATCTACATGTACTTAAGCTAGTTTAAACCTTTTTTAAAGCAGTTGTTTTTTCTGGGAAGTTACCAAATGCATCTAAACCTATTTAAGGGAGTGTTAAACCAGTTTAAATTGAGAGTGCACTACTTTTAACTAGATTAATTTAAGATTGACCTACTTGCACAAGTGCAGCTTTTTAAAACAGGACAAGATTTAGAAACAGTGCTTGGGGAAAACAAGGATTTCCTGGGAGCTCAGTTTTCAAGCACATTAGACATGATAAGTAATGTACCAATTACTGGATAAAATGTGACTATAGAACTATGTCTTCCAGCAGCAGAAAATATTTGGCAAAAAACTAAGTGTAGATAAACACAGTAGATCAGTAGTGGTAATTTGATACTGTTATCTTCATATCAGCAACAGAAATAGAAGTCAAACTAAAATACATTATTTTTTATCTCTGCAGCAAATTTACCAAGGTAGCTAGTGTACCATACTGAGATTCTGCAGAAAACTGTTCTTCCATCAAAGAACATATGATAAATTATAGCAAGTGAAACTCCATTACAGAAGTAATACATGATTTTAGTGTACAGCAACATGTCAGGAGAATATTACTGCAGGGTATTTACATACGTGTGGAATATTTATAACGTGTGTATACATAAAACTCCATCTTTGGGAAAACAAACTCAAAAATTCAAGAATTCAGTTTTGTTTCTTTTTTGTTAACTCTCCAGCGTTTGAAAAATTATTGACGTTTGCAGGCAATAACAAGAAAACAAGCAAACAAACCTGTCACTTTTTACCATAGTCTTTGTAGATTGCTGAGTAAAAGCTTCTTGGACCTGATGCAAATCCAGTGTCTTGTGTAATGTACTTGGACTCCATTTAGTGTGTAGATTCTGCTGTGGGCACTGTGCTGGCAGCCAGGAAAAATTTATGAAAATCCTGATCTCTGAACTGCGTAGATCAACTTGTAGTAAATTTCTTTTGGCTGCCAGTGTGGTTGACACAGTGCAGGAGATATATGCTGCTGGAAATGTGAACCAGTGAAGTTGTGAAAACCATCTCCTAAGGGAGCTCTGTGTCTTGAACAGTGCTCATGCTGTGGCTTGGTATAAAGGAAGCCAAGCATTTCAGATCAAAGGAAGCTCTGTATTACAATGTTAACATGGCTTTAATTTTATAAAGCATAGTGCTCTTAATTGATTATGTACTTTTTAATAAACAATTATCAACATCAAATTTGATCTGTAACCAAGCAGTGTGACCTTGCAGTTCACATGCTTATTTTCTAGTTCTGCACTAGGATAACTTTGTAAAAGATTAATATCTTATTTGAATTTTTATTTCATAGTACTTGTGTATGTGCTTGTAAACAGAGAGTTGCAAACGTGGGTTCAGATCAAAGGTTATCTTACAAAATATTCTGTCTCCAGTTAATAGCTATTAACAGATACCTAAGGAAGAGAATAAGAGAAGAGTAAACATATGGCAGTAAAACCCCAGCATATTCCCTCTTAGCTTCCAGTAATCTGCGGCTCATTGAATTTCTGAGGCACAGGCCATATTTTTGTCTTTAGTAGCCTATGAGGGATTTCCTTTCATTAATCAGTGTAATCTCTTTTGAACTCGTGTAAGCATTTGGTATCCACAACATCCTGTGACAATATGTCCTATGGTTTAAGCAGATGTGAAATACTACTTCTTTCTGATTTCATTTAAGACAGATGGATGCTTGTATTATAAGGAAGTAATTTTCTAATAATTTTACCTCTTCCATTCATATTTTCGGGCCTCTGTCATATCTTGTTTACAGGATAAAGAGATCAAGACTGTTGAGTTGCAGCCTTGTTCATATATAATTATAAGGTTAAGGAAGTACAACTTCCATTTTAAGTTGAAACTATTTCAGTGCAAAATGAGAGAATTGTCAATATTATAAAAGATTACAAAACCCAACTCTTGCATTTATAATATTACACAGTGATGAAGATACCATGATATTATTTCAAAGAGCTTTGCAAGTTTTGGGCATACGGAATAACGATTGATTATTTTAATTTCATCATTTTCCCTGAAATCCAATTTAATTCAGGAATCAATTAACATCAATAATACTTTCTGTCACTAAACCACAAAGTTTTCAATATTTAAAAGGAAACCAGTCTTACCCTTATCAGTAAGTGCATTTTGTGCTGATAGAACTTCATCTGTCCTTAAATTTTCCAAACCTTCCTGGATTATACTTGCTGGTGTGCCCCCGCCCCATATCCAGTCACTCCAAGATCTTACCTAAAATCTTAACTCTCAGGTATCCAGTGTCTGATGCATAAAATGTATCCTTAAAATTATTATCATGGTATGCAAAGCTGCACTTGAGAATAGAAAGATCCCTTTCAGCTATTGAAGAGATGGGAAATGATCAAAAAAATCATAAATGGCCCTGGCTGCTTGTGAGGACTCAGTCATTGGACATAGGACTATGCATATAGAAGAGGATCTGTCTGCTGGACCCCATCTACTGGCTGGAAGCCAGATAATGGGAAATGTTAACTGCTGGCAAAGTACTGACCTAATTTTTATAATTTTTGGGGAGAATTTTGCTTTCATGGAACACCCTTTTGGCTTTGAGGAAAGCACTTCATTTGCATGTTTTTAAAAAGGAAATCTGTCTAAAACTGGCAGTCAGTGAAAGCAGTATTGTGGATGAATCCAGCCCCATGTTCTAGATGTGAGTAGACGCTTTTAATACATCCCAGGGGCTCTCAGCATGCAATATCATACTCTCAGCTTCCTTCTTGGCCTAACATTTCTATATGCCCTATTATGGAAACTGAAAGAGAGGCTGAGGAATACGTTAAGAGAATTGTCTTTGTGATATTCTTAATTAAAGCAGTGGCATTGTAGACTTTGCACATTTTACATCATGCTTTTCATGTCTATAGAAGCAAGGTGATATTTAAACTGTAGTTTAATTGCCAGAGATGGTCCTAATGCAGGTTGCAAACCAAAAAGGCAGCACAGCTCGAGCCACTAAATTGCATATTGCTTCCATCGCGGCGTAGGTAAACACAGATCATTGCAAGCCTATATGGAGTAGTTAGGGAAGTTGCGAACTCAGCTATCCATTCAGACTGCAACTGGAGGTTATTTCCCACATACCAGGGCCAGCAGAACTTGCTTGCTTGCTTGCATTTGCCACCTGCCTCAGTTTGCAATCAGCCGGCCTATCTTAAACTGCTAATGAAAAGTGTTAAAGCGGATCTGGCTGACTTTGCATGGAAATAAATGAGGAAAGTTCACATTGTCTGTTACATCGACTTTGCTGCCAAGGAAACATCTAGCTGAAAGGCAGCATGGGTCCTTGCAGACAATTTTGGCAGCCTTTGCACCTACAGTCCCTGAAAAAAAACTACCTTTTTTTTTTTTTTTTTAAATTTTAAAGATATCTTTGTCTCAAACAACTGTTTATGCAACAATGAAGTCAAGTTTATCTCTCAAAATAGATTCATTTAACCAGACCCTCATATTAGTATATTAGGAGAACTGAGTTTACATGATGAAATTTGGTTGAAAAATGTGAAATTTACTTGAAAAATGTTTGTTAAAGTGATTAATAAGTTGAAACTAACAGTGTTGGAGTTTTTGACTTCTTTTTCTCTTTTTGTCATTTTCATGTTCCCTCTGCAGTATATGGGAAAAGAGCATTGGGAAGCCATTTTTGTTCAGGCAAATAGATTTATTTTAGATGAGTCCAAACATAAAATGTGGGCCAGCCCCTTCATGATTGTTGTTATGACCCCACAACCCCTCACGCACAAAAAACCACCCCTAACACTACATGTACAACAAACAAACAAAGAAATAAATACTCCTACCTTAATCTTTCCTCCTTTTAGAAAGAAGCTGAGCAGATTTTGAGTACTGAATCTGAGAGCTTCATATAATTCTTACATGTTTCAGAAAGTTTTAGAGAATGGGGTAAAAAAGGAAAAAAAAATAACATGTTCCAGTGCTTTTTATTCTTATCCTCTATGCATTTGTGTTTACCATCAGACTACAAAAAGGCAATATTTCAAATGTAAATATGTATGATACAAACTAATAGTAATAAGACTAATGCTAATAATAGAGAAACTGCCTTATGAGCTATGAGATTTCACACCGGAGACTGAATTTCATGTTCTTGAAAGATTATTTGCTATGGAGAGCTTGTGAAAAGCCATCTCAAACATGTTGAGTTAAAAAAAAAATAAAAAAAAAAGAGAGTGAGAGAAAATTCCTGACTTATTGCAGATAAGTTGAAAACAGTTTACAACTAAAAAATCAGCTAATGAATGAATGGCTTGAAATTATTTATTTTTCTTTTAAGTCTGGTCTCTTAGTAGCAGTAATTTAGGAAAGAGACATTATCTATGAACGTAAAATTCTCTCTTTAGTCAGAAAGGGACATTTCAGTCATTTAAAGCTGTCATCAGGCTTAGCATTCCAACTGCCATGTGTTCCGGGGTTCCTCAAGTCTCTATTTGTTGCTAGGGACACTTAATGGACACTTTTTCTTCAAGACAGCAGATACAGGAAATACTAAAGATGCTCTATAGAATATTATTACTGCATTGCCATCTCATTTCCCCTGCCTTTTAGGGGCAAACAGAATCTGAAAAATCATGCTGCCAGTTAATATGGATGTTGTCATGGTTTCCTGAGAGAACAAGACAAGAATTTTACAGTAATTACATATTTAATTACATATTTATTTATTAAGCAGAAATGTAATGGATGTTGAAAAAGTAGAAAGATATCAATAACCCTAAAGTATAAGATAATACTATATCTGAATTTTAAGAATAGTATATGATTAACTAATGAAAGATTTTCTACAATATTAGCGTTCTCAAGTCTAGAGTATAATTTGTGCTTTTCCTGACAATTCTTCACTTCAAAATGCCCAAACTATATGATCTTGAGGCCAAAATGGTTTTAATCTATAGTTAGACGTCTTCCTAACTGTTTGGGCTCCAAAAAGTGCTTAGCAGCTAACACCAATAGCTGGAAACATATACAGCTAAAAGCTAAAACATCAGGTTGTGAAAAAAGATAAAAGCAGAAAAGTTTAAAAAAACCAGATAAGTTAAAAGAGCAACATATTTTGTTTGGGTTTTTGTTTGTTTTTTTTCTAGTGAAGGAGAGATTTAAGTCTTCTTTCTAGAAGATTGAAGTCTCTCCTTCAAGTCAGTCTGTGATAAGTACTTCCTGTGTTTGTACATATATCACTTAAGTCCATATCCTGTACTTCTATAACTAATGTTTTGCCAGTGACTTAAATGAAAAGACCTCAGTCAAAAGCCTGAAGACTTGAGGGGGTGGAATTAATCTGACCGTATGTTGATGTTTATATCTGAGTTAATCTCATGGAGTCTCGTTAGAGTTATAGGAGAGATATATTGCCTTCCTGGGTAAGGTTTGTTGCATCCTGAAGTAGGTGTCTAAAACAAACTAGATGAATCATGTTCTGAAATACCTGTTTCTCATCTCTTGCTGTGAGAGGTGCAGGTAGAGACATTTGTGTTACAGCGTTGAGTAGCTAGATAACTTCCACCAGTGATGTTGAATCGTGCCATTTCAGATTAGAGGAGAACTGAAGTGATAAGAACTTCGAAATAGCAGCACCAACTGTGGTCAAAAGAAATCTATCTCAGCCCTAGAGATGGTTGTTTTGGGAGCAGTTCAGTACAGCAGTCAGAAAAGGCAGTTGCAGGCATAGGCTGTTCCCTGCCCCTCTCGGTGTGGCAGGACAAACACTCGAATTGGTCTGAATATGGTAATTCACGAGTGGGTTGCACCTTTGAAATTTTGAATGCATAGTTGGCAGTACGGCAGTGTGTGAACATACTTTTAGTTTCCTGTTTCTAAGAATCATACAGAGCATCTTTTTTGTGATGCAGTTTAGAAATTGATACTATGTAAGTGTGAGGAAATGGGATTATTCAGGATGCTGAAGATCCAGTAGTGACATGGAATTAATGTCGTTAGCTGTGCTCCAGCTAGCAGTGCTATCAGAAGCAGGAAAAATATTAGGGCCTGAGCTTCAGGAAAAGTTAGCAACTAAAATACATGTATAATCAACTGTCTCTCCTTAGCTGGTTTTTGGTTTTAATGATCACTTGTGACACAGTGGCAGAGCAGCTGTGGAAAATTGTGCCTCCAGTGTCTCTGTGTTCAGCTCTCTGCTTTTCCAGTGGGAAGTTCTGGTCTGAGAGCCATCAAACATGGCACCTCTGGCATTGTCCCTTCTTCCTGCTGGGGCCAGCTGCTGTCGCCCCAGGCTGGGTTCCTGCTGAGCTCCTAATTCAGAGAAGGGGAAATGTGCCAGGATTGACTTCTGCCCTGGCCTACATTCTCATCTCCAATCTCTCCTGAACTTTGCCAGGGACAACGAACTCCTGGCCTTCATCTTCCTCTCTAAGCAGATTCCTGCATAGGCTTCCTTCTGCTGAGAAGCCCAGGAGTACGGCTTGGCTGCCTGACAGTCTTGTCCTCTCCAGCACCCTTTGCTCTGCCCTCTGCAATCTGTCATCCTGAGGCTGCCCCTCCATGGCAGGGGCTCAGTCATCTCCATGCCAACAAGTGCCAAAAGTCACTAGTGCAAACTGACCGTATTCCCCGAGTTCTAGAGAGATGTACAGTGGTCCCTCCAGTTTGAGGAGCATACAGCTGTATGGATATAGAATCCTAGGATCTTAGCAGCAGATTGTCCAACAGATCAGAGCATGTCATATGAGTAAATTTTAACAAAGTAAAACCAAAGTAGCAGATTTGTCTTTCTGTCACTTTCTCTGTATACACGATCCCCAGTTTGAAATTGTCTCAATTTAATATATGGTGCACACTTGGACCAGGTTTCCCTTTGAAGTCTGCAGACTTCTTAGAAAAATTGTCTTCTTTACAGATCAGAGAACTTTTAATGATTTTTTTTCTTCTAATCACTTTGCCAATTAGGATTCAAAATTCCCTTTTTTTTTATGGCCAGTTTAACGAAAAAAGCCCAAATCACTGACAAATTTATCTTGACATTTTCTTTTCTTAATGTGAATTAAAAAAGAAAAAAAACAGTGAAAGAAGAATTGTTCATATAAAAACTTTATATATATATATATATATATACAAACCACTATGTCACTGTTTCAAAACTCTCAAAGTCCTGTCTGTGTTAAGATACAGTGGTATGCTAATAATAATAACCTGGTTTTGATGGGTTTAGTGGGATTTAATTTAGAGGATATTATAATTATTCTCAGTAATTTAACTGATACGGGGTAAAAAATTTATCTCACGTAAATTTAGCCAACATATGATTTACACATAAATTAAATTCTATGTTCACTCTGTTGTGGGATTTCAGGGATGTCGGTGATCTCTAGGACTCTTTCAGATTTATAAAAGGTGGTGGGATGGTAGAACAGGTTGCCCAGAGGAGCTGTGGATGCCCCATCCCTGGAAGTGTTCAAGGCCAGGCTGGATGGGCCTCTGAGCAGTCTGGTCTAGTGGAAGGTGTCCCTGCCCATGGCAGGAGGGTTGGAACTGAATGGTCTTCAAGGCCCCTTCCAACCCAAACCATTCTATGCTTCTGTGATTTCTGCCCCATGACAGATTACATCTATTGTGAATATTTGCAGCATGACTTTGACCTTCCTTCTAGAATTTACAAATATTTCTTCATAGGAGGACACACAGGACAAAGGGTTAAATGAATAAAAATAAAACAAAGCCACTGTGTTGACAAACCAGCACTTCATCAGCGTGGCTTAGAGACAAACCCTAATTTTTTCTTTTTTTAAAACAAGGGTTCAGTTTTAATATGGCCTCATGCACAATTAAGGCTCTCTTACATTTATTCTCAGCCAGAGTGCCACTTAGCAGTGGTAGAAAGATGCACATTCCCTTCATAGGAATGACCCACAGGGACCAGACCATGGAGGTTAGCTGAGAACTGTGTGATACATGCTCTTCTCATGCATATATCCAAATCTTCAGTCCCAGCATGTGTTCATTTTCACAGCCTTCAGAAAGCAGTTTTAATTACTTCTCTACCTTATTCTTCCCACTAAAAAATAAAAATAGAAACAAAGAAAAGACAGGAAAGAGTATAAATAGTTAAGGCTTTTACAGTATTTGCAGCATTTGTGGTATGAAGATCTTTTCTAGCAAAATGCAAAATTCCATTAAAATTCAAATTTATTTAAGATAGTTATTGTCTAAAGATGACCATGAAAACACCCAAAGTAAAACTTTTCCATCTGTTAATCAATATGACTTTATTACTAATAGAATTAAAACGCCATTTGAGAATAATATACAAATTCAGTAGTGGACCTGAGTGATGAAGAACTTGATCCCAGGAGCTAGAGATTCAACATAAACATAGGGATTTGTTTAGTTTGCTAGGTTCCCTGTCACAGCAGGGTTTCCTCAAAGCATGAAATAAAGCCATAAGCATTATATTTTCAGAAGGAACACATACCATCACATTGAAGCAAGCTCTCATGTCTTCTCTACCTCCCGTAGGACCACCTCCAGCTGCTTCGCTTGTCTCTCTTTGGGGAAGTTGGTATTGATTCACTAGTCAGAATAGTTTTCAAATTTTTTCAGTACTAGTGATTAAAACTGTGAGAAAAAGTGAAAATATTCTTATATCCATGCTTTTTATAGAAAGAAATTTAAGAATACCTAAAGTAATTAATTCCACCCATTTCAATCAGTTTACTAAAAGTTGTAGAATGTGCTTGGTAACAGATCTAAGTAGTAAGTCAGAAATTCTAATCCTTTGCATGTCTTTGCCTTCTAAAGTACAGGCTGATATGTATTATAAAAGAAAGTGGGCTCCTGACTTGTAAATTATGCCCACAGCATGCAGGAACAGTAAAGCACTGCCAGGAAAGAAGGACTTACACGCTGCTAAACTCAAATGTTCTCGTCATATCTCATCAACGATCTGAGTCACCTGAAGACAGCCTTGCTCTGTAGGAATGTGCCCTTGTCAAATTTCAAGCAAGCAAGTTTAAATTTCACACTAAACTGTTCATCTTTTTAAAATAGAATAGTTTATCAAAAATATACACTTATGGGTGTAGGTATTCTAAATTATGCACAGAGTAATTAGTACATACTTTGTATACAACAAACTGTCTTTACCTCCCATTCTGTCTGCATATAAATATATATATGTGTGTTATGTATTAACAGAGTGAAAAAAGACATTTTTATGTCGTTGTATTTTGTCACAATGAAAAAGCCTAAATATATAGATATATTATTGAAAAATGATTGTTTAAAATACAGTGAGTAAAAAATAGATACACTAAGTTCATATAGAAAATAGGTATGCTCTATATGATACATTTTTATTTAAACTGACAAAAAATTAGTTTTGTTCTTCATTTTTCAAAGGTGCTCCATCCATCTTTTAGCAAAACTTCCTTTCCAAAATAACCACCAAGCTACCAAATTTTAGTGCCAATGGCAGATGAGGTAATGTCAAGCAACTATATATGATTTCTTAGACTGGAAAATGTGGCACCTTTATTTGGGTAAGAGTATTTCTATGATTTATATTTAGGTACATGTATACTCTCAATATAGCATATATATATGTAAGGTGCTTATGTAAGTGCATATGTAACGTATATGCTCAGTTCTGCTGTATTTGTAATAAGGCCAGAGAGAGAAAGAATTTTCTTTTATGACTGACTGTTGAAATAACATCTTCAAAATTCTGTCCTCTCTGGAAAGGATAATAATAACAAAGATAAAACTTTTTTTTTTTTTTTCTGTATGCTATGTTGATAGAGTAAGAATCTTACTCTACAGTTTGCAGCATTTCAGCTGTTCGGATGCATCAGGTGGTGGTACAAATGAACAGAATAATGAAAATGCAAATTCTGCATACATCGAACAGAAAGTGATGGGTATTTTGTGTGTGTGTAATATTTCTGATTAATTGTAAGTTTGCCTTTGAGATAATATCTTGTTATAGAACTTATAGGACTATATATACTTGTAAGGACTGTAATAGAAGTCTTGTGCAGATTTACATTTCAGTTTGATATGAATTTAATTAGAAAACATCTATCTACATCACATGAAAATAAAATAGTCTTTGGAAGAAAGAGTGTATGTCTATGTATAGAACATCTTTGTATTTTTACAATTTGTTTGTCATTTGAAATTCAGTTTCTAGGGTTTTGGTTTTTTTTTTCCCCCTCTGGATGCAAAATTCTTCAAAATGGAGGTCACATGTTAAGCCATAAGGGTATTGCTTTTATAAATTGAACTCACGTACCATTTAAAATGGAAATTAGTATCTTCAGAACTAGGTTTTCTTAGTAGCTTGCTGTGGACAAACATATTAGCTTTGTTTATCTGTAGATGTGAAAAATAGTGTATATATCAGCTAGAGGGACAGGCTTCCCCATACAACATGCTCCACACTGCTGGCTGTTGAATATTTGATATAATAATACATATTTATATACTGTAGTTGGGACAGTGTTTGTAAAGTCAGGCAGATTTAGTGCCTAAAATAATTTATAGCCTCAGAGAACAGTGGCAGTATAAAAATAATAATTTTATCTTAGTTCTTTACACAAAGTATCTTTTTTTTTTCTTCCCTTGTGAAATTAAACTTGAGATAAAATAAGAAAAACAATCACAATCTTTCTGAGCTTACAGCCATTCTCTTCCAAATCTCCATGCTAATAGGGAACACAAGAATAGAAATGCGCAAGTTTTGGGCTTGTGAAATACATTTTCCAATATTTTTCTACTACTCTGTGGGTATACAACAAGATGTAACTGAGGCTATCACAATGAATATTCGCCATTGTATATCCTTCAGTGGCAACTTTTGCTTTAAAAATCATTGTAGTCATATGCATTTTAACTGTTACGACTTGTTAAAGTTACTGATGGTGCTTCATTTTGCCATGTGGACTGAAATATGTCCTACTTGGATAATGTATACTGAAATATAGAATCATTTGGGACTCTCTCCTTCAATGGTGGCAACTGAAAATGTAAAAACTACCCAATGTCAATAGGATAACAAAGCTAGCCTGAGCGAGTATGAATGCTCACTTGTTTTTACACTTCTTCAACTTATTCTGAGCACCGGCCAATGAATTGAAGGTGGGCTACTATCAACCTTGCAGTCACAAATACACTTCTGTGCAGCCTTGAGAAAAAGAGCGAGCACTTACAGAACGTTGTCCTTCTGCACTCTCAGGAGCTTTTTGCAGTAACATTGAGGTACTCAGGGCAAGTCTGCTCCCTAAAACAAAGAGGCACTGAATAATTGTTGCCTAATTGGAGAAATCTAATCATATGCAAAGTAAAAAGGATGGAAACTAAGATAGTAATAAGGCTCTACCTGTACTGGACTTAGACAGCTCATCTTGGGCTGGTTTAAACCTGAGTTTCAATTGCTCTAAGTTATTTGGGTCAGTTTAAATTCAGGATGCCCTGGAGACAATCATGACTCTTGATGGAAATTGTTATGAATAATGGGGCTATTTGACTACAAGTAGAAAATATGTTCCCTGTTAAATCATTGTCACCCCAGGCAAGAATATTATTCTCCCAGCTCTTTCCTGTGACCTCCTCCCTTCCCCCTTATTCATTTGCTCCAGGGCTGTTCTGCCTTTGCCACGCTTAATGGCTCCCCTGATGGCTACAAGTTGCATTGCACGAGTTGGAAATAAAGACTAAGTCCAGAGGGGCAGTCAGACATTGAATGTAATGTTTGGGGTTTTTTTCTTTTTTTTTTTTTTTCCCTCTTTACATAATTTCCCCTATCCAAAAGATGAAAGGAGAAACAGCCAGCCCCTGCATAGTATCTGTTGTCTGACATGGTCCCACTGTCACTTAGAAGTACTACTTTAAAAGTGCTCTACCATATGCTCATTATCTGTGATTCTGGAAGGAAGATATGCCAGTAGCTGAAAGTTGGTTTTATTTATTTCCCTGTTAGTATTAATTTCATGTCTTTCAGATCAACATGGAACAAAACGTAGAAATTCCTGAAAATCTGTAAGGGGACTCAATAAGGACTGATAACTAAAGATGTATTGATTCTTCATGTATTGCATTACTGGCACAAATAGAAGCAGTAGACTCTTCCAAGACTGTTGATTAACTGTGGTTTATTGAAATTTTAGAAATTATAACAAGTTAAATTCCCCGACCTTCTGCCTCAAACAGTAGAGGTAAAACATGTAGAACACTCTTTGATCTATTGATACTGACAAGCCTAATGATAGTGGTAGAATAAATACTATTAATTCAAAACTATTTGAAAATAGTTCAGTAAATAATGTGGCCAACTTGTTAGTGCATTTTTTAATATAAGACTTAGACTAGTTAATATTCTTAATTATAATGTAGGAAGCATGGGTATAGGAGGGAAATTTGCTTTCAGAAGGTCTGAAAAGCAAAAGAAGGTTACTTCTTAAATATTTGAATTAATACCAGGAAAAGAAATTTTGCATTCTAATAAACCTGGTTTAGAACTTTCACAAAACTCAGGAAAGAATTGAAAAATAATGTGAGACTTGTCATCATAGTATGAAAGCTGTAGTACAGTAACATGCTCTTCCTTTTTGTCTTTCCATCTTAAACCTATGATTATTTAAAATTACATTATTTATTCCATTATAAGTGCAGAATGAAAACCTTTACAGAGTTCCTTCTGTGCATCACTTCCTATGCTGAGGTTAGCTACAGAAGCTGTGGATTATTCATATGAGATGATGTCAAGATCAGCTTTCTCTGCATATAGAAGGCCAGATTCAGATATCAAGAGCATTTGTCAAGAGGACAGTAAGGCTTATCAAACCTATTGAAACAGCACATTGAGAATCTGCTTTAACTGCATCTAAGAAAAACACTGTCATAAAACCTTTCATCTGGAAACCACATAATTATAAATGATAGGATAAACTTCTCATTTCTAAAAGTACATTATGTCACATTAATTTTTGATAGATGTGATTTTTCTTCACAGTTATATTGAATAAAAGATCAAGAATATTTAGTTTTCATGTTTTCAAATTAAGAATCAGAAGCTATGAGAAGACTCTGTGAACTAAGCATACAGTTTTAGTTGTGTCTGTTTTCATTATTTCATTCAAACATTTATTTCACAACCATTCGCATGGCTTCATACATCATGAAGGCATCTACTGCCAAGTGTTTCCTCTTTCATATGTACTTTGGATAAAGTTTATTTTATTATGTCAACAAGAGGAAATACTTGAGAAATTGAAATACTGTCAACTATGTCCTCAAAGTTCTGTAATGTATATACATGTAATTTTGTTGATGATGCAACTTAATATTATTACTACTGACATTTTTAAAGTACTTCCAGATCAAGTTCCAGCAGTGGAAAATAGCTGTCTATCCTCAAAGAATCTACAGATTATAGGATTAGAGTTAAAGTTGAGCATTTTTTTTTCATATTAACAACCAATAGATGCCTATTAGGCCACAGCATAGGCCTTTCATTATTTATACTTCTCTTTCAATAAGGAACTACTTACTATAGGTGACACCAGTTTCACATGAGTCCAGTGATTAAAAATTAGATGGTCAGCATAAGCTGCTGATCTAGAGTACTTCTCTCATCAGTGGGACAGGATCATACTTCTGGAGGGTGGTTCTTCCCATCTCCAAGTGGTGAAATGAGCAATATTCTGGATGTGGTCCTTTTCAGATGACTGGAATCTTTCTGCTGACATAAAATATTTCTCCAAAGTCTCATTTTGTGACAGGTTAAGTATGACAGAATCTGTATGAAAGACTCATAGAAAGATATGCAGAACAAAGTCTTAGATGAGTAAAAATAGACAAAATTAATACCACCGAGGTCCTGCTCTGAAACTTCTTTTAGAAAAGATCCCATTAGCTTTGGTTTGTGTTTGCTTCAGAAGAGTGTTATAATTCTACTCCCAAATCTTCCAGTTGTGTCTAACTCCATAATAAAAAATGTAAAGATGCTTTTCAGAAGAGAATAACAAAAACCTTAAACTGGTCTATAACACGAGTGCAAGTTTTTGCATTTTTCTTTAGTCCTACAAAAAAAAAAAAAAAGCTCTAATACTTAAATAAGCAACTACAGTTATTACAGGGAAATGCCCAGTGAAATATTTTAGGACATCTATTTTCCTCATTAGGATTTCACTTACTGTGATTCAGAAATGGACAACATCTACATGTAATCAGCAGGGGTCTGATTACAAGTGTTTGAATGACTAGGTGTCCTGTGGGTTTTGTCCTAAATAGGTAGTCTTCAGTTTGTGACATTTACCAAACAAAGCCAGGATATTTTCCTCTTGGAACTGTGTCTTGATGAAAGCATTTTTAGTTGGGTTCATGGCAACATCAAGTCATAAATTGCACAAAAGCCTAGACATAAGCTGTGACAGTTAAACCCTACACTTGCCATGTGTATCAATTAAAAAGGTTTATGTTTATGATGACTGTAACAGTACTATACATTACAGAATAATGGTTTCCTTGTTGGGGAAAAAAAAAAAAGAGAAAACTGACTTTTCTGCCATGTTATCCTTGATATCCTTGATGATCCGTTAATTACTACACATTACCCTGTGAAATTCAAATGCAGTGAGAACATCTTGCAAGTGCAGTGTCCTCCATGTGTGTTATTTTGGTAATATGTTTGTGTGGATTCAAAGGTCTTTTATCCTTTTCTTCTCTTCCCAGGAAACGATCTCTTTCTAGTTGCAGTGCATGAACTCGGACACGCTCTGGGCTTGGAGCACTCTAATGATCCCACTGCAATCATGGCTCCATTTTACCAGTATATGGAAACTGACAACTTTAAACTACCTAATGATGATTTACAGGGCATCCAGAAGATATACGGTATGTCATGTTCTCATCAGACAATGCAAGCTTTTCAGTTTAGAATACCTTTGAAGTCCTCCTGTCCATATCACCTCTCCAGAAGAGTTCATTGGTGTGGACTTCACCAGTTGTTATGCCAGAGTCTCTACGTGAGTAAAACATCCAAAGATTTTGAGGACACTTTTACTTTGTTTCTCACTGTTCACAACTTACATTCAAATTTGCACTAGTCTGGAATACTAATTTTAAATGTTTTAAAAATCCATAAAGAAAATATATGCAAAATGATTGCAAACTATGAAAATATTAAGAAATGCAGGCCTTTAACTATAATGAGATTATTTACACAGGTGTCCAAGCTCATGTAATTGGAGGAATTGAGTGCTTCTCAGTTTATCAGTTATAATACAGAAAATTTCCATCAAAATCTGAGGTCCCTAAAC
This sequence comes from Aleadryas rufinucha, assembly GCA_013397815.1. Lineage (NCBI taxonomy): Eukaryota > Metazoa > Chordata > Aves > Passeriformes > Aleadryas > Aleadryas rufinucha. Next base: position 306,324 of record VZTH01010887.1, read on the forward strand.
CACCTTTTCTTATGATAAATATAGCAAATTGATCTCAAAATAATTTTATCACCAGCCCCTAGAGAGGGTAAATAAGGGCCTACTTCTTTAAAATATGTTCATTTAGGTTTTTTTATGGCCTGATACAAGATACATGTGATGCAAATAAATTCTGCATTTAACAAGGCAATTGAATTTTTTTTTTTCAAAAGTCAAAACAATAACATAATTGTGATTATGGGTTGAATGTAACACTAACTCCTGTATTACTATCCCTTAAATTTCCAAAGACATAGTTTTGGTTTTGTTTTTTTGGTTTTTTTTTTTTGTTTTTTTTTTTTTGTTTGTTTTAAATAGTCTTTTTTTTTCTTTAAAAATATATTTTATTTTTATAATTGAAAAATCTGTTGTATCTCTGTGTTAACGCTCCATATCCAGTGCATATAATTTGAAATTGTCTTGCTTAATATTCCTTAATTAAATCTGCTTTGGATTAAATTTTGTACTCCCACTTTATCCTGTGTAAAATTTGTCGTGTTTATGTTGAATATTGTGAGGGCCCTTCCTTCTTTATCTTTAATTTTAGAAAGGACAACTATGATCATGTAGAATTACTGTACTGCTGACTAGACTTCTGCAGCCTCCATGGTGTAATAGTAACAAGAATTTTAAAATATCATATTAACAAGAACAGATATATATTTTCGTAAAGCATAAATAGCAATTTCAAAATGATTGGCTGATCAAGTTTTGTTTGGTTGGGTTTTTTTTCTGTGTGATTAGCTGGAAGGAAGGTTGTTTCTCATGACCTCATGAGCTGGTAGTCTAGACTTGAGGGCTAGACAAGAATACTTTGCTGAAAACTAGCTTCTAAGCTCGAACAGCTGTGGGCTATACATTAGGAGAAATGTGTTACCCCTGGGAAGTAATATCTGACATCATCACCAAATGGAGTAGAAAAACTTTGATTTGGGGTTAAAAACTTTCCAACATGAGCTACTGCAAACTGATTCTTTTGCTCCCTTTAAAATCAAGATGTGATCTGGAATCATATGCCTCAATTAGAATGTCACACCTATTAAAATAATTACTTTGGTCCGCAGTATTCCTTGAAATACCGTTATTAACTGTAAATTTTAAATGTCACAAGTCTTAAAATTGTGAATGAAATAAATGCCTTATTAAATTGCATGACAACCATTTGGCGAGTTTAGGATTTCCTTACATAATCCATCATGTTCTTTATAAAGTATGTGGTTTTTTGTAAAATTCTCAGAAATTCAAATGCCATTTGTGCAGTTTTAGAGTTGTCTTACTATTCAAAAGCGTTTCTGAAGCTGGTCGTGCAAACAGTATTTATTTTGAAGTCAAAGTGTGTTATCTAAGTGATTTGAAGAGAGGCCTAAATAGAATGAGCAAAAATTAAAACATTCATCTTGTTTCCAGAAATCTTACTGATCCAAGTGAAGCTTCTTATCTCTTTGTCCATGAAAAATAAATGTTACTGATATGCCTAGAGAGGGGAAGGCGTTTTCAGTACACTCATTTCAAGTCATTCAATATGTGATAAGGGTTATGATCAGTATCTGTCTAGGATGGCCTGATGACTTGCAGGTAGAGATATTATGAGTGGGATAGTCATTTCATCAAACTCTGTATATTATGACAGATAATATATTTGAAAGAAGAAAAATGTTTTAAGACTACAGAGTTTTAGTTTTTCACTTGAAAAAAATGTGTGAATCACGGCAGGGGGTGGTGTGGTGTATGTGTTATATACATGCCTAGGATTTGAGGTCCAGTTTTAGGATCTCCTGTACATATCAAGGGACATTGGAAAAAGCTGGGAATGTGCTGTCTCTAGTGAACATGACATTACTTGATCTAAAATTTTAGTTGGTAGGAAATAGCAAGTATGCTACATATATGCATGTGTGAATTGATGAGTACAGGTTAAAGATATAGGTTGAAAGTCTATTAACTGATGATGATCTTTTAAGGAAAAAGATTTTTTTCATTTATTTGTATGAGAGACAATGATTTTTTTATAAGACCTCTTACTCAGTTGGTAAATAATGTGCTTTGAACTACTTCTCACCTGAAGTCATGGTGGCCTAAGCATCCTTTGAAGGTTTTATTGGAACATTGTTCCAATAAGGAGGATTCTGGATAATGAAAAGTAATTATTTTCCTTGGTTTTGGTAGTCATTCTTTATACCCTTTATAACCAGTGCCTGGTTGGGCACTGGAACAGGCTCCCCAGGGAAGTGGTCACAGCACCAGCCTGAGTTCAAGAAGTGTTTGAACAATGCTCTCAGGCACATGGTGTGACTCTTGGGGTGTCCTGGGCAGGGCCAAGAGCTGGACTCAGTGATTCTAAAGGGTGCCTTCCAACTCAACATATTCTGTGATTCTATGATTCAATGATTCATAACATCAGAAAGGTATGTTAGGTCACTTTTTCATTCCCCTTTCACTGCTAGGTTTGTACAGCTTACAGCTGGTTTTTTTTGTGTATGTTTCCTTTAGTGGATTTGTATATTACATCTCGCTGCTGTATTTTTAAAGGTCCACCTGACAGGATACCACCACCAACAAGACCTCTGCCAACAGTGCCCCCACATCGTTCAGTCCCTCCAGCAGACCCACGAAAGAATGACAGGCAACCTAAACCTCCCCGGCCACCCACTGGTGGTGACAAACCTTCCTATCCTGGAGCCAAGCCTAACATCTGTGATGGGAACTTCAACACTCTGGCTATTCTTCGCCGGGAAATGTTTGTTTTCAAGGTAGGAGGCTGTGAATTTTTCAGTGTTACATCAAATGTCTACATTTCTCTTTTTTTTATGAAGCAAATTCTCATTCATCACAACTCTACATTCCCAGTCTGCTCATGGTTAGAAAGTTCAAGAAAAAAATTAAAAAATAAACATACACATGCCTTAAACAACTAGCAGGGGACTGCTGTAATGTTCTATTTTAGGAAAATATCCATGTCAGCAGAAACTGTAATGCCTCAAAATGCAAGGGTAAATAAATGCTGCATGTTATGGAAAGATAAAAAGTGTAAATCAACACATGAATAATAGAGATGCTTTTGTTGGGGATACAGCCACATGCCAACATGCAGTAGATACTGTGTCTTCAGCACTTGTTCTTTTTTTTTTCATGGAACTATAATTTTAACTTTACCGTTAGATCTGTCATTTACAAAGGTAGTTTGTCATTGTGTTGTGGTTGCATTGAAACCACAATATCTTACTAAAGGTCTTTGCCACAAAATTCTTACTGCAAATATGTCATTGTTTATTTCCATTCATCTTCTTGCTCTGAGCTGAAAATGTGGTGTATATACAACAAATTGAAATAAACAAACAGAACTGAAAGGCAGTCTTTTCATAGAAGCACTTTGCTAAGACTCATGGACATCAAAGGTATCTTTAGGAGGATGATCTGCCGTATGGTTTCCAGAAGGCATTGAATGTTGAAGAAAAATTACAGAATCATTGTTGCTCAGTCTCTTAAACCAATTTGCTGACAGGTAATGTTGTGCAAAAATTTCAGAAACAAGAAACAAGATAATCTGGGTTTTTTTAAGTAATAGGGTGTCAAATTTTCTTAAGCAATAGGAAGTGTGAGATCTTTGTTTGCAAATGTAGGATAGGATCCATTTTATCTTCAGTATTATAGGTAGAGAAGAAGGGCCTTTCATGTGAACAGATAAGCATTTTCTCTTCAGCAGCAGTGTAAGTGCAAGGGAAAGGCAATGTATTTGTCCCAAAACACAAAGCTCCCAGTTCAATTTTGTTGTCCTTTCTGATAGGACTCATTTCTCCCTTATGTGTTTTCTTTTTATATAACCTATCTTACCAGATAAATCTTATTAGCAATGCTACCCAGGCTTTCACTTTCTTTAGCATATCTAAAAAAAAATGTACAAATAGCTTTACATGAATTCATTCAAAATTATTGAGCTACCTTCACAATCCAATGGACAGGAAATATTTTTCCCATAAACAGCTAAGGATTTTTGCAGCCCGGGGCTGTCAGCCCATTCCATTTGAATAGATGGTATATGGTCAAACACTGGGAGGTCCTGAACCATCAGTCTTTTATGACTAAAACTCAAAGGTTGAGGAAGAACCTAATTTTCTAACTTGATGTTAAACAGGATATTAAAATACCTACTTCAATCTCATGTCATCTACCTCAAGAGCAATAGAACATATTCTCATTTAGTTTAGACATAAATCAATAAACTGAGAAGTGCTGTTCCACTAATACAAAATTTCCTGTCTAGGCAAGTCTGTGTTCCTGGATAAATATATTCACCACCATTAATAATCACTCTTGTCTGTTCTGATTGAAAAAAAATTAAGTTTTCTTCAAAAATGTTTACTGCTTACTGCCTTAACACCACATATTTACTGTAAAGTGTCTGCTTGCTAGTGTGCAGACTGCATTTATGTTCCAAAATTAAAATTCCTTTCATGATTGTTCCAATGAGGAAATATGATAAAAATCTTAGAGAAAAATTACCAGTAACAGAACACTTACAGATTTCATGTATAGAGTCTGACTCTCCAAATGAAGTCACTGCAATCATAAAAGCAATGAGTTAGGAAGGAAGTAAGAGGTCACCTTTGTTAAGATTAGTTTCTTAAGGGTCCCACAGTTTCCCTTTTCTCCTCAGGATGCCTGAGAACATAACAAGGCATGCCTTGGGTTAGCATGCTAAGCAATGGATTTTGCCTAAATATAGAGATTTTGACTTTGTAGAATGAGTGTCTTTGAATGCTTGACTTAGTGAGCCTTAACTTTCTTGTTTATACACTAATTTGCTGATAAAGATTTTTGTCTGCTAAAGGATTTTTATTAATTGTTTGAGGGGTTTTTTTTGGGGGGAGCAGGGGGTGATATGTAGGGAGGACTATAAAAGGAGCAGAAAAGGGGAGGAATTAGAAAAGTCAACTTTGCAGAATCCTATGGTGTGGGACAGGTTGTAAGGAAAAGCTCAGCATGTGTGCATGTAGCAGAAAAAGGGCAGGAATTAGTTCTTAGGAGGTGTAAACAGAAATAGGGACTGAACCCAGAGAAAGCATCCCGCAGTGGAGGAAACCAAGCTGGAGGTTCTGTGGTCTGTCACAACAAAAATAACCCAAACTCCTTTTCCCTTGCCCCTTAATGGTAGTGCAAGGGAAGACTGGGAAGGCATGAGTGATGGACTGAGAGCCAAGTACAGAAAGGTGGAGAACAGGGGATTGATGACAGTACTGTACCAGGTGGAAACAATTAAAGAAGAATTATGACCTTCATTGGAAGAATTATTGCTGGATAGTTCCCAGATGAGTTAAATGAATAAAGTTGGAGGCTAATCAAATTAAATCCTTTTCTTTCTTTGTCTTTATCCAGAGGTCTGTAATTATTGTGTAGTGGCAGATTTTACTGCCTCCTGAATGGAATGTATGCCATGTACCAATTTCAATTTGAAAATAGCCACTTTTCTTTTTCTTATGGGCAAGTCTCAAGATCAGGAACTCAATTTGTTTAAATAATCCTTGAAATTGCTTGGGAACTTAGCCACAGAGTCGAAGAATTTGAGCACTTTTGAATAATTAAATTCTAATTTAAACATAAAACTGAAGCATGAAATCTAACACATTGAGACATATTGTGGATTTTCATAGTAGATGACAAACAGTATTAATTTCAAGATTGTTTTCTCTTGGCTGTTGAGCTATTAGGCATACTTAAGAGCATAAGAATATTAGAAACAATTTCTGTGTTCAGTCAAATTAACGAGCTTTGTCTGTGGTTTTAAGACTATCTGGCATTCTCAAATGGATATATCCAGAGTAAAACTGAATAGAAGTAAACTTACAGAGAAAATGCAATTTGCACTCATCCATCCCTTTTTATTGTTTTGCCATCACTCTGACAAAGTAACAATCCTAGAAACACTTGATAAAAATTGTAGGGTTATAAAAATGAAAAACGGGGGAACTGTTCTTGATCTAACATAAATATTAAACACAAAAGTAAAGCAAACAACTTGCTAAAGATTCTCCAATGATCACCAAATAAAATTATAATTTTGCAGATCAATTTTTTTGGTAGGGATCATTGGATTTTTGAGAAAAGATAATTCTTTCACATTAAATATACACATATTACTGACATATAAATGTATTGTCCCAAGAGGATTTATTCCAGAATTCTTTAAATTAGATGCCCTTAAAATGTCCTTGCCAGCTGTAAGATTTGGGGACATAGTATGCTATGCAACAAAAATGTTTGTTAAAATCAATACATTGTAACTATTGATTTCAGTTGTCATCAACTGATAAATACTGCTGTTATTTGATTCATGGTTGAGCTGTTGTAAGGAACTATCAGGACAGAAGAATTTCTATGCCAAAATTCATGTGTGCCAAGTTTTTATCTTTGGATAGCTTCTTAGCTTCTGTATTTATACTCAATGCAATTATTATTTTGCTGTGACATTCATTTCCAGTCTTTTCTCCTTCTGTTTAGTTAGAAGGCCCCTGGGACACAGAAAAAATGGCTGAAAATGGTGACAAAAAAGGTCTTCCTTTTCTGGGCAAATTATGTGAAGTGGTATGACAGTGTCTGCCTTTAATGAAGGTCCCCTCTGCCACTATGTGTAGCAATATGTGATATCCAACAATCCTCTCCTCTCTTCTTAACATCTCTTGAGAGTACCTCCAGGGCTAATGCATCATGAAAAGGAACCCCATTGTCTAAGGTCTGCAGAAAAGATTCATTAATGAAGAAGTTTGCAGCATATACTTCCACTTTCTTCCTGTGTCCTGTGTAATTCACACTTTGTTCCTTGGCAACAAAATTACCTTTAGCTCTTCTTCAACAAACAGTGTGACTACAGTCAATATCCTTTTCCTTTATGTTCTTTTCAGTCTCACAGATTAAAAAAATCCTGTTTTCTTGAACAAGCTGCATCTAGAAAAGTAAGCACTAAATATGTGGGATTTGTCCGTCATAAACATCAAATTAGAGTCACTGTCCTTTTTTTATGTGACACATTTTTGTTTCACAGAAGAATATTTCATAGAGGTTGCACTGGTCCTTTGTTTAATGCTAAAACCCTAAGAAACAAATTAATGGATCCTATATAATCTCTAATGGTTTTACTATTCATGTTGGAAAAGTTAACTCCTTGAAGAACAGCATTTTTTAACTACTATCATATACTGGGGTGTTTTTTGAAATGTAATTTAAGTATTAGATCAAGAAGTTTGTCCAGCAGTCAAATTGCATTTACAGCTCAAAGAAATGTCTTCTGAACATTGCAGATGGTAGAATATGGAACCAGTTTTAGGAAGGCCTTAAGGGGCTGTAGTGATTTCTCCACAACTTGCAGGAATTTGTTTTCTGATTCTTCATCTGCTAAGAACCATTGTAAAAGCATTTATGACATGCCAAACAAGCCAAGGCAATTAAGCTGTAATTACTCTGTGGCATTAGTTTAGACTGCAGTTGCTTTCATACATAACTGTATAGGTTCCATTTAATATCCCTCTTAGAACTGTGTATTTATATAGAGTATGCCATTAAACACAAAAAGAAAAAAAAAATCTGTTTCTTGATATGTGGTAAACACATGAGAAACTTTTAAAGCATTTTAGCATTGGTTATTTAATCATAACTGGTCGATCTAATTAAAAATCTGTGAGACAGAGGGAAAATACTATTAATAAAAGCAGAGACAAAGAAACAGCTATACTATGAGACTTGATTTCACTGTATTTGAAAGCAGACTTTTTTTCAGAGCTCTTGCGGTCTGTTTGTGTAGCTGGTTTTTGTCGTGTCATGCTGTGGGTGTCTGAGCTGTCAACTGCTGCCTGGGAAAGTTCAGCAGAGGATCCTGAGGAAGTAGACACTTTGTGATCTGAGAGGGAAAACCATTTAACATCTTAACTATAAAAGACTAGGAACAGTAGTTCAGAAGTAGCTAAGTCTGCAGAGAGCAGACTCCTTTCCTCCTGTTTTTTATATCATGTTAGGAAGAACAACTTGATGGAATTTGCCAATTTTGAACTAATCAGGGAAGGAAAGCTGCTTTAATTCAGGTAATTAAGTTTATATGTTGAAAAGGAAGGAAAAAAGCAGCAAAAAATCAGTGGGGATTTCAATGTATCATAAGAGACCAGGCTAACTGGAAACGTACGGCACGGATGTTTTAGGAAACAAAACCAAATTGTAGGATGTCATAAAGGATAAAAGCAGGGACATGCTGGGATGCTAAAAAGTCATAGCTTGTCTGTTTTTGATAATTGAATATTTTCACTCACAGATGTAAAAATATTCTCCAAATGGTACCTCAGCCTTTCAATCTGCTTCTAAGCTAAGAAAGGTTTTTAGCTAACACATTTCACAGGTTTAAAATGGGAAGTACAGTCTGTTCCTTTCAGTGTGGAAAGTGGGTAGTATATTACATCCAGCTGCAGAGCAATTTAGACAAGAAAATAATCACCTGGGTAATAATTGTACCAGAATAGTTCAGTTTAAAATCTTGAAGTTAAAATCACTTTTTAAAAAGTTGTCTTGGACTTTATTACACAATTCGAAAGATGGCAGCCCAGTCACAGCGATACTTATTATCTAGCACCTACACGCATATCTGTATATATATATAAATTTTATGTATAGAAAGTTCAAAAAAAATCATAACTATATTTTTAGGGCTTTGTTTACAAAGGTATCAGTATAATTGATATAAATCTTATTGAAACTTACAAGCAACTTGAACTAATTATAATAGTCTGTACTATCTACCTAGTAAAATTCCTATTAGTCACATAATAGCCGATTAAGAAGTATAACCTCATCAGGATGCATGACTCAGTATCTTCAACAGGGCTTTAGATTTGTCAGAAGAGAGAGTACCTTTTTTTTTCTTTCCAAAAGGCTATGTTTTCACTGGCAGACAGTGTGGTGTAAAAGGATTTAATCAGTAGTAGAGCAGATGGTACTGAGTTCCTCTCATGTCCATCATATGTGCTTTGCTTTTAATTAGATACAGTTTGTCCTCTGAGGCCAAACTGTTGCACAATCTTTGTGGTTCAGATTTTTCAGAAGGGTAGCTATCCCTTAGACACTGGAGTCTTTGACTGTGGACCCCATGAGAGTGCACCACATAATTGTTTCATCTAATGGTGGGTGTTACCATCTCGTTAATATGTAATTGCTCACACCGTCTTGACCCAAACAAACCCTCACATGCAAAATATATTATTATTTCTTCTCGTATCACTTTTTGCATGACACAATTGTACCTGTTGCTTGACTACCTCCATACTACAAGTCTGCATTGCAATACAGCTCAGGAAGACGAGGTAGATTTAACAGCTGTGCTGAGGCATTGCCTTGAACTCGAAAGCTAATATTCTTCTGCATTTTATTTTCCCTAAGAGAAAAGCAAGACAGATTATTTGTTTAATTTCAATTTAAACATAAGAAAAAAAAAGTCCCTTCTGCGACTTTTTGCAGCAACAAAAATATGATCACTAAAAAGTCATAGCCTCCCAAAATGTATCTGTCACTTATTTTCCCTGCTTAACTCCAAAGAAAGTTTCAAGTATTTCTTCATACTCCCCCAAAACCTCTAGAGGTCCTTTCCAACCTCAACCATTCTGTGATTCTGTGAATGTGCTGAAATTTGACTGTTTCACACACTCATTTCCCAGTAGCATTTGCTCCATCTCCTTAGGAATATGACTGTCAGAGGCAATAGGTAGTGAGATTTGGTCAGGAGACTGTTTTGTGACTTCTTCATTCCAGCTCAGAGAAAGAGACCAGGCAGAGGAGATTGGTGTGTGTGGCAGCTGCTCGCAAACACTAACAAGAGAAGTGCAGGGGAGGGAATGTCCACCCCTTTTGGCTGTGTGAGACAGATGCTCTGCTGCCTCCTTCCCCTGGGTCAGCTTTCAGAGGAAATCATCCTCCTTCCTAGGGTCAGGCTCTGAGCAAAAATACTTTATTCAAGGGTTGACTTGGTCCTATCTCTTTGAAACTCTCACCATCTCATGATGAGCCATTAATACCCACAAGGTGTACTCCCTAACCCAGAGAGTCCTCACACATAAAAAGGAGCACTTCAGACTCTTCAAAGGTTTTCACAGAGAGCTGGACAGTCTGAGTTTAACAGGAATGCTGGAGTGAATTGTGTCAATTATTATACAAATGTGGTAGCAGGCTTTGGGACAATGTTTAAAATGTTTGGGAAGTTAAATGTGAATCTAAACAAATTCTTATTTCTGATTTAGTTTTAATCTAATAAACACTGAAAAATGTGATACTAAATATTTGCAAACCATTGGCCACAATTCAAAGAATTAGTCATTCTTTAGAAGCATTTTTTTAAACTAGAATGAAATTGGGGGAATCTGAAGCTCTCTGGTACTTGGTTTATGCAAAAGGATAGAGTGCATCAAATTTTTATATATTAAGAAAGTACTTGTAAGTTGAATAAAAAAATAGAATTGTTACTTTTTCTCATTCCAAAAAAATAATCCTCCAACAAATGACAGTGTTCTTATGTGATGTTACTTGTGCATTTAGAATTGCTATTTTTATTAGTTGTTGAAAATAACTGTCCCTTTTTTCCTCCCCATATGACAAGAATTTGTTCTAAAATCTACTTGACCATTAAAAAGTGTGTTTTCAATCACAAGTTTTACATACTATCAAATGTAAGGAATACTGAACAATTATGGTTCTGCATAACACTGTTAAATAAGGGAAAGACATTAAAAATACAGATAAAAAAAATGTACATGAAAAGATTCTAATGTGGTAAATTTATTTCCTGTGCGTAACTCAACAATAGACAGAGAACCTCAGTGGGGAAAATAAATGCCCTCAAAGGACATTATCACTTGAGAAAGGACTAATGATGTCAATTAAAGTGAAAAGATTAAATTCTGGGGGTTTTTCCCCTCACATTTACAACATTTGTTTTCTAAAGTCAAAGAATCCTGTGATCCTATTAATTTTTCATTTGTTATTTTTGTACAGTAAAAATGAATAACAAAAACTTTAACTGAATCTAGGGTGAAAAAGGTATTTAATTTTGTAGAAATTGCCTGTTTTCAGAGGCTCAGTGTTTGGGTGTACTGATTAAAAATATTTAGTTGGCAAGAGAATAGAAAAAAGCATTATTGACAAAAAATAATTGCAAAAACTCACAGCAAGAAATAAACTACAATTACATGGAGGCAATATCTTCAATTTTGTGCCACCAGCAAGTGTTATCTTGTAATATTAACAATACATTTTAATTGAGGTTACTTCCTAATGGAACCAAAGGGAGTAATTGCAGAAACACTTCAAGCACAAGGCTTAATTAAAATTTCTTGTTGTATAAAATTGTGGCCTTTCAACTAATTTAGGTAAACATTTTGGAAAACAATTGGAATGGCTTGTAATGTAAGATTTTTCAAGCACTGGTATTATTTACTTACACTTACTTAATCTTGATTTATAGCCAAAGCTTTATATTCTGGCAGTATTTGTATATTTTTAATTTCTTTGATTTTTTTTTTCCCTTTCAAGGGGTTGAGGGTCCACAATGTAAAATTTGGCAGGGGTTTAAATGCAAATAAATTAATCTCATTTGTTCCTCTGAATTAGCCATTTCCTATGCAAAACACTGCACTACTAAACAGTCGAGATGTTAAATAATGTAAAACAACATGTATGTTTAATTTTTCAACAACAATCACTGTTGAATAGTGAAACACTATTCACACTATTGACAATCTATTGAAAAATATCAAAAATTTATAGCAGATATTTACTTAAATGCTGCATTTCCTTCTTTTTTATAAGCTATAGCTTGGATATTTTTAAAGTGTTGCTTTCCTTGCCTATTGAGTGAAAACTTGACCCACTTGAAAGTAATGGGAAAAAACGATACTGACTATAACACACTGACGGTTTCACTTGGTTTTAATTGCCTTTCGTATAACAGGGGACTATCTATTATGAATAATGCATGCTAGGTAAAATCACGAAAGAAACAACAGATAAGCTTGTAATACCAAGTATATGAAATAAAAAACTGGTTTTGTATACAAAATCAAATTTTATTATGCTACATTTCCAGTCAGTAAATCAAAATGACACAGGGACCATTTTAATTCATGATTTGGCATATATATCTAATGAAAATGTCTTTACCAAGGAGAATAGACTGTATTAGGTCAAAGGTTATACTTAATAATGGCAGAGTTCAATCCTTTCCCATTCTCACTAAGACTGCACTAGCATTTCTCCTCAATCTTATCACGATGGAGCCTTTGATGACGTGTTGGAATGATGTCTGGCCAGCCCTTTATAACACCCACAGTCATTCTCTGCTTCAAATTGTACATTCCCAGCTTATCCGTAATCAGATGTGGTTTACAATATTACATATTCACTGTTAGAAGTTCCTTCACTTTCTTCATGATCTAATCCCTGTATCTGAGTGACAGAGCCAGTGAGCAAAAACAATCAAATATCTATTATTTTCATATTTGCATTGTCATGACAGATGTTATCGTTGTCTGCTGTTTTCTGGATGTTTCATTCTTAATGGCCTGGTTTTCTCATTGGCCATTGTTGTCAACCTCAAAGCTGAGACACTCCAGAAATGTCACTGTTCACCCACTGATTACTGTGGGATTTTCTACAGTCTTTTTCTTAATCCAGCCATGTCTACCAGAGAGAAGATTTACTTAGCCTTGACCTATACCATTCGAAGTTAGATGTGGTACCTGGATTTTTTTTTATTTTTGTCATCAGCACAATATCAGAGAACACAAGCATTAAAGTGAGATCAAAAAGCATATATTAGCCTTTTATTTTGCAGCAGCTTGAATCCAAAGTAACTCTCATACTCTCACTTACAGGACATGGAGCACATTTTTCAAAGGAGAGAAAGGACTTTAGCACAGGAGCTACCAGGGCTCATTGACAGAGCTTTAAACTAGATTGGAAGGGGAAAAGGGACAAAACCAGTGATAAGCAATTGCCAGTGATAAGTAGTAGGATGGCATGCCGGAACTTGATGAACTGAGTGCTAGTGAGAACCCTTGGGGTTGAAGCTGCCCAGAAATGTGGGGAACAACAAAAAGAGACTGTAGTAAATGGGGTTACATCAGACTGGTGGCCTGTCACTAGTGGAGTTCACATGACTCCATCTTAGGGCCAGTTCTTTTCTACACTTTCACAAACATCTTGGACACAGAACTTGAAGGGATACTAAGTTTGTCAATGACACTAGACTGGGAGGAGCTGATTACTCTGTTGAGGGCAGAGAAGCCCTGCAGAGACCTGAACAAATTAGAGGGCTAGGCAATCACCAACCATTTGAAGTTCAACAAGGGAAAGCGCCAGATTCTGCACCTGGGACAGGGCAACCAAGGATGTACACACAGATTCAGGAATAAAATGCTGGAGAGCAGCGCCGTGGAAAGAGACCTGGGGGTCCTGGTTGATGGACTGTCCTAAACTACTGCAATCAGGAGGAAATATTTTAATTACTCATTCTTCCTTCCACCTGTGGTTCTGGCATGACTCATCAGGGCATTCCAAATTCTTCTGGTCTCAGAGATTTCAAGCAATGTGCAGTGTGGAGAAGGCAGAGAGACAGGATAAGTGGTAGGATGAGCACATACTGCATCTGCACACAGGATCGCATTGGATTGCATATGTGTGCAAAAGCATGAAATTTGGTTTCATGAATTATGAAGATTCAAGGGAGGCATATGATTATTTTAGGTTTTCAGAGACACAATAAATGTCAACATGAGAGTTACTGACACAGCTGATTTCACATGTTGTATTTCTGTATGTGTGTATGATGTGTATATTGTGGTTTCCATCAGTTTATGCTGTGTCCTCACTCACTGACATCCCTCTTTCTTTACAACTGTAAGGTCACTGTTCAATTTACTGCACATTTCATTTATTCATTAAATGTTTTATTTTTTTCTTCTTACTTCCTTGTAAATGTTTTCCTATTATTAGTTATAGAATCATAGAATCAGAATGATTTGGGTTGGAAGGGACCTTCAAAGGTCATTTATTCCAACTTCCCTGCCATGGACTTTGACATTCATTTGCATATGGAAAGATTCATATCAGCATATGAATTTATGGATGTGACAGAAATATGAAAATGCAGGTGATATAGTGATAAGTCATATAAATAATAATAAAATAGTGATCAGTCATATAAACAATATTAATATAAAATACCACTATTCTATCTAGAAAAAAGTGTTCGGAGTACTAATTTCTGTGTTCCGACAATATCAGTGATAGACTTTTGATGGTTGATTTTGGATAATCCTGGTAGACATAGTTTGTTACTTCCTCATCTTCAAAAGCTTTTGGGCAATAAGAGTGAATGATAATGGCTTCTATTTTATTTCCACATTGAAAACAGACTTAGAAGCTTCCTTTAGCTGAAAATTATGCTAAGTGATCTCACAGACATGTCATGGTTCACAAGCCACAAACTTCGTCATGTAGGTGCATATTATTTTTTTACCAGGTGAATCCTTCTCTACTCTATTTGGAATTTTTTAATCTTCGTGCTTTGCCAGGAATATCTACCTGGGTTAATGAAACTAGAAATAAGTATTTGTGGCTTTGGCTTATTCATAATTTCTCCATTTGACTTTTTTCAGTGTTTTTGCTGCCTTCATCTAGAAATTTCTGTGAAATTCAGTTTTTCAATTCTAACCAAGAAAAGTGGTATTTTTTTAGTAATAAAAAATGCCCAATTTTCTTATCTTTCCCTGGTGCAGAACACGCTGCTGCTCCACAAATTCATGTAACTCATTGCTTTTATGTTAGCTCCCTATGGGGAGGGGCAACAGAACTGGGTTCAAGAAAATTTACATGCGGTTTTGTAGTCTCAAAGTGCAATCACTACTGAGGAAATAAACATTTAACTGCTCTGTAAAGGCCTAATGTTCATCATGTGGATGAAAGGTTTTGTGCAGTATTTCATGGGCATGTGCTGATACCTGTAGAGCATTAGGGGGAATTTGAACATTCCAGAGATTCCGGGCTGCAAGCCTAGATTTGATGTCTTTACAGGTCTTTATTTTGATTCTTTTATGTCTGTCTATTTGTTTCTTCTTATTGGATCATAACTCTGTGGCCATGGGAACATTTTATAGTGTCTCAGTCAGTTTAGTTATTTGGACAAAATCAGAACGAATTGAAATGCTCAAGTCAGTTAGGAATACAGAAACCCATCCAAATGGAGATTGATTTCTTTATTTTAGTTACTATTTTTTAAAAAATTATATGTTCAGTTGGTAAAGATGAAACACTGATTACCTGTGTTGCCACCATTTATATATATATATTATGGGACAGATTGGAAAATGCAATGTCATCTCAAGCTGCATCATAGTGCAAGGTCTATTACTGTCATACTTGTAATCTGAAGAGAGGCAGTGGACAAGTTCTCATGTGGAAGATTTTCCAGGAGGAGCCAAGTGCTCTTTGAAAGTGTATGGTGGTGATATAATACGTGGAAACCATCCACATAAGGCCCAGATCAATCCATGGTGTATTTAGAGGTCTCTAAATTTGCTGAGTTTCATGTACAGTGTGAGATCTAGTGTTACCCAGACACTGGTGTTAGCCAAAAACTCCATAGCATGTTTTATATGGATTCTGCAGAACAGATTTTCCTTGAGCTGAATGTGTTTTCTAAAAACTTACAGCTTTTGATTACTTCAGAATATTTTTGAAAGGTTAATGTATACGAAGAAAAGAAATGCTAAAATGCCATTGGTACTGTCCGCACAGGAAAAATAGAGAGGATAGGTGGATATGCATCAAAAAACTGATGCGAAGTTCACATACAGTTTGATAGGGAAGAAATTATAAAACAAAATATTTGAATAAGACTGAAAGAATTAAAATAAAGGCTGTAATCAAGGAATAGATTACTAATGAAAACAGAGCTGTAACAAAATGAGGATACGATATTAAAAAATATTGTGTCTATATATATTAAACAAATGTACATCAAAATATTCTTAATTACTTTGATAGAACACCAAATACTAACAGCAGTTTTAAGAGATGCTTATTTTAGAAATTTTTTTTCTATATGCATCAATATAATTTTTTTTAATTTAAAATGTAAAGAATATATTTTTTTGATTAGACAGGGCAACAGCTGTCGTATGACCGTTGCAACACAGATGAAAGTAAGTTAGATAGTTACGGCAGTTATTTTCTGCACTTAGCTGAACAGTGGCAGGAAAGGGCCAGGATTTCAATCAAGATGTTTTCCAAACAGGAACTACAGCCATGTCTGTGGATGCCTCTGCACAAACAGGAACTATAGCCATGGCTGTGGATGCCTCAGCATGTAGGCTACATTCATTACCTTCATTGAAAGAGGTGCTTTCTCAGTCAGTTCACTCTGTTTATCAAAGACTGTTTATCAAAAAAATAATAAATATTGGCCTTTGAGCATTTTTTTTTTTAAGCCTAGGGTCTATTTTTAAGTGATGCTTTTCTTTGTATGTCTTATACATTCAATATTCAAGGAATTGCACAAAGTGTTTGGGTACACTAATAGTCAACCAATTAGATGTCCAAAATAATTTCTGCACAGCAAATGACCAAATTGCACATGGTACTTGGTACATTTTTTTGATATGTTGTTTAGGAAGAGGTAATATAAATTCACAATATTGTGTACTTTTTACATATTTGCCTTGTAATATGCATGATAATTATGAAAAATTCAACATACAACAAGCACAATAAGCTTCACAGATACATTCATGGCATGATTTGGTGGGCACGATGGTATTCAGTCAAAGGTTGGACTTAGATGACCTTAGATCTTAGAGATCTTTTCCAACCTTAATGTTCCTCTGATTCTAGGATTCTAAAAATATGAATAGTTTTTATCTTCTTTTTATGTTTATGATGTTGGACAAAATAACACCACTTCAAATAGCTGGACAATGAATGTTGTCTTTCAAATGACAAAAATATAGCATAAAGGAGTGATTTGCAGAATCTACTTTAAAAATGAACAGGTGCTCTTCAAAGTCTGTTGAAGAACTGCCGAATTCTTGTGTAGCTTGTCAAACGTTCTGTATTTTTATATTGGAAATAAAATGAAAAATTTCTCAAATCTGCTACTGATCATGAAACTGTTTTGCATACGGAAAAAACTTGAGTGGGGAGAAATGCTTTTGGCCTTTCTTAAATGTATTACCTCAGAGGCAGCAGGTTGGCTGAGGAATTCAGCCCTTCCCTGTGGTATTCCAGCACAGGTCAGCCCTGCAGCTACCTCTGCCAGTGCCTGGGCACTGGCACCCTGAACAAATGACCAAAGTACACATTAGAGAAAGAGTAAAACAAGGAAGATTAGAGAGAAAGGAAGAAATTAAAAGACAAAATAAAGGAGGAGAAACTCTGCATCCTGGATCCATACTGTGCAGCACTAGAAGTGGAAATACTCAAATGCAGCATGTTGAAATCACTACAAAAATTCAGGATAGTTTTCAGAGGGACTGTCAATGTTTTGGGTAATCAACTATACTTTAGAATTTGATGTTGAGGGTTAAGGAGGTATTTTTGCTCCAGCTTCAGTCACAGTTCCTCTTGCTACGTCCTGTTGTCCTGGCAGTGCATAAACCAGATTTCAGATAAGCAAGACTGCATATTGCAATTCTGTTGTATATGTGGTCCATGAAGGAGATCTGTGCAGCAGTTTACAAATGAAGGAGGAAAGGAAGTTTCTCTTGTGAAGAGAGTCAGAGGACATACGAAATGACATAACCCTTTGAGTCCTTTCTGAAAAATAAGTGGATTATTTTCATATTTTCCCTGATCTTTCAAGTCTAATTTCTGAGTTGCTTTCTCTCTTTTTTTTTTTTAAAGCTTACCTATAAACTTCAACATGAACAATGAAAAGCAGTTTTGCACATATGTCAAATGAGTGAAAGCGACTATTCAGACCAATAGTTAGGACTCAGAATAAGATGCCAAGAAGACAGGTTTTAACATAAACAAGGCCCTTTTGGACCCTGAATAAATTACTTGACATCACTTTATTGTGTTAGTAATACAGACAAGCAGATAAGAACAGATACTCAAAAAAAAATGCTTAGCATACTCCTTAAAAAGGATTTCCTACATAAAATCGCTACATAATATTTCAGCTTGAAAATGTATTTACACCAGTGAACCTCAGCTTAGCTGAAAATAGATACTTTAAAGCAGGCTCAGTTTAGCCCTTCCCATATTCAACAATGGGACATGTTTGCCAGTTTTTCACTGCCTCCTGTGCTGAGTCACAGTAGTTAAATGTTTTGTTCATGGAGTTAGTTAGCCTTAACATGTTGTTAAGGGAAAGAATAATTTCATAATAAAAAATGATTTTAATTTGTCTGCAGGAGTTCTCCAGTGTCTGATTAGGTACCAACGGTAAATAGTAACAGCACTTAATAACTGGCATCAAGGAAGTAAATTCCTTACTTGAGAAAGTAAGGAAGAAACAGAACAAGCATTTAGTGACATCTTTGCATATCTTTGTTTTGAATCCAATGTGTTGGTCTCATTTCCAGTGAGGATATCCTCAGGAGGCTCAGGACCTCAACACAGGAAGTGCTGAGATTTTTCTGAGTGCTGTTAAATACTCTGACTTCTCATAGTGGCTCTCAGACCACATTTATGCCCTGTTCTAACTGGGTAACCATGATGTTGTCCCAAACACATTAGGAAAGATGAGTTGTTTCTATAAGTTCAAATAAGCGATGCATTGTACATCCATCTGTTAATGAATGGATAACAGCCCTTTGTAGTTTTAAAGGAGATTTGTGTGTTCTTAATGTGAACCAGCTTAATAATGAGCTGTGCTAAAGTATTCTGTGTGTGTATAGAATAGTCCATTTAGTTAATTGTTTCCTAAAATGAGCTAGATTGGTAGCATCTATTTAATGTCTGATTCTGGTCTCAATATAGTCAATTGTTTTCTGCCATGGAATTAAGTAGTAACTGAAGTAGGGCTAGTCTACAAGTTTCATTGCAAATTCTATATTGAGGAAAAAAAAGCAAAACAGAAAAGAAAAATAATTTCAGAATCCTTCTCATAGCTAAATTGTGCTAATAATTTTTCTGCACCTAAATCCCCTGGACTGTATCTTCTATTTTCTACTCCATGAAAATTATTTCCCAAAAAGTTGCTCAAAAGTTTTTTGGCTTTTTTTCCCCTATTCTGTGCAGTAATGTCCTTTGGCTTAAATGATATAAATTCCAAATTCAGAATGCTGAAAATAGATGTCACTAAAGAAATAGTGGAATTCCCCAAATGAGTAGATGCAAAGGCTTTAATTCCACATGCTACAGGCCTGTTATTACCAACATTGAGATTCCCTGATGAAATTCATGACCTGATGAAGTAGATGTGGAAAAGTGCCTTTTGAGATTAGATGAAGATTTTTAAAAGGATATTCCAAATTTATTTTGGTTTAGATACAGTAACTATACCTTGCATTTCCCAAATTCAGTTTCTTAATATCCCATAAAGGTGTATGGTAGGGGAACTTATTGTCTCCTTGACACAGTCTTGAAATATAGTTTCTGCAGGCTCTGTCCTTTGGTAAATTTCTCTGTATATAACTGGAACCCTTCATTCTCTCTAAGAGAAGAATTTAAAGTTATTAAACAGCTTAGTATGTTATTTGCTACTGGCTTCTTCTTTTTTTTTTCTTTTTTCTGCTATGCTCAGATAAAAAAGAAGTAGAAAGGTACTGATTTGTTTGAATGTGTCAGTCTTGCTGCCATTTTGCTTAGCTGCTGGGTATGTTTAATCTTCCATTGGCACAGGTTTGCTTTTGCACATGATCAGAGTATGCTTGTGGGAGAGCACAAGACGCAGTGTGATACCTTGATGTATTTTGTCAATAATATTAAACTACAGTATTGATTGAAATTTAGTGTTTGATTTGATTGGCATTTATTTAGGGCAGAAGTATTATGCTTATTTGGCTTTTTCTTTTTTCAAATTAAATAGGCCTAACAGTAATCTTGTGGAATCTAGAAATAGTAAAACTTCTCTCCCTATCAGCTGTAGCTATTAAATTTTACATCTCACTCCATCTTATTAAGGGAATACCCCTAACAGCACTATATATATGCACTTAAACATCAAATCAGGCAGAAATTCACAGAGATTTTTGCTGTATGATGCGAGGGTATTTCACAAATTACTGGGGGTTCACACACATTTTTGTAATCATAGTCAAAATAATATAATTTACAGTTGCAATTTTTCCTTGTTTTGCACCTGTCTGCCTTAAATCTTTACCTGCCTTCATCTCCAAGTAGTTACAAAAGGTACCACTTCAAAGGTTTCTGATTTTTTCCTTCTTTCCAGTTTGTAGGTTTTTTAGAATGTCTATCGCATTGGACAGTCTTTCTGTTTTTACTGGGTATCTTTTGAACTTGAGTCGGAGTGTCACATGTCATTACAGAATTGTAGAGCGTTCATTAGATATAAAATAAAGGTCAGAGCTCTAGACATTTTGTAGCAAATTAATCTTGGTCCAGAGATTGGTTGTTGGTCCAGAGACATAAGAGAAAATTATGTGCTTAGATAAGAAAACTCCATTAATTTTGCACTAAAAGCTCCTCTGGTTTGTGTATTATGGATGAACCAAAATACCTGGCGATTGTTTTTAATTCTCATACACATCAGTTGTGTCCCTTAAGGAATCTGAAAGATATTTAAGTTGATAGTAAACACTGAAATGGAAATTAATTATTCATAGAAGTACAGATTTAAACATTCATAGAATGAAACATAAAGAACAATTTAACATAATCATCATTAAAAAAGGTGAATTGTATATTCTAAGATTAGGAGGAGACTGTATCTACCAACAAGGCATGAAAATTATGCATTATGAGCCAGATTCTTTTGCTCTAATACTCTCTTCCATTCAAGATTCTCTGAGTTGTTAATAAATAAGTGGTTTTATGAGGAAGGTATATGCTATGATCATACATAATATACTGTATTTTAGTCCCTTTAAATACACAGGAAAAAAATACCTAAAGCGTTTACTGACAGTGCGGAGTGATTTATGTATGATCTTTGTTTAGTTTGTTTTCTCTAAAAAGCTTTATTGTCTTTTTTTCTCAGAAATATCCCATCTTCTGAAAAAAATGTCAAAGCATTCAATTTGAATGGCTGCTACTGCTTATTCATTCGACTGTTACTCTTTATCCATCACTGTGTTTCTGAAACACCTTACAGTCTCTTCTCACTCAATGCCCATTTTCCGGGTTTTAGATATATTGCTCTATCTTAATTAAATGTTGATTTTTGTTTGTTTCAGTTTTTCTTTTTGAACTGGGAATAATTGTCCAAGTTTAATTTACTTGGTATGTCTATAGTCATAATATTTAATGATCCATTATTATGCCAGATCTCAGCTGCACAGGAGTGATCCATGCTTTTGAAACAATTGGTATCTACAGATGCTTACAAAGAGGCATTTGCTAGCCAGCAAGGAAAGACACTAAAATCTATGCATTCAATGTGTGTATTTGTCAGGCTTTGCATTGGAGTGCATGTGAAAAGTCATGAGTTTAACCTGTCTGGTGTAGTTATTGTGTTTTGGGGAAACAAAATAATAAGAAGTATATTTAACCAACATAGTGGGAAAGGCAAAGGGTTTCTTAATACACACAATTTCTCAAAAGAGATAAAACTGTGTTTGTTCGACATAAACAAATACACTGAGAAGTGTTTTGCCAGAGAAGCTGTTTCAAGCTATTTATTTAAAGTGTGAAAGAGTTTTATTTGAGTGAATATGCTTTCTCTTGGACTATGTCTCTTTTGAATTTCAATAATAGGTAAACTGTCGTGAAAACATACTTTCAGTAATTGTACATGTTTATCAAAATTCAGATTATAAAATTGCTGGTAAATATAACTTTATTTAAGATAAATTAATTCCATTTACATATATGCGCTGAAATGATGCATTCTTTCTATAAGCAGAGCCTATCCCATCTGATACTTCAGAAAGGTCCTTAGCATACTGTACAGCTACATGCTGGATTTCTTGAGTTCCAGAGTTTGAACTTGTCAGTCTAAAACCACTGAGTCCAGCACGTTCATAGGAAAGTCAGCCAGGAAAATTGAATTTGCATAAACAAATTATACTATCAGCCTCTGCCAGCACCTACCTTCCCCATTCGTATAAATGGTCCAGGCTTTCAGTTCTGCCCTCAGACATTTCCAGATACATGCTGATTCCCTGAAATTACATCTATTGACAAGTCATATGCCAGCCTCTGTCTGTTTAAATAAGACCATAAAATTGTTAAAATTATAAATTTTCAAATTTTTACTTTTGTGGAAACCTGTAGGATCCTTACTGATGAGCAATACCCCATTGTTCATGGTTATTGCAAGGACAGGTAAGTATGCTGAAAATAGATCAGGAAAATAAGAAGTATGCACGATTCAACCAGCAGAAGAGAGAGCATGGAGAACACGGCATGTTATGTTCACAATTATGCTTCAGAATGGAATATTTAGACATTAAAGGCAATGGCCCATATACATCTATATACATATAAATAGATTTAAGAACAAATTCATGGGGATATGCTGAATGAATCAAAACATTCCAGTTTTGCCATAATTGTATTATTGTTAAGATTTTAATAGCATAGCAGGAAAAATTATTGGTTTGCTAAGGAATTTGAGCAAAAAATAGATAAGAATATTCTATTATACTTCAAGTCAGTATTATGAAGTGTGAAATACAGTTGGACATACAACTCAATACCAAATCTGCAAAATATGGTTTTATTGGTCTTGTTATCAAAATGAAATAATGCAAATATACTCCACAAATCCCTAAGTCTGAAACATAACTCATTCTCAAGAAGATATTTGTTGACTTGATGGTTTTATAGGTTTTGTTGCATGATGAAATCTCTGTTCCTCACACAGAGGAAGAACTGCCGTGTAAAACTATGACAGATATCTGACAGAGCATCACTTTCTTTATTATTAGGAGGAGTTGTTTTGTATAATACTAATGCTGAAAAATGTTTGAATGTGTAAGAAGTTAAATACTGGCTTACCTTATCTTTCATCTCTAAATATTGAATGAACTGAAACAGTTGTTAGAAGATCTGAAGGGGTACAACAATGATATCTTTATTGATACCTATTTAATGTGCTATGTATTGGATTTAGCTGGATTTAGCACCTATTATATATAAATATATATATATATGGCTGTAATATTAACCATTCTATTTAATGTCGCTTGGAAAGACGGCTGAACTTCACTACAGTAAAATTGTCATCAAAGCATAATTCTTACTACACTGATGTAGTAATGTTACACTATATCTATCAACCTCTCACTGTTAGCAGCCACTAAAAAAAAAATGGCCTGCAGGATTAATTGATCTTCAAAGCCTGTCTGTAGTCCCACTATATTGTGCATTCGCATAAGAATATGGTTCAGTCTAAAAGCACTTGTAATCAGACCACAAATTTTAAATTGGGCACCTTATAGGAATGAAGTTGAGAAAGCTACATCATCTCATACAACACACCGTATGTTCTACCGAGGGCTATCTGCTCCAAACACACGGTTCATGTGTGTAGCTTATTCCCACCTCAGCGAAAACCAGTTCCAAAACATTTGTAATGTGACACGAATGCAAACGCAATGTGCATACCCAAACAGCGAAAGGTCTGCTCTAAAAATGCTAGGATAGGCTGTTCAGTATTTTCAAGACAGCAAGTGAACACATATAAATGTAGTAAGAAGTGTATGTTTGGTTTCCAGGATCAGTGGTTTTGGAGAGTCAGAAACAACAGGGTAATGGATGGATACCCCATGCAGATTACCTACTTCTGGAGGGGACTGCCTCCCAGCATTGATGCAGTTTATGAAAACAGTGAGGGGAATTTTGTCTTCTTTAAAGGTAAGAAAGAACAAAAGTAAGATTTAGTGTAACACTTTTGACTGTGATGATTTCTTGAAACACATCTTGTTTACTTTTACTAATGACTTGTAAATCTTGTTGCAATTGGTTGCTGAATGAAGAGTATATAAGTTAAGATTTTCTTATTCGGCAACTGCATTTTTAATTTATTATTACCCTTCACAGTATCAGGTCATTTCCTCTTACATATTCAATAAAAATTTGGAAGTATAAATATGAGACATAGAAATGATCTATTATGAAATAATTTTTGAAAAATATGTTTTAGGAAGACACAATGAACACATTTCCATTATTAGTTTTTTTGTCATTCTCTTTGCTCTTCTTCCTTTTTACAAATGAATTTCTTATATATTTAAATGGCATCTCTGCTATATATACCTCACTGTACTGCATTGTATTCATTTCATCTAAGAACTATGGTGTTCTTAGAAACTCCTATGGTGTTAGGAGTTTCATGTGGGGAAAAATCTTTCTCATGGGTGTCTATTTAGTATTTTTAAAGAAAAATAAACTCCAGAAAATAGATGGTATAGATTGAATTGTTGCTAATAATTCTTTTCAAATTTCACTCCGGATGTCAGCTGTTCTTCAAAATTAAAGTTCTTGAACACATACCTAATTTAGATTTAATGATGAAATTATCTTATATGTCTAATGAATGCATACTTAGCGACAAAAGTCTGCAAATTATGTAAAGTATGTTTTATTAAATAATCATTTGAGAGAAGAAGAAACTGAATAGATAAAAAATATGTGAAAAATTATTCAGCTATTTAGTTTGTTTAGTGTTGTGAATGATTCATTTTTTAACTCATTACAAGAAAAGGTAGATTTTTTTAAGTTGTTATATAAAAAATTAATTCATTTTTACAAGTGGAGTCATTTACAGGGAGTTAGAATTAATATTTCATTCACTACAGAAACAGGATCTTGGGAATGCAAAATGAAAAATATTTAATAAAATGCAGAAGCACTTCATAACAGTTCAATGAAGATGAAGTTTATGTTTTGCTGACAGTGAAATTGTATTTTTTGCGTGAATCATAAGGAAAATTACATTCCATGTAGTGCATTTTCTATTTATATGACTTCAATATGGCAAATGGTTTTACTTCTGTTTCTGTAAAATAAACCTCAAGTCATTAATTCTGGGAAGTTGATATGGTTAGGAATCATGATCAAGGTACCTCCAAATCTCTATCCCACTGCTTGATTTTTAGGTCCATAGGACATGGAAGGATAAAAATATTATTCTGTAGCTATTCCTTTGCACCAATTCTACAAAGAGCAAAGTAGCTACCCTGTGCATTCCAGACTTCTGCCTTGATAATGCTGGGATCCATTACCTGAGCTCCAGACAGAAATGATCAAGCTTGCTCTCACAGCTGCTTTCTTTTCCTTCCCAATGACCTTGAAATATGTTTTATCATTATTTAACTCTTCACCCAGTGCTGACTGGCTCCTGTTAAGTCTTACAGGAATGGGTTGATTCTTTGGTCTGTGGGTTATAGATAACAAACAACAGAAATGGGAAGGAACTTCTCTATTTTCTATCTGGGAAATTAAATCAAGATTAATTAAAGCAAGCAGGAGCAGCAGGATTGTGCTCTTAGAAGTCAGAATTGTGTTTTCCTTTCTCATCATCCCCACCTTATGCTATCTGATCTCAGACCAGTTAGTTTTGTGCCTTCTAGCTGATATGATATGATACTTGGATTTTCTGCTGTAGGTATTTATCCATAGGACTTCTTTCCAAAGTTCCTTCCATTATTTTTCTGATGACATGTGTATTATCCCTTTATTTGCCAAGGTCAAAAGCCTTTGTATTTCCTTGTGCATTTTTTTTTTAAATTTTGTTTTTCTGCCACTTCTTCATGACTCTTAATATCTAACTTGGTATTTGTCTGTAAGTGTAATTCATGTTTTTCCACTGCTACAGAATCAAAAATTTCAGCTGAGTCTTCTGTGTGGGTGCCCTTGAAAATTCCTGTTCCAAGGAACTCAATTGCCTTGTGGAACATGTTTACAGAAATCTATATAAATAGAGTGTAGGTAAACAATTATTGTCTCGTATCTTCTATTCCCTCACAAAATTTCCTGGGAAAAGAGTACACGTCCTTCTCCCAAAGGTGCTAGAAACAGACAAGTTGAGTGTTGCTAAGATGGTGAGCAAGTAGAATGTGTTATCCAGGTGGTGTGCTTTACCAGTCTAAAATTGGTCCAAACAAGTAAGTTCTAGAAGGAACTCTAAATCTGAAGTTGTACTGGTTTGAAAACAAACCAGTGGAAGACACCAAGTCAGAATAACAATTTATTAGGAAAATTTAAAATAAAAGAAAGAGGGAAAAAAAACCCTGGTTTAAAACTGACAGAGTCAGACCTGACACCCTGTTAGTCAGGGTGGCGGTAGCAGTCTGACAAAAATGGTGGCTGCAGTCCTCCTGAAGTGATGGATGTGGTTCTGTTGAAGCAGTGATCCTGTAGAAGGGTCTGGTCTTCCTTGGAAGGCCCAGTGGTGGCTATGTAGCTCTTGTCCTCTGGGAATCCAGTGGGAAAAGGCTGTCTGTGGTGTTTGGAATCCCAGATTATATCCAGGATGGAATGCTTGGTTTCTCCCTCTGTGTGGAGCATCTCACAATGGGAGGATGAGTCACGCGGCAAGGCATTGATGGGCCCATTAACAGAAGATTGTCCAGAGGCAGTTATCTGTGAGCCATGGGCAGGGTCCTTGATTGCCCATTAAACAGAGATAGCTCCCGGAGGGAGGAAGCAAGAAAACACTGCCCCACCTGGTTTCAGTATCTTATGAAAATGGTGATAGAATACATGCTTTTGGGCACATCTTACACTGTAACCTAGGACAGAAGTGTTGCATACAAATGTGTTAACAAAGCACATACCTAAGCCAATATCCACATCCATTATTCAGAGAATAAAACAGAAAAGATGAAGTGCCAGCAGAGAACTTCTGCTGGATTGATGTCACTATGCACTCCTCTAACCCACACTATAATGCCACCTGTTCCTGCCCTCCCTTTAGTGCTGACCCGTACTATACTACAAATATACAGGCTAGACATTAGGAAAAAAAATTCTTTACAGAAAGAGTGGTTAGGCACTGGAATGTGCTGCCCAGGGAGGTGGTGGAGTCACTGTTCCTGGAGGTGTTTAATGAAAGACTGGGTGTGGCCATGGTTTAATTGATAAGGTGGTGTTAGTTCATAGGTTGAACTTGATGGTCTACAAGGTCTTTTCCAACCTAGCTGATTCTGTGATTCTGTGATAAGCTGCTCATCGATCCCAGCACAGCTCCATGCACTCCAGCCAGTCACTGACACAGAGGGCAACACCCCCATGCCCTCTTCCCTGCCTTGTCCTTTGTAAAGAGCCAGTAGCCTTCCATTCTAACATTCCACTCATAGAAACCATCCCACCACGTCTCTGTGATGCCAGTAAGATCACTGCCCTGCAGGTGTGCACAAATCTCCAAGAACATCTCCAACTCCTGTTGCTTATTCCCCATAATGCGTGTGTTTGCATAGAGGCATTTAATTCGGTGCCCCCAGTGAAATCATCTTACTGGCTAGAGTGGCTGGAATTCCTTTGTGCTGTTTCAGGTGCTGTCCTGCTGACCTGTGATCTCTCTCCAGGCTCTTTATATCTCTTGCTGACACTGGCATCAAACTGGTAGGAGTGGGATGGATTGAGGTTCCCCCTCCCCCAGCAACTT
The DNA here is from genome assembly GCA_013397815.1 of Aleadryas rufinucha. NCBI lineage: Eukaryota > Metazoa > Chordata > Aves > Passeriformes > Aleadryas > Aleadryas rufinucha. Next base: position 334,099 of record VZTH01010887.1, read on the forward strand.
TAGTTAAAATCCCTCTTTACCATCTTGGCAAGCCTATGACCGAGATGCTCTTCCTGTTCCCTGCCAGATGGACTCATCAGCCCCCAGTAGACCAGACCATACTCATAAAGTACACAGTAATCTGGTGGATAGCTGCTTATAAAAACCAGATGTTTGCATTCTTGTTATTATTCATTGCCAGTGTCCATGCTGACTGATAATAAGAAGATGGCATCAGAAAGATATATTTTTTATTTTCTTTTTATTTTCTTTCTTTTTTTTTTTTTTTGGTTGTTAAAACATGAATAGTAAAATTCATTCTGTGTACCTGTGGGAATTTATATAGTGCTAAAAATGAAATTGTCAAGCCATCTGCGCTGTTGAATGTTATGGTAAACCAAATGTAGCAATAGAAAGGCTGCTGTAAAACTCATACTACCAGTGCCTCCATCATAACATTCAACTGCACTTAACCCATGTCCTGACAGTTTTGTATTGAAAAATAGGTTGACTATAGTGTCAGATCATGGAACAGAGAAATGACAGAAACCTGATGTGGGAAATAGGGAATGGGGAAAAAGGAACCATGAATAGTAATTTTAGGATACTAGTAAAAAGACTAGACACAGGCTTGAAAGACCAAAATTAAGAAGAATGTCGACTGGAAAAAAAACAACATTTAGGATTAGATATTAAAACTTTAACTGATTTCAATTACATGTAATTCTTCAAAAATTTGGGAACTCATCTCACCACTCTAATACAGTGATTATATACCACACACTTCTTGGACTACACATATACCATAATTGAAAATAATATGGAAAAAAACTTGGTTGCTGGCAACCCAGAAGCACGATTATTCAGAATTCAGATTCTATAGAGAACTACAGTTACTAAAAAGTGCATATTTGTTTGCGGTAGTCAGTAGGTAGTTAAACAGTCTGAAGAATATCTAGAATATTAAGTGAAGCATAGCACTACAGATGTCCTTTATTTCCAGTACTTTTTTAGAAATTTTGAGAGATAGATGTTGAGAGACTTCAAATAATTGCACGGTTCATCCTTCTCAGCTGTTTCCCTACAGTGATGATATTTAACAAAGCATTATTGCAAGAAGTAAGACATTTTAGCTTTTTTATCACTCGCTTCACTCTCAGCTTCTGACCTTACCAATCTGCTTCTTATTTTATTAGACCTTACATTAGGGAATAAAAGCAGAGAGATTAAACATTCTGAAGTTTCAGACTTCATGAAACATGTGGTGCTGTATTCTCTGTGAGAATAACAAACCTACCAATGAGATCTTAAAAAAACAACTTCGTAAAATAAACACAGTGGTGGTTTCTGCCAAGGGCATAGGTTATGACTCCGAAGAAGCATTAGTTAACTATAAGAAGAATAAAATTATTACTAGTTTGGTCATAGTTCTTTTCATTACAATCACAATTAATGAAGTCTTATTGACCATTTATTAGTGGAAGTGGAATATGAGGTACATAAAAGCATACTGACTTTAGCATTAGTTTGTACTATATTTAAAGTTACATAAATACGTTAGAAATAAAATTATCTCATTCTCATCACAGTTGGGCATCTTTTGCACTGGTTTTCAGCTTTAACTTCTCCTGACATCGAGTTTTGATCAATATTCTGTTGATCAGATCAATTCTCTGATCAATAGTCACCCACTTTCCTCTAGCTAAGAGACAGAAAAAAATCCAAACCAACAAGACCAACAACAAACCTCCTAAAACCTCCTAAAAAAAACCAACCAAACAAAAAACTGAAGTGCAAACTGTCAGCCAGATGGAACATTTGGATTTCTTATATACAGTACTTCTCATTAAAAATCAACACAGTTATAGCAGACTAAACATGTCTTCTAAAGCAAATGTTAAATAAAATTCCCTCTAGTTAGCATCAGTAGGACTTGCTCACATATGTTAGAGCTCTCAATGCTCCACTGTCTCCTTAAAATACAGTTAAATCTACCTTTTCTCTGTTTTCTAAGAAAGAATTTGCTTCTTAGTAAGAAATTATGTGAAGAATTCAGTTTCCTAAGTCTGTTCCCACATCTACACTTTCCCTTTACTTCAGTATATCTGAATATGCAAAAAATACCTGGCTCAGTGGTGCTGTCACTTATTATGGTTTGTGCATAACCATTGTTTATTTTGGTATGACCTGATCTTGTTAATTGTTAATTTTGCCTCCTTGGGTATGGCTGATAATGATCTATTCATAACAATTGCTTTGACTTCTATTCCTTGTGAGGCACAGAGAAAAGTATTGGCATTACATACATCACAGCATATGCCTCTCAATGCTGTGCAACAGCTGTCATTTTGAATGATCTTCTGAAGCAGAAATGAGCTGGCTCAGGATCATTCACTGGATGCCATCTGTTGTTCACACCATAAGTACCAACTAGTAAGGTCCAAAGCGCATGACTTCTCTTACCATTGCATTTGAAACTGCCATTAACATCTGAAGCCTTCTGTGTCCAGTCATGTGAATTGGCAAAAGATAAACCACATAGGAGGAGGGACAAAGACTGATTGAAGATGCTCACCTCTGTCATTATCAAACCCTGATAATTCCCCTGAAGGGAATTTTTATAAGGCATCTCAGTAAAGGTAAATCTCAGGTTAGCAATGACCTTAATCCCAAGTCAGCAGAGAACTCAGCTTTCCATGACTGCTCTTCATAGATTTCTGTGTCTTTTATTTTCAGTACTTCAAATGGCTCTGTACATACTCATTCTTTGAGTCCTTTTCTCCTTCAACTGGCAGGGGAGAGAAGATGGATCTGTTGAGCAAACTGTAGTGTCTGTGCTTGGAAGTGGGTGACAAGCAGCTGCATAGAAGCTGATAAAAAATTAACTCTGGAAACCCAGCATGGGAGGCATGGAAACTATACCCCCTCTCCTAATTAAAACTCTGATAAAATGAAAACATGCTTTAAATCACCACAGTACAAACAAGGAGATTTAAAAAACCCTTCCTTTAAACAAACATTTAATACCACTGAGGGATAGCTAAAATATAAAACCAACTGCAAAACAGCTCTCTGGATTTTCCCTCTTGATGATTCTGGCATACACCTGATCCTAGGTCTTTGGGGTAATATTACATTTCCTTATAAAATATTTATACAACACACTACCTTAACCTCTTAAATCTGTGTAACAGACAGTCTAGCCTTAAAGGTAAGTACAAAAACTAATGTGTACAGCCATGATTTTATCTCTTACATCCTCTTTCCAAATGTGTTTGAGCAAAACATGTTTTCAGATTTTCCCCTTATATTTTAAATATCATTGTCATGCATAACAATGGATAGACCAAAGTGAAGTATTCAATAAGGCCAATTCAATATATTTGTTCATGGATCTTGTCTAGTTTTTTCTGTGATTTATCTCAGAAAGGTCTATGTGATGTCAAAGAGTATCTTCTCCTTCAGTGTAATTATTACTAAAACTAGCAATGCTTTTTTGGAAACAATGATGATGGTAGTGCTTTGAAGAGAAAATAAACACACGGTTCTTGCACAATGGAGCCTATAGCATAGCTTGAGAAGAGTGTCCCTGTGGTCTAGGTGACACAACGCAAAGAGAAGACAGGCATCAAAGCAAGCCTGTCAGATAAGTACATAAATGTAAATTATGCTTCCCCTTCCCTATTTCTAGAGAATCTAGCATGTGGGGATCTTTATTCCAGCCAAAGCTGTCTGTGTTTGAAAGAGAAGTCTCTGCTGAAAAGGGGCAGGTGAGAAGTAGGTTTTGAAGGAGAATTAGAAAAAGCAGAAATGTAGAAAGGAGAAGATAGTTGCAAAAATAGGACAGGTGGCACATTATGTTGAGAAGTCTCTAGGAGGACAACAAAATTTTTGGGGAAAATACTGGACTATAGGCTTAACATGAGATGATGAAGTAGGTGAGATAATCATGGAAGTGTTCAGTGAAGAAGAGCTTGGCCAGGAGGAAAAACTAAAGCTTGGAAACTGGAGTTGTGGCGTGGTGAGGTAAGATATCCAGCTGGAAGAGAGGGCACAGGAAGCATCCTCTCCCTCCAACTGATACAGGGGGCACCAGTAGCACTGGTGCAGCTGCTACTTCTGTAGGCATGGATCCCTACGTATACAGTATATTTATGTAGTAACTGCAGTTACCCCTCTAGCAGTAGGGGTTTCAGCCACTCAGCATTGCGGTCCAGCAAGCCCTAGGCTATCATTCATACTTAAGACAGTAACCTGAGTTACATGGATAATCTGAGGTTTGTGTAGACACTGTGCTAACATCAACTAGAGTCACACAACTACCTTGTATTTTCAGCATGCAATAAGTCAGTTGGATGGTTTTGAATGATTTGTCACCTACAGACAAAGCTTAAGTCTTACTGCCACTGGCAGCCCCTCATTAGTTTCAGCTACAAAAGATTTTAATCTCTGGGACTTCAGATTCTCAGTTTGCTGTCTTTAGGCCACACTAAAGAAAATATGTTAAAAAATTAAATTCTATGGTTATTTCTGAAATAATCATACATCCTTCATAAGTAATTTAACTTCTTGAGGAGAAATAAAAGTATATGGTCTCATGAGGATTGTCATTAATATTTTTTTTAAATTTATTTATGTGTTTTCTTGCCTTATTTTCTTACAAAATTCACTCTTTCCTCATGAAACATAAAACTCTTGCATAGTTTTTCTGTAAATGTATTACAATATCAACCCCACAGCCTCTTAAAATGATTTCATTTTCATTCTACTTTTGATCACTTTATAGTTGGTATCTCATTTTCATTCTACTTTTGATCACTTTATAGTTGGTATCAAAATATTCTGTGGACTTATTTGAAGAAAAGTGCTTTATAAATGCAAGATACTCATAAGGCATATTTAATTTTGCATAATTTGTGGTGATAGAACATTTTTCATTTCACTGTATTTGGAAGAACCACAAATATAGACCTCTGTGAGTCTTTCTTATTTCTTAGGAATGTATTAATATTTATACTGAGAGTACTGATGACTAACACATGTATATGTGTATATATATGCTTTTGTACAGGTAACAAGTTCTGGGTTTTCAAGGATACTACTCTTCAGCCAGGTTATCCTCATGATTTAATAACACTTGGAAGTGGAATTCCTTCCCATGGCATTGATTCAGCAATTTGGTGGGAAGATGTTGGAAAAACCTACTTCTTCAAAGGAGATAGGTTGGTATAGGATTCCTGCAAGGGAACAATTCAATAGATATCAGCTAAAAATGTTAACCTTTTCCTCTATTTCTCAAAATAAGAAGTCAAGACACTTAAACAGTTCACACTGTGTGGATGAAATTAACTCATCCTGTATAGATGGCGGGACTGTTTTCACGTGTCTTATAACCTAAATTATATTTGTGTGAATATCCTGGAATGCCTATATGTATATCCAGTAGAAAAGTTATGTTTTAGAAGTCAACAGGTGAGTCACAGTTGTGGCAAATTTGAACTTAAATTTTAAAGTGACATGTTTATGTACATTCTTACCTGTTTCTTTTTATCGACATTTCTAAACTCCAGCACATAAGCAGGCAAGGCATGATCCAATGCTTTTAAGGTCAGTTAAAATGACTTCTTTGCTACTATTTCTTAAGGTAAAAAAGGGAATTCAGAGCTAAACCTGGGAGCTAGACAAGAATTTGAGCATTTTCTTTGTATTACTTCTAAATAAATCTTATAGGGACACATGATTAATAATAAAAGAAAACCTAACACAACCCCCCAACAAAAAAAAAAACCAAACACAGAAAAAAATGCAAAATCCAAGGGTTTTTCTATTCCTGAAATACTTGTACTAATCACTTAGTGTCTGTATCTTTATTTACCTGTCAATTAAAAAAAAAAGGAAAAGAATATTTGTCTGCTTTATAGAGATGACAAGAAAATTCATTAATTTTTGAAACACTGCAAGTTATCTGAGTGATGGATTTGACAGGTTTTCAGTATGATACTGTGTTTGTTGATTGATGTATCACTGTGCAGATTTTGTGTGCTCAGAGACAAATTATTCTTTATTAATAACTGTAATGTTTCTATTAGTATTATTAAAGTATGACTGCTTTTGTTACTGTGTGGTACTTAGTGTTCTCAAACAGTAATAGTATTAGTGGATCACTTAAGAAATCAATTTAATGCACATCATAGAATATGTTTAGCACACTACAGTTAATTTTTTAGCAGTACTGTAAAAATTGCACTACAGATTGCTGAAACAAATTTTTTTGTTAAAGCTTTTTTTATTTTTTTAAAAAAATATAGTTCTCCAACACTCGTGGTGAGGGAAATAGATATCTAAGTAAAATTTTTGTAATGTTTTAAAACTAGATATCATTTCAAGCAATCAATTTTCATAGTGAGTAGAAGATGCCTAAATAATTTGCTTCCTATGGTTGAGTAGATTTTTTTAAAAATTCAAATTCATTTTCAGGTAATAATTTTCCACCTCCACATACATATTGTAAAAAGATGTATAGTAGGAATCTTTTGTGACTTGTACTTCCTTTAGGCTTTATTCAGCAGTGTCCTTTTATATTTCCATGCATAGGCAGTTACTTATAGTCAGGACTTTCCTAAAACACAGTTGGTAATAACAGAAGACAAAAAGAACTAGCAGAGAAAACATGTGCTGGCAGAAAAGTTGCTACTTAGAGCTAACAAGCACAGTGAAACTCAGCAGGATATAAATGCAATACAGTATGTTAGAAGAAGATTGAACATGAGCCTTGCAGAGATAATTGAGCCATTGCAGGATATTGACCATCAGTAGGAATAAACCTTTATAACAGTAAGTTTCTCAATGTGCATTGCTTATGACATCAAATATTGGCTATAAAATAAAAATAAAAATAATAATTAAAATGACCCAACAAAAAAATAAGCAAACAAGAAAGTGCCATTAACCATACCAGTAAGAAGATTTAATAGTCAAACCAGCAAATAGTCATATGTCTAAAGCAGCTCAGGTATGGAACATTATTGTTGATTATCGATTTCAACACTAATGATAATTGTTCCAAATAATTGTATGAAACCCAAAAAGGGGAAAAAATTTACTACAGAAAACATTAGTCCCTCTGACATTCCTCTCCTACCAGAACGGAGTCATTTGGGACTAGAAGATAATAGGTTTGATAAACCTTTTGACACATGTCCTTGTTTATGTCCCTGTCTGGTCTGACTGGTTTTATGCACTTTAGAGTTTAAATCAATGTTTTTTCTTCATAAAACTTAATCATCCAATGGCTCAGGAAATCATTAAGTAAATAGGCTTAGATATAGAACATATTTTAGCAAATTTTTTTCCAAATTCCCTTTTTCTAAAGGTGTGAAGTGGACTTTCATTTTTTTTCCCTCTGTTACTTTGTCAGTCTTTGAGATACAGTAACAAATTTATATAGTTCATAGAGCTCAAAACATTGTTAGGGAGTTCGCTTGTGAACATTTGGCATGCCAAGTAGAATCAAGACTAGGCTTTTCCTTACCCTGTAGACATGTTCATTATTCCAGCACAGACTGCTGAGGTGGTGTTGTGATCAGTCCTTCCCTAATAGGATTTCTCATCGCTGATGAAAACCCAGCAGTTTTGTGATTTCTGAGTGTGCACTGAGTATGTCCTCAAAGACTTTTAACGACAAAGTATATTTTTGAAAGTCATCTCGGGCTAGTGGAAAACCAGAGGTTATTAAAAGAAGGAGCTCAAAAAGGTGAAAAGATTGGAAGAGAAAAAGGAAAATGAGAGGAATTATGCAGGATGGAAATAGAGTTCTGGGATAGAGGGAGAGAAAAAGAAAATATATTTGTTAAAAAAAAAAATCCAAACTAAGGACCGAGAAACTTAGAGTTAAAAGACGAGGAAGAACTGGTTTCAACAGTATTAATGTCAGAGCTTTGTTTACTACGTCTACATGTTGTTTTTGCATGTAAAATTTCAAAGATGTTACATATCCAAATAAAGAGCACTTTTTTGTTGGCTGGTATCTGATGTATATGTGACTAGATTAAGAACTGAGGCTATAAAAATAATTTAAGCATAAGAAAGAAAAAATAAATACAGATGTCTTTTTAATCTCACTTTCCAACCCTTAACCCACTTGAAATCTGCCATCTTTTAATTTCATTGGAAGTTTAAAGCCAGAGAAATGCCCCACAGGGAGAAATAGTGAAGATTTTAGACCACTATGCTTTCAGAAAAAGATTAAAATGTGAATCAATTAGAGTGCCTAAGTACCTTCACAGGGACAAAATATGACCCCCTTAAGAATTTTTTAATATATGACAAATGATCATAACAAGGATTTCTAAAAACTGAAGTTGAATGAATTCAAGTGAGAAACAGGGTCAATTTTTTAGCAGTAACCAGATTATCAATGATAGTGATAAAACTATGCTCTAAATTGATGGAGTCAATCAAAATATGAAATGACCCACCAAAATATTAGGATACACAGAGGATATTAGAGATGCAGTATTCTGCAAACCAGCTTATATGATATGCATAGCAATTTAATCAGCAATATAAGGAAAGAAATTATCAATATTATTTGTAAGTGTAAACATATCACAAGTATAAATACTTCTCAGATGTTCAGGACTACTGGAATTGCATGCTGAAGCTTTTAAAGTTTGAGAAGGGCTGGCTAGCAAAAAGGCACAAAAGGAGGTTGAATTTTGTAATACACTGCATCAATTTAGTGATAATGGAAAAGCTACTGTAATGCATACATATGAAGAGTTAAATTAACACTGCTGGAGGTATTTTAATCTGAATCTACTGTCACTTTCATTATTAAAATATTATCTGAAACATTAATGTATATTGGTTTTTTACATATGTTGCATCTCTCTGTGTCACTATGCGAAAGTCCTAGGCTTCAGAATTGTGGTGATTGTGAGATGCATGCTGATTTAGTTGTTGAAGTGCAAAAATCTTTTATCTTCTATCTACTTACATGAAACAGCAAATAGATTTATTTGTAATCTTAGTATGTTCAAAGAGAAGAAGTCCAGTATTCCCGCTTGTGGCTAATGAATGTAGCAAGTGTTAGAAGGGGAAAATATAGTTACTAATCTGCTATCTTACAAATGCACTTTTTTTTCCCTTTAAAATATATTTCAGATACTGGAGGTACAGTGAAGAAATGAGATCCATGGACCCTGGTTATCCCAAACCAATCACAATTTGGAAAGGTATCCCAGAATCTCCTCAGGGAGCCTTTGTCCACAAAGAAAATGGTATGCAAACACATTCTTGTTTTAGTGATTTATTTACAACCTTTATGTAAGATAGAGTAGTAGAGGGATGATTGACTATTCAGGTTAAGTAGTTAAGGAATTCTTGATATCTGAAAAGAGTATTTCTTGCTATAGAACTAGCTTTAGTGAAAATGGCTCTTTGTTTGCATGTACTATTTAATGCACAGCTGAAAAAGCTTTCAAATTTAGTATTATAAACCTTACTTTCCATTCTTTTTTTCTTCTATCTTAATTAATTTTATTTTTGTTCTTTGCTGAATTATTGTACCTCTTAAAACAAGCTTCATAAGTACAGTATATCGCTATTGAATTTTCGAGGTATCGTCTGTTTAGACAGCTTAGAAGGTATTGCTTTCATTCTCAAAAACTAGGAAAGAGAAGCAAAATCTTTATCTAAGCAGAAATATCCCAATGAATTTATGTAAATCATAGATGTCATAAGTTCATGATGTAGAAAGGCAGATAACAGAGATTTTAGTATGATGTATTATTACCTTTATCAAGATGCATCCATACCTAGGGCCTGGAATCTCAGCTGAACATGCCTCAAAACAAATGATAGCAGCCAAAATCTCCTCCATCTTAGGAGAATTCAGTGCTACCCAGGGGATTGTGGCCAGCTGCCAACAGAGCCCTCAGTTGCACAGAGTTTTTAGATCCTTTTGATGGGAATAAAAATATGCATTTATTGTATCCTATCATTGTTGGACAATTGTTGTATGGCATATATGATTTATTTATTAGTAGGTTCTGAGTTTATTCTGTTTGCCTCGTAAGACAGGACACATCTATTGCCATATTATTTTAATTTCCTTTTAATAGGAAAATAAATATATTTTTTTCTTTTATAAACATTTTAGTCTCCTATTTCAGCCTCTAACTTGATTAAGTAATTTACCATGGAAATGTTTGGGGTTATTTTAGAGAAATATATTTAATTGCTTCCTTGCTTTGTGTCTGTTTTATTCAGAAGAAGAAACCCTGTCTGTATTTTGGCCTTTTGGCTACATTGGATTTTTTGTGTTGCTTTTAACTGGAAAGTAGGTCAGCCGAGATGATATTCTGCATGCATCACACTCAATAATTAACTGTTTTTAAATACACATATACGTGGAAATAGTCACAAACATTATAGAAATGTATTTACATCTATATCTGTGTGTATATTTATATATATATATACACATATCTGTGTGTGTGTATATATATATATATATTCTGTACTGAGCTCAGGGCCACATGCCTCCCATTAAAAATGGAAATTATCTTCCTGTAACACCCAGACCTGTGAGTTTGAAAGCACTGCAGAGGCAGAGCAGGCATTCCTAAGGCAGGAAAGACTTGGGGTTACATAAAAGCCTCTTCTCTTTCTAACCCCAATGGTTTTGATAGTCTGATGGACTCTTTGGATGAGGAGATGTGTAAAACATGACATGAGATTGTGGAGGAGGTGAAAGGAAAGAGGGAATTCTTGAGCATCTCAGAAAGCCTATAAGGGCCCCAGGGCAGAAAAAGGGACTGAAAATGACACCATAAAGTTCCCAAGAAGACCACTAAGACATTTTCCCTGAAATCAAGAACATGGAAGTCTTAAGAAACAATTCACAACTTTGCTGTTGTTTGTATGAGGAGAGAAAGAAGTAAAAGCAGATGCAAATAAGAAAAAACACAGCTTAGCTGGACAGAAGTTGATTTGCATTTTCCCGAAGCTGCTTTTATTTCTTTGGATAGAAGCAGAGTTGATAAAGAACTTTTACTATAAACCTTTATTAGGAAACAACTGAAAGCATGTCTTTCAGGGAATCCATTTCATTTTCAAGCATACTTTTTTCTTTCTTTTGTCTTTCTATTGTGCAAACTATGCAAATGAACACGTACAGTAACTCTGATCATGCAGAGGTTTCCTTCAGTGATGGCAAAAATTTTGGGTAATCTTGCATTAACTCTTGGAAAGGATGAGAAAAACTAATTTCTAGTCAGTGTCCTGACTCAGTATACTAAAAGCTTGGTAAGGTACATGTAACATCTTTGAAACTCTCCCTGCTACTTCCCATATTGTGATTTGTTTTCTAACACTGTGGTAGAAACTCTTGGGAGGAGGTGGAAAAGAAATTTCCTTTAGTTTGCTACACAGAATCTGAGATTACACAAAGTTCTCCAAACTGGAGAAATCTCTCTCTCTGCCTTAATAGCAGCACAGAAAATTTAACTTTTCAACTAGAAATTCTGCTAAAGTGGATGGTGGGACAATTTTTAGGTAGAATGAAAAGAAAAGGTAGTCTGCTTTATTAGTCCATGGGCCTTTTTTTGTCTTGTACTTACTAAATAAGTACATTTGACGTAGTAGTGATTGCTAAGCCCTTCAGTGATGTTTGGGTCAGGTATTGCACTCCCTACTCAGTGACTAGTACCTAGAAAATTGTAAGGAGCAACTCTCAAAGCAGGCTTAACACATCTAGCAGATTAGATGAAATCACTTTCAACAGTTCTGTGAAGTCATTTGTTCTGTCAGGAGAGCAGTAAAACTACTCAGTCTCTTAGAACTACGTTTCTTTGCTGGTAGCTTCCATCTTTCAGCTGTAACTGACTGTTCTCCTGGTTCCTACCTCAGCAAAACTGGCAGAAGAGTTGAAAGTATGTTCAGAGTTTTCCAATGGAAAATGTGCTCTAATAGAAAAAAATTGTATTGGATCTCTAGCAGCTGACAATTCCTTTGGTGCTTTGATTTTATGAGTTTTAATTTGACCTTTTGCTGCATAATATCAATTACTACTAAGTAAAGTCTGTATTCTGACTTACCTATACCCGATGTATGCATACACATTCTGCGTGTATGTATGAATATAGATTTAGAGATGTCACATCTGTAGTCTTTATATATGTATTAGAGTATTGATAGAGATAATATATCAAATTTCCATACTTCAAATATTTATCCATGGCCAGGATGTGCAGTACTTTCTGAAATGCGTATTGTTATATGGAACGCAAACATAGGGTAACTGTGGTTCAAAATACTGAAATTTTGCATTTGATAATGCTTTTCATTTAAACTACAGATTGCTTTAAGGAACTTTCTATATGCTAAAATTTTAAAACTTCATAATATTTAAAGAATTCCAGTCCTCTTTTAGGTTTTATTTCAATCAGAATAGAAGGAATTTTCTGAACAAGTCTAGCTACTGTTTTGAAACAGATTAGTACTTTTTGTATCTTTCCTTTTTTTTTTTTTTTCTTTTTTAACTGTATGAGATCTTTCTACAAATCTTCTAGCATATTTTCAGGTAATAAAACTGCAAGGGATTAAGGAAAGGAAAAAGGAAAATGATACCTTTTCATTTGCTAGGAAGGCTATTAAAATTACAAAAATACCTAATGTTGAATGTTGAAATACTCAAGTTTTTCTCAAAAGTGATAGTAGGTGATGAAGACTTTTTTTACAGTTTGAGCTGCACAATATACTGTCAAATATTTATTTTTTTAAATTTTAGAATTGAAAGAAAATAACTGTTGATTGAATAGGTGGTTAATAATGTTATCTCCAGATAGCCAGTTACCAGCCTTTTCAGGAAGCTTTGGTAGCTACAAATAGTGCCCAAGCTGTCTTAGTAGTCTTTACTACTGCAGGAATGTATGAGATGTGTAAAGTGAAGATAAGGAAAAATCCAGCTGTTTCCATTCAGTTCACAAACAGTAGGAGAAAGTTCACCCTTCCTGAAGGTTTGTGTCTTACCAGATCAATGTCATTTTTCAGCTGGGATAATAAAGTAATATAGATTTTCAGCAAGAGTCAAGTTTTTTTTCGCTATTTAAGCCTGTTTAATGATAACATTGGATTGTGCCTGAATGAACAAATACCAGGTCTTTACAGAAAACTTAAATCTGGTTACACCTGTTTTCTCTTGTGAGAGATGCTGTTACTTCATCAAGTTTCCTGGAGTACAGCAGTAGGCTATGTGAGACTAAAGAGGGTCAGTTCTCATTTCTGGATAGCATAGCATAGCATAGCATAGCATTGCAATTTCTTTCAGTAGATTTCCCATCTTGAAGAGGTCGTGATGCTTTGAAGTCCTGTTCTTGAGGATTCCAACTCTAGTGGGTTTTTCAGTGAATGAACAAACTGGTCAAACCTTGGTTTGTCATAGGCCATATTCTCTGGAATTCTTTGATTATTTTTTAGTAATTAAAGAAAATAAAATCCCAGTTTACTGAATAAAAGAACAACTAAAGAACAAACAAACAAACAAAAAACCCAAAACCAAAACAAAACCCCCAAACCTAATGATAGATTTTCTAGAGACAGTAAAGAAATAACATTTGTAAAGAAGATCTGAAAGACTTATAACTGAAGTCTATTCCTTATGTCTTTTGAATTTTTTAATTACCAAAAGATTGATACCAATAATTTCCATCATGATATATCGATGACATGATTTCATATGACAATGAATAACTACAACTTTCTTCCTCAGGCTTCACATATTTCTACAAAGGAAAAGAGTACTGGAAATTCAATAACCAGATGCTCAGGGTGGAACCTGGCTATCCCAGATCCATCCTCAAGGATTTTATGGGTTGTGATGGACCAACAGACCGAGATAAAGACCGACACAGCCCTCAAGATGACGTTGACATTGTCATCAAACTGGACAACACAGCCAGCACTGTGAAAGCCATAGCCATCGTCATTCCCTGCATCCTGGCCTTGTGCCTCCTTGTCTTGGTTTACACTGTGTTCCAGTTCAAAAGGAAAGGAACACCCCGCCACATACTGTACTGCAAACGCTCTATGCAAGAGTGGGTGTGATGTAGGGTTTTGGTTTTTTTCTTTCCCTCCCAGGAGTTTGTGGTAACTTGAGATTCAACACAAGAGCTGTTATGCAGTTTCCTAGCTAGGAGCGGGCATCTGTCAGTCTGAAACAAAGCTGATCTTTAAAACCCAGGGGGTTGCCTGTCCTGCACATGAGTGGCGATTCGCTCAGCTGGGAAGCTTCCATGATACACAGTATCTGCTGTTTCTTCAGTCCTTTGTCTTTCTTTGTCATTCAATTCTAGGCCTTTCCTCTGCACGCTCAATGCCCTATAAACTATCAGGATTAACTAACAAAGAGGAATAAAAATATCTCCAATGTTTCTACATTTTTCCCTTAAGGCCTGTTCCCCTTTGCAAAATTTTTTGCTGAAAGTAAATTTTTTTAGAGAAACACAACAACTAACAATGGAACTTTCAGGAAAGTGAGAAGACCCAAAACAGCTTTGTCTCCAAAGAGGATTGCTTTCTGTCTGCTACGGATAAAGTCCTATACTCCTACTTCCAGTTTTGTCAGGTGGGAGACTCGGATGACACGCAGGACTTCAGACTGTTCGGACAGCCATTTTCCAACAAACAAGGGGCCAAAATATCTGCAATATAGTAACAGCCTTAATAATACATTCATTTTGTGTTTTTTACAGCTGCTCTGGGCTATGTCCTCAATGTTTTAAACTCATATTCAATACTATATTCAAGCAGAACCTTTTTATTGGTTTGTTTGATTTTCGGTTAGTTTTCCTACATTATCTTTCCCAAGCTGTACCAAGCCAACTGCCCCAGGCCTTTTATAGGTCTGTAAGGAGCACTCATTCCAAAGCATGGTAAAAAGTGGTGTGTCTCTAAAGTGGATTTCAATGAACTAAAACAACAGACATGCTATTGAGAAGCTTGACACTGATATTATACTGGTGGTGTAACCCTTTGAGAACTATTGCATCCAGTTTTCAGAGTCTGGTGGATGTTAATCTTGGTCATCATTCAATTATAGAATTGTGTTTGGGTAATACAGTTTTTAAAAGAAAATCAGTTTTTCAAAACAGATTTCTTGTGACTGCAAGTGTTTTTAATTATTTGCTTTATTGATAGAAAAGCATTTGTAACATTAATAGAAAACAAAATATATTTACCAGCTCCTTTCTTGTTAAAGGAACCAAAAGTATTTTAATAATTTCTACCACTTACCAAGAATTTTTCTGAGCTGGCAACAATTTTATAGCTTAGCCTCTTATCTTAAGCATCTTGGATTTCTCTTTTGAAACTATGTTGCATGACAATTCGATTTGCCTCTGCAGAGGTAGAGTTACAATTTCAAAGGAAAGCTAAGACGATGACTCTGATAGTGCATGAGTATCCTCTGGTGTGTTTCCCCTTTGCATGTTCATCATAGTTCTCAAAGGGTTAAAATTTCTGGCCTTCAGTCAAACATGGTATCACTGACAGAGCCAAGGAACCACCAAAACATTTTGTCATTCTGTGTAATTTGTGCTAACAGCAGTATTGTCATTTTCATGTGACCTGCAGAGCAGGTTTGTATCAATAATTTTTTCCTAGAGAAAAGTCAGCAACTGACAGACCTCTTTATTGATTTTAGGAGCTGCTTCTTGCAGTGATAAGCTTTACAGTCACTGGGCTGTGAACTTATTAAAGATGGTCAGAATGATGCACCCCAAAAGTCAGACACCTGGTTTTTTATGAAAGCCAGGATTTGAGGGGAGTAGCTTTTGCAACAATGAACAGCTTGCCTTGAACTTGATTATTGACCTGTTGACTGTCATTACCAAGTTAAACATTGTCTTCTGTGAACAGCTTCACTGTCTGAATTTCCTTAAAGTGTACTGTCCTATGTCTTTGACCTTTAACTTGCAAACTGGCACAAACTGAAGGGAATCTGGTGTTGCAAATGAACTAATATGAGTTTTATTTCTTGAAAGGCCTGATAGACATGATCCAAAATTTGAGAAAAAAAAACCAACATTGAAGTGTTTTAGTAGGAGAGAAATGACATAGACTAAAATATTTATGATAAATCTGTAGAAAGGTATTTTGCTATGTATACATGCACACTCTAAAAATGAATTACAGCAGAAGTTAATTTTTATTTAACTTGAATACAATTTTCAGTATAAAATTATTATTTCTACAAATATCTAGTTATTAATGAAAAGGTTATAGGAAAGTATTAAAATACTTGAAATGGCCAGTATGGGCTTTTGCATAAAATGAGACTTTTATACTACATTCAACCAATTTCTTACTGGTTTCTTAATCCACATAACTGGATCACTTTTTAGAGAGTGTAGGTATATATACATATATATTATGATTATTATTGTTTTGGTAATGGATAGCTTGACTGCCTTGAATTTATATTTATATTGAGCATAGCATGAAAAATAGTATGCCTTTTTTTCAATTACATCAATTTATATTGATTTGAGGACTTATGAACATATGTGGCATACTATAAAGCATTGCAACCTTACTTCTTAGAGCATAAACAAGTATACATATGTATGGTTAACAAAAATGAAGATTAGAAAAAGATAGTTTTACAACAAATATGCAATGCAGATGGCATTTTGGAGATGTTTTGTAGAAGTACTGCATACTGTAGGTTAGAAGCGCACCAGTATCAGCCCATAGCATTATTTAGTAAGTCCAAGTCAGTTGTTGCTGAAAATATAGATTTATTGACAATTTAGTTGCACAATATTTTTGCTGCAGATCAGCACATTTGGTGAATTTGAAATTCTATGCTGTTTGTCATATGTATTAAGATGTGTGTGTTTGTATACTTATAAAAGCACACAAACACACACATACACAGACGTGCACATTTTAATGCATTCAAAAAATTTTATTGTCAATGAACTACTATAACTTGTGTTCTGCTATAGACAGAACAAAATGATTGATGTTGCTGTTCCAATTTTTTCCCTCAGATAGTTGGAGGAAAATACTAAAAGCACTGCTTATTCTGCATTTGTTTTTCCTCTACAACAGGAGAATTTACTTTATATTATTTTCAAGTCAGAACAGCATCAGTTTTTTATTCAACAAAAACAACAGTTTTTTATTCACTTGAAAATTTCATTTCAATTTCGAAATATCTTTCATGGCAGCTTTAACTTTTTCTGCAACCATTTCCCTGACAGTAATGAAGTGCTGAGCATGTTGACTGTTGTTCTTTGATAAGGTAACAAAAATATTTGTGTTTGGAGAATTTAATTGTAATTATGCAGGAAGGTAAGTGTGATAATTCTAGTGCTTGGTATATGGTACATCGTAGATACATGAATACACGATAAGTTGATTGTTGAATCTATTTTCTTTTGCTTAAAAGTACATATATGCTATATACAGAGAGAGGGAGAAAATACTATATTGGCATGTTTATGTCACGCAAAGCAAGATTGTGTCAACAGTTCTGTTACATACTCATGTTTTCAGTCGGTTGTAGCACAGTCATAAAGGTTTGCTTTAAGTAAAAGATGTAGGAGCATTTGTGTTCACTGTAATTTCCAATTACATACTGGCTAGATTCAAACTGTAGAAATTCAGAGTAAATTAGTGATGTTGCCTGGTCTAATTTTGAACTCAAATTGGTAAAAGTTCTAAGATAATTTTATTTTTTTGAATAGTTGTTTCTCTACAAGGGCCTATACCTATCAGAATTAAGAAAAAGCAAATGGAAAATATTTTCAGTTCTGCAATCTGGGTTCCTGCTCATGTGCCGTAACTTTTTTAATAAACATTTCCATATTGCTATTGTCATGATCTGTACTGTGGAACAATATAAAACTGAATATGTGTTGTGCTAATCAGCTACAGTCTATCAAGCTGACTACCTAAGGTCGTGTATCTTCAGAGTATGATGGTCTGTATGATGCAGAAGACCAGAGTAAATTATGGCAGTGTTTCCTTTGGCCTTTCAATATCTAAACCTATGAAAAGGTTATTGACTGTAGACAAAATTAATTTTTATCAAAAAATACATTTTAAAAATATGTAACTATATATTTACTGGATAGGCTGGGATGGAGAGACTCAAATGGCTCCAAAGGAGCCCTTTCAAGTCTCTGAATAAATGTAATGCATATTTTATATATTCCTATGTACTTTTGTTCTTTTTCTTCCTTCAAAGTGGGACAAAGGGAGGGGAAAATTAAAGAAAAAGATTTTTAAGGCTAATTTTGTGAATGAAAATAACATAAGCTGATAGATCCAAACATGAGGGGCAGACTTACACTTTTTCTTAGAAGCACACTTCACATGCCCAGTTGCTTGATCAAGACTCCTGTGCCAATAGCACTGTGGGTTAAGAACAGAGTGTGAGGCTTAATTTTTGAATTTTCAACTTTTGTGGGGGTCTTACTTTACAATCTAAATGTCAGTTAAATGTAGCTTTTGGTACCAAATTATATAGAATCTAACTCTAGCTTGTTGGTTAGAAAAAAGTGCATAGTCTAGGAAGTTGGTCTGCCTATTAGCAATGGAAGCATTACATTCCTATTCTATCTTTTTTTTTTTTTTTTTTCTTTCATTTGAACCATTGTTAGGACAAATCTTAAAAAACACACATGGAAAACTGAACAGTGAATGTTCCAGGCACTGGATTTTGAAGGAAGTAGAAATGCAAGCTACCGTACCATTAGCAGCCTACTTTGGAAAGAGCATGAGATGACTTGGTGGAGGAGCAAGGAAATGACTGCAGGGGCTTGCTCCGTCCTGGCTCCCATATCTCCTCACAACACGGCCTAAGCTTTATCACCTATTGCAGAGGAAGCCATGAACCATGGCAGTGGGAGATGTGAAGCAGCCATTACAGAACAATAGCTCCTGGTCTGCCTTTTTTTGTCAAGACTGTGTCTAGACACCTCTTTTTCCAGAAGTATAAATAGATGACTGCAGGTCTATGAGCCATAAGGGAAATCATTACTATCAGCTGAGGAAACAAATGTCACTGGCCACTTAGGTGTCCAGCTATGATGTAAATCAAATAATATTGTCTGGAAGCTGAGGAACAGATAATCTGCTATTCAATACGGTGGTATAGTTGTGATACCCCAGCACTGTAATGTTAGGCATACTTCCTTAGCTCAGACTACATAGACTGCAGACAGTGTGGTTCATATGAGATAAGACCATTTAAACATATGTCAGTTACAAAATTGGGTGTAAATGAACCGTGTGCTCATAAAATTAATCTCTGATATATGCATGTCATTCAATGAATTTTCTGCCACTAGTCTCATGAAAAATATGTAATGTGTNTACTTCCTTAGCTCAGACTACATAGACTGCAGACAGTGTGGTTCATATGAGATAAGACCATTTAAACATATGTCAGTTACAAAATTGGGTGTAAATGAACCGTGTGCTCATAAAATTAATCTCTGATATATGCATGTCATTCAATGAATTTTCTGCCACTAGTCTCATGATTCTTGTGACTTGTCATCTGAAATGTCAGAGGCTGAGAGAGACAGACATTGTCATCAGTGCCACCAATGCTGAAACTGTCTGGTAGACATCAAAAGCATACCATCACTTGTTGCAAACTGGTTCCATTTGATGCTTGATGTAAGGTAGCCTCTAATATTAGGCAGCATAGATTTTGTATGATGTGGCATTATTTGATTATGTATGTAAGTAGGAATGCCCGGTAATAATCAGAAGATCATATTTTGAGGGATCATCAGCATATGACCACAGCAAGCATCTGTTCCTAAAATCAAAATGTGTTTCAAGGAAGGATTTAGACAGCATTAAACACATGCCTTATAAACAGGCCTTCTTTCCCAGTATACATAAGTTTTAGAATATCATTTACAAATTGTGGTCAGTTAATTAACATTTGGAGTTGTATCTGCCATTTTGTCTTTGAAAGAGGACATTCTGTGAATGGCATCCATAAAGTATGTTTAGTTTGTGAAAATGGCTGTAAGTATTGCTCTGGTCTACCAACAGTGTAGATGAAATAAATTTTAGATGCAGAGAAGTTATAAATGAAGAAAGGCTGATGTAAACTAGCATGCTAAAGACAGTTTTCCATACTTGGATGTGCATGCAGCATAGTGCTTCTTGCTGTCACAGTAAAACTTCATAAACATGCCAGCCTTTTATGATGGCATGAAGCTTTCCAGTCACACATCTTAGTTTCTTCTACTTCTGTAGAATAACATTGTCCACAGATTATAATTATAGCCACCACATAAACCAAGGTTTTCTGTTTAGTTAATAATAATTTCTACCATATGAAATTGAATCATGTCTCCTTTATAACTACAACTTTAATCTTCTTGGAGCAGCATCATTCATAGCCTTTCATGCCCTTTTTTGTTTTGTTTTTTTTTTTTTCTTTTACTCTTGCAGTAAAATATATACTGAATACTATCTCCATCTTGTGAAATAATCATTCTGTGCCATGCATGTGTCTTGGATAACCCATTTACCCATCCATCATTCTGGGAACTGGGATTAGTGACAGAATGCTGACATAAAGTAACTTCCTAAAGTACTTGGTTAGTCCTTGGCAATATGACAATGGGGTTTGAAGAGTTTATAATGACGTATTGTATTACTTACATACTGGCAAGGGAACAGTGTAACTGTCAATCAGTGAATGTTCATATGGGTTCACCACTTGCAGGGTTGTGTGTTGAGTCATAAAAGAATGTTTCTAATTCATATTTCCATCTTGATGTGTTGATATTTAACACCCAGTTTATATACACATTCATAGCTTACATAGCTGTGCATAAATTCATCTGCCTTGTCAAATCCAAGAGTACTGTGTCAGCAGGTAATAAGTGTTTATAAGTTATAAAAAATTTGGTTCCTTTACTATCATTTTGCAAACTTAAAGAAGAGAAAATAGGTTTTTCCATAGTATAGAGTGATGGTTTTTAATACTCTTTGTCAGTGTTTAAAATTAGATGATATTAAAATAGAGCTCAAAAAGCACTGGTTTACAACTGATACATTGCAGGTAAATGCACAGCCTCATATTTGGGCATACAATGATTCTAAGCAGAGAAGAACACACTGTATATGCTATGCTTGGCCATTGCCACAAAATTGCCAGTGCTCACATACCCATCACCTTCATATCTTACGGGAGCACTGTGTTGAAGTCAACTCCGAGCAGTTTGTCTGCTTGGATAGAAGCAGAATTATGTAACTTAGGAAATGATACATGTGATGGCATGCATTCAGAAGGCATCATCAGCAACGTCTAGCACTGTTTTAAACGACCATGACAACTACAATTCATACCTGCAAGGCATAGCTGCAGCTTGTATGTACATGGTTGTGTTTTACCACATATGATAAAGTGCTATGAATTCTGGCCGTGCATCACCAGGCACTGAAAACAATTAGAAAGACCTTTCAGAATAGCCATTGTTTATACTCACAGCTTGCAGAAATAACTGAGATTGTTACACTCAACGAAATTTGACCTTGAATAGTAATCCAGAATTGAAGGAAGGAATGTGTGATTTTGAAAATAATCTATTCCCAACTCTTACTCTATGTAATGCATTAGGTAAAGCATTGTCAAGTATAGATAGATAGATAGATAGATATACACACACATAACATCTGTCTTTATTGTGCTTCCAAAACATGCAGATATCACTTGTCAAATCACATTATTGTCTTACTGTGTCTGGTTGAAAATCATTTTACAGGATAGATCAAGGTTCATGATCCTCCCTTTTCCCCTTTCAAGACATGCTGCCTTCAAAGGAATGCATACTGATAGCAGTCCTTGGATCACAGTGATGACAAATGCAGTTTTAAATTAACACCCTGTTGAAGTCTTTCTCAGAGGAGACTTAAACTAGTCATGAGCTTTCTTTCCACTACTTCTGGGACCCACAAGAAAACCACCTAGGTCTTTTGGTCAAAGACTGCAGACAGGCACAGGAAAAGCAGCATAAGAACATTTCCATTTTTGATTTCCAAAAGAATATAGGAAAAGGAATGAAAACATTTTGACTTATAAGTGCAAGTACAACACCAGTTTGTCAAAAAGAGATGGAGACAAGAATCCTTAACACCACTAAAATTTCATGTAATCAACAATAAAAGAGAAGAGATATTACAAAGAACTTGGTAATAGCTTGGAAAGTATTACTGGCTTCCAACAACAAAGATGCCTGTTAGGTATCTGAAAGTATACCTGAAAGTCCACTGAATTCTGTGTTTGGAGTTGTAACCCACCAGATAGCAGTCAGTCAAAAAGTTTCTCAATATAGTTGCTCTAAACTGACTGCAAATGTATACAGTAATATATATAGTACATTATTTATCTTGTGCAATCGAAATCTTTTGAGATAGATTTAGTCAAACTAATATTAACCTGACTCTCTGTGCAAAAACTGGGCACAGTGAAATGTCCTTCTATTTTTTCTCAGAAATTAGATCTAAGATGATTTGAAGAACTCCACTGAATAAAATACTCAAGGACAAAGAAGCCTTTAACCTCTACTAGTTTATATTATAGCCATGTGTCTTTATTTCCATGATAGTCCTGAAGTGTGTGATATGACAGAAATACTTTTATGGCCATTGGATGGATCATCTATTTCTATTTCTATATATAAATTGATAAATACAGTCAAACTTCTGATTCCCCTCCACCCCCTTTTCTCACTGCACCTTGACATGTTTCTGACTAATTAAGGTGATATTTAATTTTATATTCTCTTGGTAGGCAAGTGGGAAATGATCTGTTCATTATACAAAGCAAAGAAAAAACAATTTTGTTGTCTATCTCATTTAATCATATACAACTTTTTACAGTTTGTCACTAGGAATTACAGTGAAGAAGTAGTACCTTCTCAAATCTCCTGCGAAAATTTGCAGAACTTGATGTATATCTTTCACTGAATCTTGTTCATTGTCCAGTACTCCAACACTGAGCTCTAACTTAGATCAGATTATTGAAGTCTTTACCATTCACTGACATTGCCACCCTTAAGTCCTTTATGAAAAAGGCATGCTACAGCCAGAACTGATCATAATGGGTTCTTTATTTGCATCTTGGAAATACTTGACTTGTCAGATATACAATAGTGTAACAGCAGAAACCTACCATTTTTTATGCCAGCCATTGTATATCATTGTATGCATGGCCTATGACATCTCTGAAAGGTGAGCAGACTAGAAAGCTGCATTTCAGCAGTCTTTGCTATTTCCAGTAGTTCCAGTTCTCATCTTTAACGTGTTCTCTTTCTCCTTTGTATTCTGATGCCTATAATCTGTGTCATGGATATTCGGACAAGAATTTTATGGCTGAACTCCTTCCTCTACCACAAGTCAGTTCATACACATACATCAATTGCCATTACCTTACTGCTGTAGCATAACAGGCTAGCACTGTTGCATGGCAGAATGCTTTGCTATTGTGCACTGTTTTCTGATTGATCCTAATTTTTTGGAATCACAAATAACATATTTATAAAGAACTCCCTCTGTCATCTGCTACTGTAGTCTTGGATTCATTACCCAGCTCAGTCACAGCTTGCAGAGAAAGGTGCAGGTGTTTGACTTCTGAGGTTTACTTTATGTTATAGGTGTTCCTATATGATCATAAACTGTTTGAGGGATGCAATGTCTTCTCTTTGCCAGTCCTGTGGTAGTTTTGTTAGCAGTTAAAGCATGTGCAGCTAGTTTTGTCAGTCTGTAGTCAACTAGAGTTTGATATGGATATATACAAGAAGGGTACATTGCTTCATACACATCCTTGTGTCTCTTTATGAATAACATGCACCTTGCTTTCTCTCCATGTGCTGTATTCTTGTATCTATCAGAACTTGATTTCTTCCTTAGTTCTGCTTGTTGGGTGTTATTTCAGCAGCTGATTCCATTTTCCTTCTTGTTGACATTTCTTCATCCCTGTAATTCCAGCAGAAATTGTTCTGGTTCCAATATGTTATCTAGAAACTACTACAGTTGTGACTCTGCCTGCACAATGATTTGCTTATTTATCCTCCATGTCTGAGAAAGAGGAAATCAGCCTTTCATGCAGAGACAAGGGTGTTGTGCAGTTGATACGATATCTCTGAAAGTGGTTTTATGCATAAAATGACGATAAAACTCACATATCGTTAAATATCAGCTCTTCAAGCTCTACATCTTCAACCACCCAAGAGTTGTTCATTTAATTTTCGAAGCCTGACAAGTAAGTAAGAATATGGATGTGATGATTTCCCTGTATGAAACAAATTTCTCATTTTTATTCCCTTTTCTCTGCATAGCTCCATATTCATTTCATGCCCACGTTCCACTTATTAGGATGTGTGTTACTATCAAAATAACTGGAGCATTTATTTGCTTTCTGCAACTGAATTTCATTTTATTATTGTTATTTTATTTTATTTTATTGGCTCACACAGCATTCTATACAGTAACCTTTTTATAACTGACATATGTTATTCCTTCAGGTAGCTTCTACTGACAAACACAAAGCTTGTTTGTGTGCAAATGCAAGGCTGACTAAATGGTGCTAAAGTGTATTATGACTGTCAGATATAATCAGGCAAAATTTTGTGGTGCTTAGACTGATTTTTTTCATTGATTTTATTGATCAATGCATTGAACAGTGTTTTATTATACACAAGTTGTCTTTTGTTAGTAAATCAAGACCTCATAGTGCATTGTTAAACTAAATGGGTTAATTAATCTATGTAACAGCTCACCAAGCTAATCTCTTTAACTCCTTATACTGTTGTGTCATTAAAGGTCAAGGGGTCATGATAATAATCTCATTGCTGTAGACCATTAACATGACTGAACATTTTCAACAAAGTACTTATGTTTACAATGCTATAACCCTTTGACTGCTGCGGCAACCTTTAACCACTGAACGTCACATGCTAGAATCATCATTATGGTTCTTGCCATGGCAATCAAAGAGTTAAGGGCTGTGCAGTGATTTGTTTTATATTTATTAATTTATATTTATTTTTTGTTTTCATTTGAGAAGGGGGGAATTGGGGTGGGGCAGTTCTTGTCTGCTGTAAGTGTCTTAACCAAGGGAAGGGTTAAACGGCTTTTTATACTATTGCATCTTATGTACCTACCATCGTTTCATTGTGTTGTAATTAAAAAAAAAATCTGTCAATAAATAAGAGAACAGAAAAAAATTTTCATAAAGGCATTGTGGTTTAATTGATATATGTTGCGGTAAGATTTATCGCTGCTGTTCTTTAGATATCATATAGCATTAAAGCCAAATTTAGCCTCAAAACAGGAATGCCTAATAACAAATAATGACAATGTATAGAGATATTATGGATGTATCTGGCTATGAGCAAGATGAAGGAAACATTAGGTAATTTTTCTAATCAAGATAGAGCAGGAAAAACTAATTTGTATTGGAAAAGAGGTGGAGGAAGTGAGAGTGGACTGACTTCTGTAATGTCTGAGAGATTGCTGTCACAGCCACTAAAAAAATTATGAACAGGTGGCTGACTTCCCTCCTTTGTTGTATGCAACAAAACCATGACAAATTTAATGTAAAGAAAAGTTGAGTCTAATGATTCAAATTAGAAAATAGGCAAAGAGTAAACACAATAACAAAAAAATTTTCTTGAAATCAAATCACAGTAGAAGACCAGAAGACCAAGAGACTAATACCTAAGCTACCTGAAGCTTCGCTCTTTTCCATTCCAAATGAGAGGTGCATGTGTAAAACAGAAGTCACTGACTGCAGTTCTCAGACATGAGAGAGGAAAAGGTCCCTGGCTGGGCCTTACCTACAGGTGAGGTAACAGGAAAAACACCAGTTCTGAATGGAATGGTTTGGGGAGTGTCTCTGTCTCATCATCCTTAAGTTCATGGAAGTACATTATTTGTGAAAGATTAGAATTGAAACAACTTCCAAGCTGATTCATGTCTTCTCAATACCATTTACTTCATAGGTAAAGGTGATGCTACAGGCAGAAAACTGATTAGTAAACATCAGCAATCACCGTTAACATATGAGAAACTTGCTGCTGTTTTTCAGATCTATTGCTGTGGTAGCACAGATTCTTTCCCATGGGAATTTTTCTCTTCTTCTCCCTGTGTTCTATAAATAAAGATAAGGTTTGGATGTTATTGAAACTGTCTCTGGAAAGATGGGCAGTTCTACCTGGCCTATGGGCCTAGGGGGAGGTTTTGAATTGACCCAATCCGGAGAAACTTTTAAAAGTCTATATAAGTTTTAGAATTAAATAATAAAATCAGAATTCCGCCTCACCCGATCCAGTCTGGTTCTTGCACTCGGCTAGCGCTCAACAGCGACATATTGCCATACAATTATGTGGCAGATAATTAGATATTTTTTTTAATGTTTGGGCCCAAATTCAAGATTTAGCTTCCAGGTATTCTCCTTCAGAAAGTTTTCCAATCAAGAAATAATTACTATGTTAACTAATTAGACAAAAATGATTATGAATAACAGATATTCTTAATCACTGCTTGCCAACCACTTTCTTGTTGCTTATTTGAATTATTCAAAATGGGGAGCAAAATCAACTAAACATTTGGACATCAATAGCTCTCAATGGAATTTAAGCTTATGAATATATTACTTTCTTCATGTCAAAACAGCATGCAATGGCATAGAACATGCTCATTTTCCACTCAAAAGAAACTAAAAATAAAAGAAACCAATATTTTATGGAACATTTACTGAGCCAAGTGGGAAAACTCTAGGCACTTACTATGAGTTATAAGGATTGCACTTTAATGAATATTATTCAGTCCTAAAATCCACGGTACACATTAGTCAAACTGCCTTTTCTCCAAGTGTATTGGCAGTGTAATGCTGGTGCTGGTGAAAATGAGTGTGTTGGTAAGGAGATTTTTGCTATAACATATGCAAATTTTAGGTGCACATTTAATCTGTGCTTCACTAGTATAAAAAGCTAGACCCTAATCAATGCCTAACCAGTGTTCACTCAAGTCACTCTCAACCCAAAGGGAAGTACTATGAGCCTCTGCACAAACATTCAAAATGCAAAGGAGTTTTTTCAAGACTTGACAAAACCTTATTCTCTTACTTCAGTGTGTGTCATATTAAATTAACATACAGACTTTTTCATTTAAGTGCCTCTTTCCCCCAGAAGTTTTTAATTTATTTTTATATTTTAAATCTGAGATATTCAGATTCAGGAGAACCCAAGTATTTATCTGTAAAGGTAAAGCTGCATGCAAGAAAAGAACAAAAAGAAAAGTATTTGAAAAATATTTTTTAGATGTTTTTATATTAGAATTTAATTTCTGAAAAGTTTCCAGGCTGAAATAAATATCATTGCTACCGCACCACTCAATATATTGACATGAAGTTTGGCTTGCAACTTATTCATTCCTTTACAAGTTACTGCAAGAAACAACTCCTAAAGAGCATGCTTAATTTCCCAGATGTTTGTGTGAAATTACTGTCATTAATAACCATATTGATTATCTTTCTTCACTTCTCCAGGATTCTTCTATTTAAAATGTTACCCTGAAGTGACATGTAGAGGCCTTCTTGTTATCCATGACTTGCTCACTTGCTGTCTAATTGCTAGATGAGAGATTTACTGTGCAGTGCTTTTGTGTTGTGGTTCATAGATAATTCTTGCTTTGATTTTCAGCATTAGTCAAGCATTCTCACTATGACAAACGACAAATGTGGCAGCACTCCCCTTGTTTCTACATCAGGAAGTTGTTATTCTGCTGTCACACTGGCCAGCTTCCCACTGCATGCCTTTGATCATGCTGTGATTAAAGTAATAGATTCAGTTTAAAAAGATCCTGAAGAGCATGTTGTTCATTTGTAATGAAATATTATATTATCTGTGAAGGACTAGTTTTACGAGGAAGATATGGAGTATCGAAATACTGTCACAGTGTCAAATAACTTTGTTCTCAAATCTCTCCCAGGTCTGGTTTCCATGGCAGTGCATTCTGTGTGTGTTTTTCAGATTTTCTCTTGGAGTTCACTAGCTCGGCCTTTTAGACATAAAACCTGTGTTTGCTTTTGGGAGGCAGTTATTCCAGGAATCACAATGGCATACTGGGTAAGATAGCATCATCCTTTCCATATGATCCCAGCAGGTAGAAGAATTTCAGGCATAAGGCATGTTCTGAAAATACTTCAATTCAAAAAGAAATAGAGCCTCACAGTTCATGAGAAGTTCAGTTCAGTTAGAAGAATTATGAGTTTGTGAGTCCTGTTTAGGTATAATTGACAACTAGTCAGACACTCTTTAGATTCGGAACTGAAAGCGAACTCAGAGGTAAAGTTTGACCTTCTCCAAGGTCAGCTTAGTCTATCAGAAAAACAGTTTGGGATCAGAAACTTAAATGCCCCTTACAAGTCTAGCAAAGGGAATAATTGCCAACTTGTAGCTCCTAGCCTGTGCCTAAAGTAACCACATTAGGGCTCTACCTGAATATAATAGATATGTAGCATAGCTGAGGGCCTTTGGAAGTTGGTTCCTCTCTCTGTTGAACAGGCAGACACATTTAGGAGCTAATTTAAGACTCTTTCTCTTCATAAGACATAAGTTAAATCAATTGTATCCCTTTCACCCCTCAGCCAGGAGAACAGAGATGCAGACAATAGAATAAATGCTGGATACAGCAAAACTCAGAGACTCACATGATGAAATGAAATGGGGCATATCAGCACTGTCAGGAATCACAATACAAAGGAAATAAAAAGGAAAATGGAAAGGCAGCTCAATACATGATTCTCTGTGGTTAAATAGGTGACATAAACTTGCATACCTGACTTTCCTACAGCTTTGTACTACCACTGGACACTGCGCAGGCTACAACCAAACCTGAGTATCCCATTGGAGACAGTCCTCTACAAACTTCTGCTCAGTGAGTCCTTCCCACAGGCTGCAGTTCTTCATGAACTACTCCTTTGTGTGTCTCTTTCACAAGGCGCAGTCCTTCAGAAACAGGCTGCTTCAGCATTGGTCCCCCATGGGGTCACAAGTCCTGCCTGAAAACCTGCTCCAAACCCCTGCAGCGTGACGATCCTCTCTTCATGGGGCCACAGGTCCTGCCAGGTGCCTGCTCCAGTGCAGGTTTCCCATGGGGTCACAGCCTCTTTCAGGTACATCTGTCTGCATGGAGTCCTCCATGCCTGCTGGTGGAAGGTGATGAAGCTGAAGGTGAATCTTTGCTTCATCATGAATCTCCATGGGCTGCAGGAGCACAGCTGCTTCACCATGGTCTGCACCATGGGCTGCAGGGGAATCTTTGCACCAGTGCCTGGAACACCTCCTCCCCCTCCTTCTTCCCTGACCTTGGCGTACTCAGAGCTGTTTTTGTCCCATATTATCACTTCTCTCTCTGTCT
This sequence comes from Aleadryas rufinucha, assembly GCA_013397815.1. Taxonomy (NCBI): domain Eukaryota; kingdom Metazoa; phylum Chordata; class Aves; order Passeriformes; genus Aleadryas; species Aleadryas rufinucha. The sequence continues at coordinate 363,547 of VZTH01010887.1, forward strand.
GCATTTGCAGGGGTTTTTCCCCTCCTTCTTAAATACATTATCTCAGAAGCACTATCACCATCACTGGTGGGCTCAGCCTTGGCCAGTGGCAGGTCCTTCTTGGAGCCAGCTGCTATTGGCTCTGTTTGACGTGGGAGAAACTTTTATCAGCTCCTGAGAGAAGCCACTCCTATAGTCCCCTGCTACCAAAACCCGGCCACACAAACTCAATACAACCCCTTCTTGATTTCTTTTGTTTAAGTCGGCTAAAATTCAGCTATAATTAAGTCACCCATCACCTGTACCTGTTGCTTATATGCTGGCTTATATCATACAGCTCAAGCTTATAACTTGTGAGAAATCTTACTACACTGTGTACACTCAGGTCTTTCAGAGGATGAGGGAACACGTAAATAAATATACAGAGAATATTAATAATTTAATAAAAAGATGGAAATGGGGGATAGATAAACAATCTGTGACAAACGAGAAAAGAAAAAAAGACCAGAACATTTAGCAAGAGCATTTCTGAGCTGTGCTTTATACTATATGGAAATTAATTTTGACAATGGAGTTTCTATTTATTTCACTTTTGGGAAAATCTGGACCATGCACATTTTTCTGAATGTATTACTTATCAAGCCCAAGAACAATCAGCAGTTAAAGAGGAAGCAGTAAAACAAATCCAGATCAACAGTACTGGAAAGTATAAAATGCCTGGATGTGAGACATTTTCTCAAATCCTTTAATATGACAGGGACATTGCCTAGTGCTATAAAGTCCTAGTGACCTTTGAAACTCCAAACAGAGAATTGTAATCTCATTTAAATGTTAATTAAAAGAATTGAACCTAAGTGGCTCAGAGAGACAAGAATTTGAAAGTTCTGAAGATTAAATTATTCTTCTGATGGGTCAGGCCACATGGCATTGTGCAGTGTGTATGCCTCTGTTGATGTGGGCTTCAGGAAGAGTTCCTTGGGGAACAAAGACTTCCACTTCACTTCTCCCACCTCTCTCCAAATTACACTGACACAATCGTATGTGCCTGTTTATCTCAGAAGCTCTACAGTTCATGCAGAGCTTTCTTCTTTATACATAAAAGTAATTATTTTAGCAGTGGTAATCTTATTCCCCCGTGTTGCTTTTCCTTCATAGTCTTTACATGGATGATTGCAGCAGTTAGTCCCAGACTGCAGCCTGGCAATCTCAGGATTTCCTGATTCTTTCCATATGCATAGAACATAAAGCAGTTTTGCAGCTTCTTTGGTTGTCTTGTGGCTAGAGTGAGAAAGATACTTAGTTCATAGCAACACTAGCCTAACTGGTATAATATTCAATTTCCCAACACAGTTACGTTGCTTTTTTTGACCTTTGGTGAATCATATAATCACCACTGGCCAGCTGTTTCAATTGAGATGAGTAGAATCACCAATAGTGACACTAAGCACTCCATACACTGAGCACTATCACTGGTGGCGATATGAGAGAGGGCCTCCTCCAACCTGGGGGAGGCCGAAGAGTTCCAGCCAGAAAGTGAAAAGACGAGCGGAGTCTCCGAATTTCTTGCTTCAGATAGTTGTTTTAATTAGCGTTATCAGAGAGACAGAGTACCAAGCGTGGCACCCTGTTAGCAGTTCAAGAGAGGCGCGTAAAAGAGAGGAGAAAAAGAGCTTATCTCAAATTCTTGCCCTTTTTAAAGGCAAATCCCCCAATAGAAGTTTGAAACGAAACATATTTTCTTTTCTCTGCCAGTACTCTATAACCTCAGCTTGAATATCCGGAGGAAATGCGGATATTTCTGTCCAATCAATCTAAATCACTTTGCTGCAGAATATGGAGGTGTAGAAGAAGGAGAAAGAAGCCTGGAAAACAACAACTGTCCTCCATCTTGGCTTTTTTAGCTACTGTCTATTCACTACATAAACAATCCTAAAATCTCTAGATTTTTCACTCTGGGACATCACTACAAACTACTCTAACATTCAGTTCAAACTATTTTAAATTCAAAAGTTTCCCAAAGAGTTGGCAGCTTCCTCAATGGGCGGAGATCAAAATACACACTGTTCAGGAGGGTCACACGGCTCAAAACAGGCAGAGGAATGTCCTCTGCACTTTGGAGAGGCACCAAAGATGTGTATCATAATTGTCAACCTGTTGAGCAAGGTGATATTTAAGCTTACTATTTAAGAAGCACTGGAGAAGGAAGACAGTACAATTCTGGCTCTACTCTTCTAGACATATCTGGAGCTCTGAGTCATCAGCAGTTGATCAATTGGTAAATTTCACATTAGAAGATGGTTGGCTCATTCAAGCATTGTCCCTGGGGTGTGGAGACTTCTAGACTCCAAAGCTCTTCAGCTCAAGGGAATCTATCTATTTTTAGGAATTGGATGGCTTTCATTATCTTAGTTTTCTTTCCTTGGTGTTTAAAAAGGGAAAATTTAGGTTTTTAGTTTTCAGAGAGTTTTCACCATTCATGTACTTAACCCAAAGAGAGAAGAGGGAGTTGACTATTTCTTCAGTGTTTCTCAGTGTAGTTTTTGCTTCAGTCTCATTTAGGAAATATTATGGCAACTGATGTGAATCTCATTCTAAACTGCCTCTCCAATCAATGTAGAAGGAATTTAAACACTAGCTTTGGTATGAAAACAAAGACTCTTCGCAGTGGATGTCTTAAGCTGGGCCACTACTAAATTCTGTGTTTCTTCATGTTTTTAATGTTGCATCAATCACAGCAAGTCCTTTCTCTGTGGAACACGTTGTCTGATCCCCTTCCCAGGGACCTCTGGTGGCTTACAGGAAATTTAGGCACTCTATGTGCTGCCAGTGACCAGGTGCTGGCAGAGCAGCTATGGGGTGGCCTCTGTGAGGAGAGGCCAGAGCTGCTCCGTGCTGCACACAGTCATTCCCAGTCAGCTCCAACAGACCCAGGGATAGACAGAACTGAGCCTGTCAACAAAGTGGGTGGTGCTTCTGGGAGAATGGGTGGAAACCCTGCACATGCAGTGAGGAGTGAGCTAAAAAAAGATGAGAAGCATCCCTGCAGTCACCAGGGTCAGAGAAGGAGGAAGGGGAGATGGTGCTCTATGTATTGGAGCAGAGATTCCCCAGCAGTCTGTGCAAGAGAGCACAGTGGACTAAATATGGACACTGTGCTCATGGGGGACTCTAATCTGGAGCAGGTTCATTCTGAAGGACTGAAACTTTTGGAGACACCCCATGCTGGAGCAGGGAAGAAGTGTGAGGAGGAAGGGGCTGTAGACTGAAGTTGTTTCAGACTGTCCACAACCCCTGTTCCCCATTAACCTGCCCCAAACAAGGAGGAGAAATGTAGAAGAGTCAGGAACGTAAGAGTGAAGTTGAGCCTGAGAAAAGGAAAGGGCGAGGGGAAGATGGTGTTTTAATCTGTTTGTGTTTTTAATTATCCAAACTTATCTCAACTGTTAATAAATTAAATTCATTTCTCTCCAGACTCTGTTTGCTGATGACAATTACTGCTAGGTGATCTTCCTGTCTTTATCTCAATCCATGAGGTTTTCCAATCTGTCTTCTGCCCCTATGCCGTGGACAAGAGGCTGTGAGTAAACAGCTGTGTGGGTGTTTGACTGCTAGACAACGATGCTCCTGCAACTATTCTTTAAGTTTATTTTACTTTATTTGATGGTATCCTGGGCACTGTTTCACTTCTGTGGATGCGCAAAATTCTGTATCTGGCTTAAGAATAGAAGAACATGGAGAGGTCAAACTGCTTTCCTGGATGTGATTATCACAGTATCATCTTGAGCTGAAATGTCAATATAAAATGCTACAGAGTAGTTGATGGGATCATAAGTATCAAATTTCTGCTGTAATTTGCTGAAGTATTCTGAAGGAACTGAAAAAAGAATTAACTGATTTATGAATTTTGTTGATTTATGTCTTCCTAAAACTGCCTCATGACTGGAAGGTGGTTAAAGTGGAAGTGATTTTTTAGAGAGCTTTGTACAAAATCTGAAAAACTGCAGCCGAGTAAAACTGCTCTAGTGAGCAAAATGACCTTAAGAGAGGGACTTGTAAACACATGGATAAATATAATACATGAGAGTTGAATCCAAATTACTTTAGTAGCAGAATAATCTATTAGAGTTCTTGAAAAATGTAAATAATGCTAACCAAGTTGATACACTTTTCTGGATTTCTAAAAGGCATTTAGTAAGATCCTTCTCCAAACACTCTTAAAGAAATTTAGTTGTGACAGCAAAAGAGTTAAAGTTCTCGGATAAGTTATTAAGCTACAAGAAACAAAAGAAAGCATTACTTTCTTACTTAGTTTCTACAATAAAGAAAAACCATAAATAAAAGTCTCTGACTGAGATTTTTATTCACTATACTCAAAAATGATCTGGAAAAAATTGTATGACAAAGTTTGTTGATGATTCTAAGAGTAATAAAGACAAAGAATGTGTGATAAAAATTATAAAAATAAAATCTGCTTAATAATAAGGGACTTGGAAATTAAATGGCACATAAACGAAATTATGTACAAGGGAAACATGAAAAAATTTAAATTCATATATATAATGATGTTTTCTGAGCCAAGTATTAGTGTTTGAAAAAACCTCTCAGGACTATGAGAAAAAAAATCAGTGAAAGTGATACTTCAATACACTGTGGCAGTAAAGAAAAGTGAATGAGATGTTAGAAGTGGAATAGAGAAAAAAAATAATACTGAAAAATCATAATGCTGCTGTATAAATCCATTACATACCTGCATCTTAAATTCTGTTTGAAATTCTGCCTCCATTCCTCCAGTTGAATGTCAAAGTTTGTATAGTAGCAAAGTAATAATATTCTATAATGTATATGTGTTTGGATAAAGGCTACAAAGATGACCAAAGTTATCAAAGTTGTTTCTATTCTATAAGAAATTACTATGTATAGAAGGACTTTTCAAACACGATAGTTTAGGGGAAACAGAAATGGTCTGAAAAACTGAGTTAAATGAATAAGTGTATAGCAAGCAATTTTTCACTGACTTACTTGCCCTGTAAGTGATTCAAACGAAACTAGAAGGTGGTAGATTTTAAGCTAGCCAAAGGAGATTCTTTACACAGCATACAGGTAAGGTGCTCATCTGCTTGTTATAAATTATCATAGACACTAAAAGTTAACATCTTCTCAACAAATGAATTGATAAATGCAAAGAAACCAAATCTATTTGGAGTAGTGCAATAGAAACCACCACCATAGGCACTAGGAGTGCTCCAGACAGCACATGCCAAAATGTAGGACTGTGGAAAAGCATAAGAATAATGCAAATTTTAAGTAGCATCTCTGAGGAAGTGGCTCAAGATACTAGACTAGATCCCATCTAGTCATTTATGTGTTTATATATTGAGTTGGTAAACAAACAGCATTTGCTCTGACGACTCAGCAAGGAGTGAGCTACTAAGCTTCCCACTGTTTCAGGTAACTGAAAATTCAAATGGAAATGTGAAGGATCTCCATTTACTGAATTCTGTATTGCATATCAACCCATACATAAGTAGATATACTTGATGTCAATGTTTAAATGGGATAAGTGCATGTAATTATTTTCTGCCTCTTCACTGAAACCAGACACAATGATAATCAGCCACTTGGGGGATGATGAGTTTTGGGGTAATGATCATGAAAATATGTTTTTGAAAGTTATTATAACAGTAATGTTCTCCATTAGTAATTGACTTTTGCAGAGATGAAGGCCTAAACTGAGACAAGTATTTCTGTGTGTCATATTATGACAGTCTCCCTTTTACAGATCTTTACATTGTCAAGATTTGTATTGTGTATGTTCTCTTTGTGTTGGTACTTAGTGTGACTCATGAAAAGACTGACTTGGCACACTGAGGCCAGCTGAGTACCTCTTTATTAAGAACTAAATATTAATATTTGGAATAATTTAAATTTATCCTTTGTCTCCCTAGCACAGTAAGTTAATCAGTATAATTCTGTGTGCTCATCTCCTCTGTAAAAAATGCATTATGTACATGGCTCGGAGTCACATTGAGTGTCAGTGAAAAGTAGTGTCCCTCAGGGGTCTGTATTGGGACCAGTGTTATTTAATATCTTCATGAATGGCAGGGACAAAGCACCCTCAGTAAATATGCAGACGACACCAAGCTGAGTGGTGCAGTTGACACACCTGAAGGATGGGGTGACATCCAGAGGGTCTTGGAGAAGCTCAAAAAGTTGGCCCATGGGAAACTCATGAGGTTCAACAGGACCAAATGCAAGGTGCTGCACCTGGGTTGGGGTAGTGGTATCCACACAGGCTGGGGAGGAACAGATTGAGAGCAGCCCTACCAGGAAGAAGTTGGGGGTGCTGGTGGATGAGAGGCTGGACATGACCCAGCAATGTTCTCTTGCAACCCAGAAAGCCAATTGTATCTGGGGCTGCATTCAAAGCAGTGTGGGCAGCAGGGCAAGGGAGGGGATTCTGCCCCTCAACTCTGCTCTGGTGAGACTCCACCTGCAGTGCTGCATCCAGCTCTGGGGTCCCAGCACAGGAAGGACATTGACCTGTTGGAGTGAGTCCAGGGGAGAGCCAACAAGATGATGAGAGGGATGGAATACCTCTCCTATGAGGAAAGGCTGAGAGAATTGGAATCGTTCAGCCTGGGAAGAGAAGGCTTTGCAGTGACCTAATTGTGGCCTCCCAGTACCTGAAGAGAGCCTAAGGAAAGATGAAAAGAGACTATTTGCATGTAGTGACAGAGCAAGGGGGAATGGCTTCAAACTGAAAGAGTGTATGTTTAGATTGGATATTAGGAAGAAATTCCTTACTGTAAAGGTGGTGAGGCATTGGAAGAGGTTGCCCAGAGAAGCTGTGGATGCCCCATCCCTGGAGGTGTTCAAGGTCAGTTTGGATGGACTTCTGAGCAGCCTTGTCTGAAAGAAGGTGTCCCTGCCCACCTCAGGGAGCCGGAACTAGACGGCCTTCAAGTTCAAGTTCCCTTCCACGTCATTCTACGATTCTATTATTCTGAGATTAAATACATACATACACATATATATATATTTTTATATATATATATATACATGCAAGCAGGAAGGTTAAGAAAAAAACAGTGTACCAGAGGCACAGTTTGCAATGAATGAGTTATTTGTCATAGCTTATGAATAGAAGAAAAGATACTTTTCCTAAGGTGTAAGAAAATAATTCAAGATAAGTGCTATAGTATGTGACTGATTAAGTAAAACTTTGTCAGATGGCTTCCTCAAAGACCCTTGGTTTTAATGGATTTAATATCCTTAATGGATTTAATAATCTTGATAAGCTTTGACCACCATGTGGTATCTTACTGGCCCTTGCGAGCAAGCAAGGTAACACAGGCAAATTTTGCCTTGGGGTTTCTGCAGTACTTGCCTCCATAGTTAACAGCCGTTCAGTTCTTTAACGGTTTTGGATAAAACAAATAGACAAGGAAATTACAACACACACAGATGTGAGTGTCATTTTTAGTCCTAAAATAATTAAATTTGTCAATGAAATTGAAAGTCTTTCCCTCCCTGAAAACCACAAAGTTTGTTCTGGTGTTTCATATATTTGCCAGTGTTTTGAAAGAGGCCAAGGAAAAGTGATTTTGTCAGCAACCTACATATTACTTATATAGATACAAAATAGAAAACCAGCAAAAATCCAAAGAGAATGGGAAAAACTAGCTGACAAAAGAAATAGCACTAACATTATTTCCCTTCTGTCACCATTTCTTCCCCCTTCAGTACACTGGAAAGATAAAAAGAAATGGGTTCTTTATCAATAAAACTTGGCCACGAATTTTTGATACATAACAAGAAACATATTGCACTGTATCTGTACGGGACTAAATTGATTCCATAGTTTAGATTTTCCTCTGGCCATTTTTGTGGACAAGAAAGAATCTTTTCCCTTGTACTTGGACAATTCTGTATCAGAACTGCATTTTGCCTTCTTTAAGTGATACAGAGAATAGCCATGTTAGGCCAATCCTGTACTAGGTACAGGACATAGTAAAAAATACATTTTTGCTTTTGGTAATGTCAATTGGGTATGTTATGTCTGTTTAATGTGGCTCAGATACAACCAGCTGTCAGTTTGCTGGTCAAGGAAGAATTGTGCCTGCTTCCAGATCAAATTCACAGGAATGAGAAGCTGTTTGGCCTTCTTTTTAGCACATGATAGGGCTGAAGCCTACTTTTGAAAAGTTTTCACCTAATTAACTTCCTGTTACTATAAGAAATGGGGCATTAGGACCCTGATTCTTCACTTTGGTGGCCATCTTCTCGCTTTTTTTGTCATGTTGACTGCTTTTGTTCTCCACACAGTTTTATGATGGAGGCATGTGGGGACTTGATGGCGTTGGGGCTCTTGCAAGGAGTCAGGGTAAGGCTTAGGAACCCAGTGCCTGCAGCTCCCTCTGTCTGTGTGCAAGGTGAGATTCAGAAGGGTCCCCTAGGACTGTGAACTAAAGGAATGGCAAAGCCAGTGAACTTCAGGACTGAGAAAGTCTTCATTGAGTGGGTAGCGAGACACTGAAAAGAGGTTTCCCAGAGAGGTGTTAGATGCTCCATCCCTGGAACCTTTCAAGGCCAGGTTGCATGGGACTCTGAGAAACAAAATCGAGTTGAAAATGTCTGTGTTCATTGCAGAAGTGTTGTACTAGATAACTTTTACAAGCCAAACCATGCTATGAATCTGTGATTTTATGGTCCCACTCTTTACTGCAGGCTCATTAGCTTCAAGGCTTACTAACAGAGCCTACACTCAGGCACTCCCAAATGAGACATTCTAGTGACTGGCCCGGTCCCAGAATGCCTCCAGTAGCTGCTCCCAGTATGTCCAGTATCCATCCCCAGACCTGTGGCCTGTACAATAACCAGCTCCTGGGCCATGTGGTATAACTCACTGGCTAGTGCAGCTTGCAATTTGGTAGCATCATGCACACATGAATGGATCCCTCCCTCTGGCCTTAGACCATCAGCCTATCCAGTAGCCAGCCCCAGGTCCCAATCTCTCCAGCTGTCAGACCCCCTTCCTATAAAGCCCTTTGCACACAGTGTCTATTTTCCATAGCAGCCACTTAGACCATTCTTCCTACTGACCAGTTAGTCCAGGTTCACGACCACTGGCAGGTCTCACGCACATATGTGACAGACACCCAGAGCACACTCATAGAAAAATGACAAAAAGGACAAAATGTAGAAAAAAGAGAAGGGTTTAATAAGAAGACCCAGCAAACTGTGATGATAATGGCCAGGGCTCATGCAATCAAGTGTGCCAGACCAGCAACTTGTTTATACACTACTTTCTTAGGCCCTTCTCCTAAGCATCCTATTACAAATTCCACAATCTCACAAACCCCTCTGAATATCCCATAATAAATATCTTCTTTTTCATAAATGTCAGGATAATCGTGTTTCCCACTTCTTATCAGTTACAAAACATCTGGATGAATCTTCTCAATACTTTGAGTAGTTCTTGAGTAGTTCTATGTATGGCCTGTCTCAATCAAGCACCTGAAATCTCTGGTCTTTGATATTGTCTCTGTTGTCTATGGCTCATTCGGGTAAGTGCATCCGGGTGTTTAATTTACTACTTCTCCTGTCTCTTTTCTTAGTCTTTTGTGTTGAGTACCCACTAATGAGACATCCCCACAAACTGCACATCCTTATTTCCACATATTCCACATATTCAACTGCCCATGTAAGTTCTTTGACTGTTCAGTTTAATTAGAGACCATTTCCTAAGTGTACACATCTTTAGGAGAACTCAGCAAAGAAAATGTAGGAACATTCTTTGCAAAACCTTCTGCACTTCAAAGATTTCCTGATGAACCAAAGTCCCTGAAATGATTCCAGCAAAGGTTCCAGGAACACCGATGATATCCAAATTTTGTGAATGTCTGAATCAATTAAAATATCTGACTGGAAGAGTACGGGTCCATGTGCTTTAAGAGTGATGCAATAAAGTAGCAGCTGAACTGTTCACATGTACTCACGGAGAGAGAAATTTCAAGCATATACTGAACCATTATAGCCCCAACTATATGAGATATTTAAGCAGGAGAATTAAAACCTATTCAGCAGGGAAATTAAGCTTACATGTCTGTGTATGTTTAAATACTTCCCTAGAGGGAGATGGACTAGAGTTTGGGCTCACTTGCGTAAAGTATTTGATAGTAGTAGAAAGGGACAGATCAACAATGGAAAGACATAATGTGTGAAGTACTAAAAGCCATGATCATCTCATAGTCACACAGGATCTTTTAGCAGAACATTCTTTATGAATTAAAATATGATTCATAAAATTGAGGTAAGGCAAATATGTCTTCTGAGATTATTTTGTACCAAGCAAAAGTTATGTTGTTTCTTCAAGCTGGTTATGTTAGCATCCCTAATTCTTCAAGAATGTTTTATTTTTTCTTCACTATATCTGCAAACTACAAATTTAAAATGGCTAAATGCATTCTAAACATCACTAAAAACATCAAATAGCATAGCAATCTCTCTGGCTTGAGAGATATGCAAAATAGAACAATTATCAGCAGAAGGACTCCTATTTGTCAACTTCTCTCTCATCTGTATCTCAGGGGTGTGCTACATACTACATTAGATGAAAAAAATTGTTAACTAGAGGCAGAGTGGGCAGCTGTCTTCATTTACATTTTTCTTACTATTACTGGGGCTGGAAGGATTGATGTAAGAAGTTCAATTTTGTTTTCTATACACAACTGTCTACCTAATCCTGGGAGTGGAAGCTATGAAAAGCAACAGGATGAGGTTACTTGTGAGAGACAGATGAGAGGAAGGTGGTCCTGTGTCAGGGTCCATGCCGGGGTTTGGCACCGGCAGGCTTCTCCGACACACCAGTGGTAAAAACGGGAAGGACTCCCGTGTAGATTTCAGCAGCAGACTTTATTCCATGCTGGAACCCAGTGACGAAAGCCTTGAACAGGGGGAAAACCCAAGCCTTTATCCAGGAGTGGGGCAGAGCATTCTGGGCAGGGGGGCGGGACATAGGCAGGGCCCCGGCACACAGGGGGAAAAGGCGGGGGACCAATGGGCCAGCCAGGGAAACAGAACCGGGATACATTTCCATGGTAGAGCAAGGCATCCTGGGAGGCCTCACCCCAAGCCAGAGGAATCTCTCAGGGTCTGTCCCTTTAGGGGACTCTCTCATGGCTCCCACAGTCCTGGACTCCAGTTTTCATAATGTTGAACTTTTTTCCACTGCTGGGGGTGTCCATGAAGGGCCATGATGCTGTCCATGCAGAGTCCCAGTGCCACAGGGTCATGTCAGAATTATTGCTGACCTTTCCTCTCCAAAGTATCTCCTCTCACCAGTAAAATTTTCACATTTCTTAAACTTCTTTTAGAGTTGGCTCTTCTTATTCTTCAAAAGTTCTTTGATAATTCCCTGGTTATTCTTTAACTTGCCTGTTCATCATCATCCTTGGTACCATGTTCTTTCTGGGGTGAAATGCACTCTCGGGCAGTTTTGGGAGTCCCCTTCACACATATTGGTACACCAAAGTTCATGTCTTGTCCTTCTGGCAATGTGAGCACCCCAAGAGCTGATATCTCTTACAACTGATATGAAACCAAATTGGAACCCACTTCTTTCCTCAATCACTCACAGCATTAAGATTTTTAAAATAGAACATAAAAGAAGAAATAAATTTGGAGGAAATATTTTATTTATGTTTATATTTATATTTATAACAGTAATATGCAACTAATATCTATGCTTAGGGCCTAATAGAATAACTGAATGCTTTCCATATAGATACACTTTTTTTCGATGCCTTGCTAGCTACACCATGGAAACATTTTCCGTTCCTAGTAAGCTAAGTTTAAACTTCAATTTAAATATTTTATTCAAACAAAATTATGCAGTCAATGAATCTGCTTTTGTAAAGTACATGAAAAATAATTTTCCTTCATATTTTGAATTACTTTGGGATTTCTTGGAACCTAGAAGTGTCTGGGTCTCTAGAACTCATCGTAAATTTGACAGTGACACATTTAGTCTAACTTCCCCTGTTGGAACCTCCTCTGTTAACAGACATAATCTAAGTCTTCCTAGAGCATACACCTTTGAGTTTCAAACTGTGTGTTTTCAGTCCCACTGGAACACAGAACAAAGATCTTCTTTCACTTGGATTCTCTTGAAAGATGTTTCAGTTCTTCCATCAACACTAGGAGTAGCCAGCACATGTAGCTAAAAAACTTTTTCCTGTGCCTGTTGGCAGCAGGACAGAGATCCTAATGAATCTATTATCAGTAAACACAGTTTTTATTTTCAGGTTTATTTCAGGCCTTGGGTCATTATGTGATGAGATGTCAGTTGTTCATATGAATGCACCACTGTTTTTCCTCTGAAAAGAAAAATTTTGTCGTTAAAAAGGGATATTTCTCAGTCTGTGTCTCAGAGCTGAATTTACAAACTGAAGTTTCCACGACAGAAGTTCAAAGAATTAAAATTGTATTTTTATGCAATTTGTCATTTTAAGACAACTCGATACAGAAAAGATTCTGTAACGTAAATGTGGAGTATAATTTCAACAAAAATGTCTGTAAACTGAAATTCTCACACATCCTTATGACTATTTTGGACATCTTTTCCTATATTTCAGAGGGAGAATTTTGCTGAAGGGTATATGACTTTATTAAAATCCTAAAGATGGATTTGTGCCATTCTGAATCTGTTAAAATAACTTGAGGTGTTTCAGGCAGATGTAGACACCCTGAAAGTGGTTTGGAGAGATATTGCAATAAAGATCTTAGGATCGTATACCCTAGTTTAATTTTTTTTAATGTTGGCATATCTACAGTCTCAGTTCATTTACTTCTTTTCAAATAATTAGTTACAGTAATACAAAATCTTTTCCCTGCTCTGTTAGTTCAATGCTGGAAGGTTTAATTGAATGAATAGGCATGAAAAACACTAAAGCTAGGCTGTGGATTATTTTAGTTTAGGAAAACTGTCATACAAATGCTGAACCCTACTTCCAGTGAGGAAAAAATATGCAGCAAAAGTTTTGTTTCCTAAAGAGATGATACTTGAGATACTGCCAAATGAGAAGTCACTCAATGAAAATGTCTTCTACTTCTTTTAAATGGTCTATACTCATGAACTAAATATGTCTATAAAAACCTGTGGATGACTATTATTTCACTTCAGATGCAAGGATAAATGACATTGAAAGAATGTTCAGGACTGAGGTTATTTAAAATCAGCTGGAAATCAAAGTCCAGATAAGCCACTCCCCCTTGCCCCCTTCAGCAGGAGAGGGACAACAGCAGAGACTACAGTTTGAGATAATAATTTAGTGAAAGCAAACAGCAATGAAATAAAAGCTAAAGAGTAACAACAGCAATATTAATAACAAAAGTATGCGCCGGACTGGATGCTGGACTTGATTCTGTGTTGTCACTTTTGACTGCTCTGCCTGGTTCCGCTTGGCTTCCTTTGGCTTGGCTCCTTCCAGCTCATCTCAGTTCCTTTTGGCTCAGGTCAGACTCGGCTGCCCTCAAGCTCCCCTCTGCCCCTCTGTTCCCTGCGGCTGCCTCCTGCACTGGTGCTGCTTTTTCAGCACCACGTCTTGGAGCTATGGGAAGGAGATGGCCATCGGTGGCAGAGGACGAGGTCTGCAGGGCTGATCCCTACAACCTCCCTGATGGACAGAGGGAGACAAAATCATGCCGTTCCAGGAGTGCTTTCCTTTTTTCTCCCCCGTGGAACCATGGCCCCCAGCGAAGATGTCAGTGGTATAGAATAGCAACCTAGCCAAGCCCATGTGGGTCTAAGCTGCGCCCCCTCTCTGCAACCAGGACAAGTCTCCTAAAGCTACACAGATTTATTCCAACACTGTACAACAACTAAGTAAAAATATTTTGGATGTTGACACTGCATCTGAGGTTTCAGTCTGAAGAAGCTCTGTTTTTCTGAATTATATCAAGAAGTCCAGATGGCTTAAATGCTAATGATATAATAGGGTCTGATTTCTGGGGGAGAGGGAGTTATTAGCAATTTATGATGATCTAAGACAACTCATGAATCATGTTTTCTCTCCCATTTTTTGACTTTATTAGTAACTGCATTTTCATTTTAAAACTCCTTCTGCAGAGTGAACAAAGGCTCTTTAACAGATACATGACCACATGTGAGTAGTTGGCTGAAATTTAAGCTTAGTACACATATATATGTATATATCTATAGATAGATAGATAGATAGATATAACTGGTTTAAGTAAACAATGTTATTATGATGATTTCACACAAACCAAAAAAATAGATTAATGCAAGTTACTGGAACAATGATTAGTTCCTTAAATAACTTTACCTCATAATGTCCAGTGAAAAAATGAGCCTAGCTATTGCTAGAGGTAGGTATTGTTTTGCTATTCTAACAAATGTAGTCTGAACACCATCTTATTCATATTCCTTCATCATACTGATCTGCTATGACAACTGACTAAACTAGACCCCCTAATTAGGCAGGCCCTATAATAAACAGGCCATAATCAAACTGCCATCCATGTTGTGCAAACCCACTGTAGTTAGAAAAGTGTAGAACTAGAATATAATTCCAAGACTCCTGGGGTTTTTTTAGCTAAATAGAAAACTGTCATAGCAGCATCTCATCCAAAGTTATTTAAAGTGATGGGGGTCTAAGAACAACTGCCATCAGCTTTAAACTGTTTTCTGTCATCTTCATGCAGATTAATGTTTTCTTTGTTTTGTTTGTTTCTTAAACAAACTACAGGAAATCCAACAACCATGTCAATTTACTTTGAGTCTGAGAAAAACTGGACAACTCATTTTTATGGGTTCTTAGCTGTCTGCTGAAACTAAAGCTCGTCTCATTCTGGAAGGAGCAGATATGTAATACACATCAGTGATGTTTGCTTTCCTCTCACTGGAGAAAGCCAGGAAAAACAAATAGAGTATAAAATAAAGGGAGGTGAATCACTGTGGTGGGCATCACCAGACACCTACACAACACAAAAAGTTTGATTTAGCAGAATTATAGGCAATGTATCTGGGGCACCTGTTCAGTTCCTGTTTATTTTCTGTTTCTGAAAGATCAATCACTTCAAAACTCCTGCCTTTTTAAAGTTTATTCTTAGCAGTGGTTGAACATATGGTAGAAGCTCCTGTGAGAATGAATATATTACCGTGCATAGATAAATGACAAGTGACAGTACAAAGACAAGTTAGAAGGAAATAGAAATTCTCTTCAAACATTTTGGAAATGCTGAGGATCCAATCAATTCCTTGACCAATATTCTGAGCATTCATATCAATCAAATTAATGAATTACATTTTTTGTAAGTAATTGAAGAATATAAGGTTCTAAGGAGAGCTAGTGATAATGATACCTTGCAAAAGGCACTGCCCCTAGGGGACGAAGGGAACAAGCTGTAACCTGGCAGCACTGAGAAGAATATTTGGCTTGATATCTGTCATAGAATGGTTTGGATTGAAAGGGACCGTTAAAAGTCACCAAGCACAACATCTCCTGTAATGAGCAGGGACATCTTCCACTAGATCAGGTTGCTCAGAGCCCCATCCAACCCGATCTTGAATGTTTCCAGAGATGGGGCACCTACTTCCTCCCTGGGCAACTTGTTCCAATGTCTCACTACCCTTACAGTAAAGAATTTATTCCTTATAGCTAATCTGAATCTACTCTTTTGTAGTTTAAAACCATTACTACTTGTATTTTTACAACTGACCCCACCAGAAGTTTCTGCCCATCTTTCCTAGCAGCCCCCTTTAAGTACTGTAAGGTCACATTAAGGTCTCCCCGGAGTCTTCTCTGCTCCAAGATGAACAATTCCAACTTTCTCAGCCTTTCCTCTAAACCAGTTATCATTCAGATAATGGAAGTCACATAAATAATTCTTTTTTTAATGGTTATATATCTTTTCACCAATGTGCACAAAAGAAAAAAAAAAAACATTTTAAATGCACAAATGAAATGAACAAGGGATCGTACATGAAATGGAAAATATTCAAAGGACTGAAAGGCTGATATCCATTATAAACTCTGAATTCCTCCCCCTCTCCTCTCCTGTTAGTGGGAAACTAACTGAAAAATCTCAAGCTGAAATAGACAGACTGCCACTAGAAGTATGAATAAGAGGACCTGAATACCCCTCTGGAAGTGCATCTCTCTCCCCAGCTGTAAAATATCTTTCCAGCTTAGATGCTTTGGATGAGGTAAATCATTCCACCTCATTAGGTCCCACATTTAGATGTCACAGAGGTATTTTAAAGAGTCACACAGGTGTTAATTATAAATCCTCAATCAGCCCGTAATAATGCTTCTGTCAGTTAAGTCTTGCCTTGTCTGCAGAGCCTGCTTTAGCCAGTAATCCTAGAGCACAACTGCATGAGTGATTAGACAGGGAGAAGTAGAAGCTCCTACATCCCATAACCTTCAGACTTTGAGTTTAGGAACTATTTATAGAGCTTCTGGCTGGGACTAGACATGATGATCATAGAGATGTAAAGAGAAGGCAGGACAAACCCAAAAATAGTTGTAATTTTCCATTGTGAATCCTTACCTTAGCTGGTCATGCTTGTCTTAGCATTTGTTTTTATTGAAGTGATTGGTAACAACTTTTATATTTGTTTGTTTGGATTATCCTTGGATTCATTCTTTGGACTAAATATATTTATTTCATTTAGTGTATTTTGGTGTAAAGTTTAAAGTAGCTATTTAGAATCTTTCCAGAATTACTGTTTTGAAGAAGAGATACGGAGAAGGGAGATAAGGGCATCCTCTCTATGGACAGACTTCCTATATAAAAGAAGAATGCTGTTTATTTCAGGTGCTTATTTTATAATAGAATGAATGTTCCCATTTATTTCCATTGCCCTTACAGGAAGCCTGATCCTCTACAGAGCCTTCCTGACCTGCTTATTCTAGATGGATATTAGTGTCAGCTTACAAGATAGTAGCCCCATGTTCCATTTTGCCAAATAGAAAGAAGGGGGAACATGTGCTTATTGCATCTGCCTTGTTCTTCAAGTTCTTAACCAAATTACAGGATGATTGCTCATATATTACTTCAGAAACTAGATATTTTAGGGACAGGAAAGAACAATTTATGCAAAAACAAGATTTATTATGTTAAATTTAAGATTAAACAAATCTGCCTTAATTTGTTTATGTGTTGTGCCTATTGGTTGGGGCCCGTAAGTGATTGTGTGTTTGATTGTTAATAGTTACTCTGTTTAAGACTAGAGGAACTGCTGTCTTTGTATGAAAAGCAAAGAAACTTGTCAAAGATTCAGCAGTGTACTGTAAAGGACTGAAAAATGGAAGGTGCCCAGAATCAACTTTAAATTAATTTTTTTACCCTCCATAATTTGAATGTATGTAAAATATTCTTTTGGCTTATTTTTTCTTCTCTATTTTTCAGGTTCAGTTCTCATCTCTGTAATGTCGTAAGAGCAGAGCACTATGGAATAGTATGAATTGAAAAATTACTGCTTAATATTGTTTAAATGGGAAAGTCACATTGTATGACCTTGTCATTCGAACTATTTTTAGAATAGGAGCCAGGGTCTGTCTCAAACAAAAGAATCGGAATGCTAAAGAGCGACAGGATGCTTCTCTTGCTGCTCCTTGTAATGACAATTTTCTTTTTAAACTAGAAAAAGTAACATAGTGATCAGAAAGACAGATGTGAAAGAAAACAGTTCAAACTTACTGCAGCTGTGCATTACCCAAGAGATGCCATCAGGATGCACTGCCTTAGCTGGCAGTCAAAGTTCCAATGGATAGGGGCTAACTGGGAGAAGTGTTACAATGCACATCAAAAGGGTAGATTGATCCCATCAGGTGAAACAGTAAGTGATAAATCAGAATATTTAAGATACATCAAGGAAACTTCTTAGATGCCAGCTGCCTTTCTCTGGTGGCTAAACAGAGGGACAGATCCAGAAAGGAAGGAAAATCATGACAAGGCCAAGACCATGAAATGTCAAATAAATTGAAACATCTGGTCAAGAATCATATAAATATATATATTTCCCATCTTAAAAAGTGAAAAAAATGCTTTTACTAGATATCTCTGTGTGTACAGCTGGCACCTACCTGTACAGCAACATATCTAAATTTCTAAAGTAATGTATAGATCTTTGTGATGTTATGGATTGTTAAGGAAGTTACTTACATTTGTCTTGCTTAAGTAACCTCATTTGTAAGTCATTTATGAGTCTCCTATTAAGAGACATGGCATACTTGCACAACCCAGAGTCCTCAGAGTGTGCTACAGTGAAGGACTCTCTGATGCCAAGACTGTGAGCTGAATTTTTCAGTTGGCATAGAAAAACCTGCATTTGCAGATATGTTTTCTTTTTCATTTGAACAGAACTGTTTTTTAAAATCCTTGCACACTTGTATTCTACCTTTGTAGTTAAGAAAAATGAAAAGTTGAACATCAAAAGATGGGTTGAGTGGAACACGTCTGTGCATTCAACAGAGTGGCGAGGGTCTGCTTCTAAAGGGTGAGAAAAAAGAAAGAGAAATGAAGGTTCAAAAGAACCCCTATTAAAAACATTTTAGGAAAGATATCCCAACAGTTTTTGTAGAAACCAGGCACACAAGCACCTATCTGCAAAACAGGACTCAGTCTCCGGGACCCATCTGGTCGCAGATGTCTCTGGAGCCTTGAATCTAACTAAGGGACAAAGTACGGCTTTTTTTTGTGTTTGGTGACCTGAATAGAACAAGGGCTGTGATGGGGCATTTTGGACTCCCTCTTACACTTAAGTGGATAAATGGGTCATAGAATTATAGAATCATTAAGATTCAATAGTCAAAAGACCTCCAAGATCATCGAGTCCAACCTTTGACCAACCACCACCATATCAACTAAGCCATAGCACTAATGTCATGTTCAGACGTTTCCTAAATACTTCCAGGGAAGGTGACTCCACCAACCCCCTGGGAAGCTCATTCCAATGTTTGACACCCTTTCAGTGAAGGGTTGAAACTCTTCATGATGTCCAGCCTGAACCTCCCCTGGTGCAGCTGAGGCTCTCACCCTGTCCCTGGTTGCCTGGGAGAAGAGGCCAACCCCCACCTTGCTACAATCTCCTTTCAGGTAGTTGTAGAGATCAATAAAGCATCAACAGGCCTGTAATTCCTTAGATCCTCCTTCCAAATCTTCATAGAGATGGACATCACATTGACTAACCTCCACTCATCTGGGCTTTCCCAGTTAACCAGGATTGATGATAAATGATGAACAGCAAATTGGCGAGTTCTTCTGCCAGCTCCCTCAGTACCTTTGGATGAATCCCATCTGCCCCCATATACTTATGGGTGTCTCAGTGGGTCAGCAGGCCTCTAACTACTTACTCCTGGATTGCAGAGTCTCTGTTCTGCTCCCTGTCCTTGTCTGCCAGCTCAGGGGGCTGGTTGCTGTGGTCTTTCTGTTAAAGACTAAGGCAAAAAAGGCATTAGGTACCTCAGCCTTTTCCTCATCCACCATGTTCCCCTCCATATCCAATAAAGGATGGAGATTTTCCTCAGCCCTCCTTTTGTTGTTAATGTATTTCTAAAAACACTTTTTATTATATTTTACAGCTGTGGCCAGATTGAGTTCTAGCTGAGCTTTCACCTTTCTAATTTTCTGTCTCCATAACCTAAGGACACCCTTGTACTCTTCCTGAGTTGCCTGCCCTTTCTTCCAAAGTTCATAAACTCTTTTTTCCCCTCTGAGTTCCTGCAAAATATCCCTGTTCAGCCAGACCTTCTTCCCTGCTGGCTTGTCTTTTGACAAATCGGGATAGCCTATTCCTTAACCTTTAAGATTTCCTTCTTAAAGTATGTCCAGCCTTCCTGGACCTCTTTGTTACTAAGGACAGTTTCCCAAATAACTCTCTGAATCAGTGTCCTGGTTCTGTGTGTCGTTGCTGTAAGCACTGGGCTGTTGTGTGAAAGAGACCTCTGCCTATATGGGAGGTCAGAACCATTAACCGCATTTTTGAAAAATCTACTGAAACAAACAAGGGAGATGAGATAAACATTGAAACACAACATTTGTGAATATACCTGACATATACAAGGAATAATTCACTTCTGCTAGGCCATTTATGGCTTTGGATGGGGTCAGCAGTACATGTTCAGCACCTGGGATACCTTTACTGGTAAGCTTAGACTACTAATGAATTTAGGTACCTCTGGAGTTAGCTTTCAGCACAATCCAATTGCCCAGGAAAGGCATCTAAATCCCTAGAAAGAGACTTGAATAGACAGCCTTAATGACTGGCATTTAGTTCTCAGTTAATCAAGTTCTCATCATTTAGCACTGAGGAGTCATTAAGGCACTGCTATTAAAGGAGGGTCATTTAAAAAATAATATCACCAGATGCTTATGAACAAATATTTTATCAAATTAATATGATGAAATTTTAAAAAATCAAAAATTTTATTGATAAAGGTGAAAGTTCCTGTCTCGCATTTTGGCTTTACTAGATTTTAAATCAGAAATCCCATACAAAAAATATTTTTAATGGATTTAAAACTCCATTTCTCAGAATGTCATTCTGAATGAAGAACTATCGACTCTTCTGATTTTACAGGAGCCCATGGTGATCTTTTCTTGGTTGTACAGTATTTAAAGTTTTTCAGTTACATGGAAGACATAAAATCATTACTGATAAAATTTACTACTGACAGAGATTGAAGGAGTGGTTATTATAATGAAGAATACAGATCACTAATGTAGAAAGCTGGATCACCTTTTAAACTGGGCCCAGTCCATATGATTCTGCCTCCTTCCATGTAAGATAATAAATACATCTGGGAGCAAAGAATGTAGCTTGGGCATCCAATATGAAACCTAGAAAATACATGAGTCTGAGAGAGATCATAATGGAGAGTCAGCTGGATGTGAGGTCCAGAGTAGCACTCTGGTTTATAGGGATTACATATAGAGAGCTGAATGCTGAGTAGTAGTGGGAAGTACCTAATAGCACTATCAGTGAGAATGAATGCTGCTGCTGAGATGGGATGTGCGCCCTGCTCTGGTGCATGCCTTTTATAAAAAGAAAATTGATAAATGGGATATGTTCCAGGGAAGAAAGAAAACAATTAAAAATGAAAGTTAAAAGGATGCTACAGCATAGCATATGCAAGAATGATGCCAGTCTTAGGTCTGTGTTTCTTATATTCTCTACCTCAGGCAGCTTTCCTTTTACCATAACTTCCTTGAATTACAGCAATTTCCTTTAAAACTTTCTTTCTCTTACATCTGGGCTCTTCAGAGGCTTTCCCCACAGTTTTACTTAGTAGTTCTCTAGTTGTTTATCCAGATTATTAATTATTCAAGCAAAGACTTTCTGGAAGCCAGGTAAGAAAAACCCTCACCCAGTAGCAAGACCTTGGTTCTGATCTTAGTCCCATGCCAGGTCCCATAGTCAGAGGGCACATTCTGCCAACATACTTACCTCTTTTTTTGCCTAAAAGGTACAGGGACTTACAAGACTAGCACTTGGGATGTAGTATTAAAAGTAGATCTAAAATTAAAATAGTTGCACACTAAAAGATCAGAAGTCATGTTTCAGAGCATTAGATTAACCAAATGTGCTTCATTTATGGATCTTCAGTATGGGTATATATTTCTGATAATATTTTGTTCCCAGTATTTTTGAAAAAAGTGAGCCAGAATAGCTTTCCCTTGCAAAATAAAATGTACAAGATAGAGAGTAGATCCAAACTATCTCTACTGATATCATAGGGAACATGAACCTCATTTCGCCTGTGTGTATTAAAGCTGTAAGCGCAAACGCCCCCAAAGCGCACTCTAACACAGAGCATCTGTCCAGATAGTTAAGGGCGGTGGGGTGGGAGGGTGGGAAGTTACAAAGAATCAGTGGTTTAAAAAATACTTTATTTTTATTTTTATTACAATTTTCAAAGATATTCAGGTATCTGACTACTGGCTGAAATGTGAAGTCATATGGTCAGACAAAATGTAGCAAATTCTGAGAACATGTCTGCAACAAATTATTCCAGTTGAATTGAGATTCACCTGTTATCCTGAGAGCAAACCTCTGGAAAGATTGGGCAAAGTCTACTATAACTATAAAGAAGAAGTGATAAATACTCTTTAACTTGATTAAAAGCTTCTTGCTTTTCAGTCCATCAAAAGTCCATTGTAATACCCACACAGGAAAAGAGACAATAACAATTTGGATACCAGTAAGACCTGTGGTGTTACATTGTACTGCACCAGCTACTGGGACTTTAAGTGAAATCATCCACTTGAGAAAACACAGAGAACGGAAGTTGAGGACTGCTCCATGCTCACACAAGATGAGGCTTCAAGTGCAAGAAGAAGACTCTGCACTCTCCATGCAGCAGTTTGCTTAGCCTATCCTAAGAACTTTATGCCAATTCTTTCACTTTTCAGATTTAAATTGGAGTTCCTTGATGACTTAGTAAAATTGGATCATCACTTTCTCTATATTAACTTGTCACTGTTATTTTATTAAATTTTAAACCCAGAGCTTCATTCAGTTATCCTTTGTACACTTATTGATTTTATTGTAAGGGTTGTAGGAGAGCTTTGATACACAAGAAAAATCCATCTACCTTACTGTTTTTCTAAACCACAATCTCACTATATCCTAACAGGGAGATTTTTCTTTTCTTCCAGAACCCATGCATGGTTATTTAATCTTCCTGAATGTGCTCTCAAGTTGGTTTGTTTATCTCTTGTTAAAGTAACAGCTGGTAAAATATGGAAAAGAGACCTGTAATTAAGAAGAGAATCAGTGCAAAAGACTCTAAGCAGAAAATGACCACATCCCTCCTTCAGCAGTTTTGTGATGAGAAAATGAGGACTTTGAAAAAGAAAACAACCTGGATTGGTCCCAATATTGGTAAACAAACCTACCTACCTGGAAAAATAAACAGTGAATAGAGAATCATGTTACACTTTGCTCTGTCAAATACTTGAATAAAGCCATTGTGTCTGAAAACAAAATTTGTTCTGCTTATGCATCCAGGATGCAAACTTGAATTTTCAAAACAAACCCATGGTAACAGAATGTTTCCTCCAGATGGCAAGAAAACGCCTTTAATTCTCTCTCACAAATAAAGTACAGACCTCTAGCCATGTTTGTCACTAAAAGAGGTTGTTCCTTTCTGGAACTGCAGGCTGGAAAGAACTTTATTTTCTGTAACTGTGGATGAAATTCTGGACTTAAATTCAGTAGATTCTTGTCATTAGTTTGAGTGGAGTGAGAACTTGACAAGTCATACTGTAAAAGAAGGAGTATATATGTGTATGTTCTGAATATGAGCATAGAAGAGTATATACTAAAAAGAACTCGGAGCTTCCTTTTACAGGGGAAATGAAATCCACAATAAAAATCAATTAACCTGAAACTGAAGAGAGCCGCTGTGACTCATAGTTGGAAATACGAATATTGTTTAGCTTTGGCTCAAAGGAAGCAGGCACATATAAACATTTCTCCAAGTCTCTTTAAAATATAAACATGGAGAAAACATAATGTTTTTTATAAGAAAACTAGATCTGCATGTATAGGAGGAGCTGGTTCTGCTATGTGGTCTGTAATTGTGAAAATGTGCAGGTAGGAATGCATTGCCTATTTCTCCCATAAGACGTTGTCCTGTTGAAGGTGAAGACTGAGGGAATGAGCACTTATTAGAAGGAGGGATAGGCAAACCTGTTTTGGAAAAGATCAGAACAAATTGTGTTTTCATAGCTGTATAAACTGCACAGAGTGGGATGTGCAGCACCAAACATGTTGAGCAGGGAGATTACAAATATGTGCAGTAGGAAAAGTGTAAAAAAAAAAAGGCTGTAGCTCTGTCTCATCTTCCCCAGAACTGGAAAGAGTATCTCTTTCCAAATGTTAGGGCAGTAAGTCAGTAAGGGTGAAAGTAGGTGACCTAAGGACCTAAGGCTCAAGCTTTTATCTACACAGCTGTGTGTAACCTAGGCTTTTCACTTCCAAGAAGAACACTCTAAACCCTTGACCTTCACACACACTTTACACTTTCTCTGAAGAAAGTGTGCCATTCACTAGAAAGTCATGTGTGGAGCCAGCAAGGTAGTCTGAGTTATACAGTATTATTCTATTTATGAAGAAAACATTCCTGCAAGAGAGGGAAAAAGCAATATAAACTTTTACATTGCATTACAAAGCATTTTGTGTGTGTAAATTCCTACCTTTAGCTTGCTCTGCTGTTTCTGTCTTAATATGTTTCTGGTACTAAGGGAGAAACAGCCTTTGGGCTCTTTCAGTGTTTCATCCTTGTAAGTTTAGCAGCCACCTGTACACTGCCTAGTTTTTGCCTAGTTCTCTAAAATATTTTTAGATGTTGTTATTACAGCTGTACATTATAACCCAACACTACATATCAAAATAATGAGAAAAGGAAAAGGAAAATTGCATTTATTTGTAGTGGAGTGAACTGTTTCTTGTTAGGGAAGCAGAATGTACCACCTGCTGCATGAAGGGTGGTTACAAATAGCAATACATACACATATTCAGACCTTCCCACACACAACCTCATTCACCCACACACTCTGGCTGCTCAGTAAGTAATCACACTTCATTAAATTCAGCTCCAACAACTTGACCAAATCCTGTTGTTCTTCCTCAAATCAAATTTCTCTTTATTTTGTAATAATTTGGCTCTCAGAAGACTCAGAATCTGTGCTTGTTTATTTATCATGGAATGGTACAATGAAAATAACACAACCTCTGTGAATACAGAAAAAGACACATACTGGATGGGTGAGGAATTTTCAAATTCCATTATATGTATATNCAAATTCCATTATATGTATATATATATATATATATATATATATACGTATGTATATTTGGAATTTATTGTGAGATTATTTAGGGGTTCTGTGAAGCCTTTAGCAGTCAAATACAGAAGTGATTATTGCCTATTAAATGTGCCAACAAGTTCTATTTTGAACATGAGGCAAGGTTTCCAGAACAGATCTCTCCTAATGAATGAATTGTGACAAAAACACAGCCAGATCCACAAGCAGATTCATTGTGATAGCATGGCATGTTACCACACAAAACATTTATTTGTCAAGCACCTAATGAAATTCATTAATTGAAGCTCAGCATTTAAATCCTTGAGGTTATTCCTGGTGTGCCTAGTAATGAGGATTCACAGCAGCTGAGAGGCTAAGCCAGATGACATTGCAGCCAGCCTGTAGCAGTAGCCTGAAATACTTCAATGCTGTAGCAACACAAATGTAGCCATGCTTATCCTGAGGTACTAAAGGGAAAGGTGATTTAATTTTAAAACAAAACCTGTTTCATCCATTCACACTCACATGGTATCTCCCACATATTAAAACCCATTAAAGCCCATGTGTCCAAGTAGACTCTTTAGTATCCAAGGCATTTGGATTGAGGAGATGTGAGCAGTATTCCTTGTGATGACATAGAAGGTAAAGGGTCCTGTTGTCCTCATATTTCCTTGTATTGTCTTGTGCTGGTTTTCAACAGCTTTTTTGTTCTCTATGAGCTGACAGTCTCTCCAGCCCTTTAAATCTGTAAGCAGTGAGAATTAACCACCATGCTTTGCCTTTCAGTCTAGTGGTCCTAAGCAGTTGCAAGTAAATATACTGGGATTGTTTTAATCTGGGGAACCACCAGTATATAACATTCTTGCGAACAATTTTTCTGATTTGTGTTTGTTCTTCCTCATTCATTCCTGCTCAGGGGCTGAAGTGTATGCACAGTGTGCAGTTTCACTTGTCAGTGTGTGCTTTTTCATGAACTTTAAGATGAACTGGTCAGTAAGTAAGGCAGGTAGCCTGGGCAACTCATATAGAAATGGCCAGAATTGGACTCTGGACGCTGGAGAAACCATTGAATCTGCCAGTTGATTACTGGAGGAATCAGGAGGACAAAGCCAGGTGCTGGGCTGACCATGGCTTCTAGGGTTGAACCAAGGGGGCAGTTTGCACGTCAGTGCCTGAGGGAACAGGAAGTGAGAGGATCTCAGGGCAAATTACTGGATGAAGTTACTGGATAAGACCAGTTACTGACCAGTTACTGAATCTACAGTGTGTGTGTGCGTGTGTAAGTCTGTATCAGCAGCTGGAGTGGGGCTGCTGGCCTTGGGCCTCCTACATTTAGCTCCTTCTGGACAGAATGGGATCCTAGCGCCAGTCCCAGTGCAGACAGTCTAGGCTAGTTACTGGGGGGATCCATATCATATATATTTAAATATTTCCACTTACTGTTTTTTATCCTGAAGGACGGGAGAGGGGAACTGGTGGAAGTCACTGGTGCTGCCCATGTTTGCCCAGGTGCTGTGTTTTCTGCCTGTGTTAGATGGTGTGGCTGATCATCTGGTTATTCATATTGTACACGTGTGTTTAACTGTGACCCCACTGGAACCACCTACTCAATGTTTTTACTGGAGCTGCTGCTGCCAAACCTTTGTCATGCTTCTGTATCAGACAGCATCTAACCCAGAGTGGTTCATTTCCTGCTTCTTCTGCAAAGCCTTTGTCACTGTCCCACATGATATCTTTGTCTCTAAACTGGAGAGACGTAGATTTGATGAATGGACCACTCGGTGAATAAGATACTGTCTAGATAGTCACACTCGGAGAGCTGTGGTCGTCGGCTCAATGTCCAAGTGGAAAGCAGTGATGGGTGGCATTCCTCAGGGGCTGGTATTGGGATTGGTACTTTTTAACATCTCTATCCATGAAATGGAAGTGGGGTCGAGTGCACCCTCAACAAGTTTATCGATGAGACCAAGCAGTGTGGTGCAGTTAACACACTGGAGGGAAGGGATGCATCCAGAGGGGACCTTGACAGGCTTGAGAGGTAGACCTGTGAGAACATCATGAAATTCAACAAGGACAAGTGCAATGTCCTGCACCTGGCTTGGGGCAATCCCAAGCACAAGTACAGTCTGGCAAGAGAATGGGTCAAAACTAGCCCTGGGGAGAAAGACTTGGGAGTATTTGTGGATAAAAAGCTCAATATGAATTGGCAATGCATGTTTGCAGCCCAGAAATCTAACCACATCCTGGGCTGCATCAAAACAGGCATGACCAGCAAGTCAAAGGAGATGATTCTCCCCCTCTACTTTACTCCTGTGAGACTGCACCTGGAGTACAGTGTCCAGCTCTGGTGTCCCCAACATAAGAAAGATGTGGACCTGTTGGAGCAAGTCCAGAGGAGGGCCATGAAATTGATAAAAGGGCTGGAGCATCTCTCCTACAAAAACAGACTCAGAGTTGGGGCTGTTTGGCATGGAGAAGAGAAGGCTCAGATGAGAAATTATAACAGCCTTCCAATACATAAAGGGGGATTACAAGAACTCTGGAGAGGGATTTTTCATGAGGACATATAAGAGAAGGGGAATGGCCTTAACCTGAAGGAGAACAGGTTTAGATTGGATATTAGGAAGCAATTCTTTAAGGGTGGTGAGGTATTGAAACACGCTGCCCGGAGACTCTGTGGACTCCCCATCCTAGAGGTGTTCAAGACCAGACTGGATGGCCTCTGAGTAACCTGCTCTAGCGAAAGGCTCCCTGGCCACAATAGGGTGATTAGAACTAGATGGTCTTTCAGGTTTCTTCCAATCCAAACCACTCCATGATTCTATGATTCTCTGTTTTTTCCTTTATTCTTCCTGGCAGTGATACCAGTGAGATTTTCATGTGTAAAATGTGCATGATTGATGTTGCTATTAACTCAAATTTTCTAGCGTGATTAATTACCTCAGTTACCCAGTACATGGCATTCTAAAGAAATGCCATTTTAGGAAGTGCACAGTACCTGCCATATAAAATTCACAAACCTTTACACACTCTTTAGCTGGAGAGATGAACTTTGTGGCATACAAAGTTATTAATTGTGTTTAAAAATGTGCACCAATATTTATATAGTGCAATAAGATGGCATAATAGTCTACAAAAGTGAAAAATGGTTTCTGCCTTGAGGAGTTTATAGTTTAAACTTAGAGCTGACAACATAAGTGATTGCAAACATGGAGTTACAATAATAGGAAAGTTGCATTTGCTATATTCTCCCTTTCTTGTTTACTCTTGTTTCCGTCTTAGGGAACAGTTTGTANACTGGTGCTGCCCATGTTTGCCCAGGTGCTGTGTTTTCTGCCTGTGTTAGATGGTGTGGCTGATCATCTGGTTATTCATATTGTACACGTGTGTTTAACTGTGACCCCACTGGAACCACCTACTCAATGTTTTTACTGGAGCTGCTGCTGCCAAACCTTTGTCATGCTTCTGTATCAGACAGCATCTAACCCAGAGTGGTTCATTTCCTGCTTCTTCTGCAAAGCCTTTGTCACTGTCCCACATGATATCTTTGTCTCTAAACTGGAGAGACGTAGATTTGATGAATGGACCACTCGGTGAATAAGATACTGTCTAGATAGTCACACTCGGAGAGCTGTGGTCGTCGGCTCAATGTCCAAGTGGAAAGCAGTGATGGGTGGCATTCCTCAGGGGCTGGTATTGGGATTGGTACTTTTTAACATCTCTATCCATGAAATGGAAGTGGGGTCGAGTGCACCCTCAACAAGTTTATCGATGAGACCAAGCAGTGTGGTGCAGTTAACACACTGGAGGGAAGGGATGCATCCAGAGGGGACCTTGACAGGCTTGAGAGGTAGACCTGTGAGAACATCATGAAATTCAACAAGGACAAGTGCAATGTCCTGCACCTGGCTTGGGGCAATCCCAAGCACAAGTACAGTCTGGCAAGAGAATGGGTCAAAACTAGCCCTGGGGAGAAAGACTTGGGAGTATTTGTGGATAAAAAGCTCAATATGAATTGGCAATGCATGTTTGCAGCCCAGAAATCTAACCACATCCTGGGCTGCATCAAAACAGGCATGACCAGCAAGTCAAAGGAGATGATTCTCCCCCTCTACTTTACTCCTGTGAGACTGCACCTGGAGTACAGTGTCCAGCTCTGGTGTCCCCAACATAAGAAAGATGTGGACCTGTTGGAGCAAGTCCAGAGGAGGGCCATGAAATTGATAAAAGGGCTGGAGCATCTCTCCTACAAAAACAGACTCAGAGTTGGGGCTGTTTGGCATGGAGAAGAGAAGGCTCAGATGAGAAATTATAACAGCCTTCCAATACATAAAGGGGGATTACAAGAACTCTGGAGAGGGATTTTTCATGAGGACATATAAGAGAAGGGGAATGGCCTTAACCTGAAGGAGAACAGGTTTAGATTGGATATTAGGAAGCAATTCTTTAAGGGTGGTGAGGTATTGAAACACGCTGCCCGGAGACTCTGTGGACTCCCCATCCTAGAGGTGTTCAAGACCAGACTGGATGGCCTCTGAGTAACCTGCTCTAGCGAAAGGCTCCCTGGCCACAATAGGGTGATTAGAACTAGATGGTCTTTCAGGTTTCTTCCAATCCAAACCACTCCATGATTCTATGATTCTCTGTTTTTTCCTTTATTCTTCCTGGCAGTGATACCAGTGAGATTTTCATGTGTAAAATGTGCATGATTGATGTTGCTATTAACTCAAATTTTCTAGCGTGATTAATTACCTCAGTTACCCAGTACATGGCATTCTAAAGAAATGCCATTTTAGGAAGTGCACAGTACCTGCCATATAAAATTCACAAACCTTTACACACTCTTTAGCTGGAGAGATGAACTTTGTGGCATACAAAGTTATTAATTGTGTTTAAAAATGTGCACCAATATTTATATAGTGCAATAAGATGGCATAATAGTCTACAAAAGTGAAAAATGGTTTCTGCCTTGAGGAGTTTATAGTTTAAACTTAGAGCTGACAACATAAGTGATTGCAAACATGGAGTTACAATAATAGGAAAGTTGCATTTGCTATATTCTCCCTTTCTTGTTTACTCTTGTTTCCGTCTTAGGGAACAGTTTGTAATTACTTAATTGATGTGAACTGAAAGTTGCTCTGTGGTGAAGCAGTCACATAGAGTAAGTCTGTGGAAATGAGAGGTTATAATAGAGAGATAAGGAGAAACAAGGGATAAGAGGAAGGTGAAGAGTATAAAATAACTGTGTGGGTATAGAAACAGTCATGAAGAACAAGCTGAAAAGGAAGGAGGAAAAAAATAGGTAAACAAACAGAGAAGACCTGTTGCAGAACATCCATAAAACTAGATAAACAATGCCAAACCATTTGTTATATGTTCAAGACGAGGATGCTGAAAATTTCAATATAGTATATATTCTGAGGGCTTTGGGACAATCCCCTTAGAAAGGGGGTAGAATAAGCCAGAGTGTGTCAGCAACCCAATCCAGTTACTATTGCTGTTGGAGTAGAGAGACCTATAGAGGAAGCTGCAGCTTTTTGTGTGCCTGGCCTGTAGATTTTGTGCAGTTCTGTGATCACACAGGGGCCCTCTAGGGCAATGGTCTCCAAACGTTTTTGATTGTACACCCCTATCAGTAAAAAAATTTGAGCACACACAGTCAATATATTATGTATGTATTTATTTATAAAGTACATACATTTACTACTCTGATATTTTATATGTACTTTANAGAACATCATGAAATTCAACAAGGACAAGTGCAATGTCCTGCACCTGGCTTGGGGCAATCCCAAGCACAAGTACAGTCTGGCAAGAGAATGGGTCAAAACTAGCCCTGGGGAGAAAGACTTGGGAGTATTTGTGGATAAAAAGCTCAATATGAATTGGCAATGCATGTTTGCAGCCCAGAAATCTAACCACATCCTGGGCTGCATCAAAACAGGCATGACCAGCAAGTCAAAGGAGATGATTCTCCCCCTCTACTTTACTCCTGTGAGACTGCACCTGGAGTACAGTGTCCAGCTCTGGTGTCCCCAACATAAGAAAGATGTGGACCTGTTGGAGCAAGTCCAGAGGAGGGCCATGAAATTGATAAAAGGGCTGGAGCATCTCTCCTACAAAAACAGACTCAGAGTTGGGGCTGTTTGGCATGGAGAAGAGAAGGCTCAGATGAGAAATTATAACAGCCTTCCAATACATAAAGGGGGATTACAAGAACTCTGGAGAGGGATTTTTCATGAGGACATATAAGAGAAGGGGAATGGCCTTAACCTGAAGGAGAACAGGTTTAGATTGGATATTAGGAAGCAATTCTTTAAGGGTGGTGAGGTATTGAAACACGCTGCCCGGAGACTCTGTGGACTCCCCATCCTAGAGGTGTTCAAGACCAGACTGGATGGCCTCTGAGTAACCTGCTCTAGCGAAAGGCTCCCTGGCCACAATAGGGTGATTAGAACTAGATGGTCTTTCAGGTTTCTTCCAATCCAAACCACTCCATGATTCTATGATTCTCTGTTTTTTCCTTTATTCTTCCTGGCAGTGATACCAGTGAGATTTTCATGTGTAAAATGTGCATGATTGATGTTGCTATTAACTCAAATTTTCTAGCGTGATTAATTACCTCAGTTACCCAGTACATGGCATTCTAAAGAAATGCCATTTTAGGAAGTGCACAGTACCTGCCATATAAAATTCACAAACCTTTACACACTCTTTAGCTGGAGAGATGAACTTTGTGGCATACAAAGTTATTAATTGTGTTTAAAAATGTGCACCAATATTTATATAGTGCAATAAGATGGCATAATAGTCTACAAAAGTGAAAAATGGTTTCTGCCTTGAGGAGTTTATAGTTTAAACTTAGAGCTGACAACATAAGTGATTGCAAACATGGAGTTACAATAATAGGAAAGTTGCATTTGCTATATTCTCCCTTTCTTGTTTACTCTTGTTTCCGTCTTAGGGAACAGTTTGTAATTACTTAATTGATGTGAACTGAAAGTTGCTCTGTGGTGAAGCAGTCACATAGAGTAAGTCTGTGGAAATGAGAGGTTATAATAGAGAGATAAGGAGAAACAAGGGATAAGAGGAAGGTGAAGAGTATAAAATAACTGTGTGGGTATAGAAACAGTCATGAAGAACAAGCTGAAAAGGAAGGAGGAAAAAAATAGGTAAACAAACAGAGAAGACCTGTTGCAGAACATCCATAAAACTAGATAAACAATGCCAAACCATTTGTTATATGTTCAAGACGAGGATGCTGAAAATTTCAATATAGTATATATTCTGAGGGCTTTGGGACAATCCCCTTAGAAAGGGGGTAGAATAAGCCAGAGTGTGTCAGCAACCCAATCCAGTTACTATTGCTGTTGGAGTAGAGAGACCTATAGAGGAAGCTGCAGCTTTTTGTGTGCCTGGCCTGTAGATTTTGTGCAGTTCTGTGATCACACAGGGGCCCTCTAGGGCAATGGTCTCCAAACGTTTTTGATTGTACACCCCTATCAGTAAAAAAATTTGAGCACACACAGTCAATATATTATGTATGTATTTATTTATAAAGTACATACATTTACTACTCTGATATTTTATATGTACTTTATAAAATATACAAACCTCTTGGAAATTAAGAAAAAAGAAAAAAGATATGAGGTAAAGATGAAATATTTTAAATTTTTTATTTATTAATGATACTAAAACCATTTTCTTCCCTATCCCCAATGGACTGTGAATCTGTGGGGTGCAGGCACCCCACTTTGAAGACTGCAGCTCTGGAGTACCCTTGACAAGATGAAATTATATGACAGTAATATACAATTCTAGGCTGAGCTCAATCAATAGCTCTTTGCTCAAACATATTTTCTCTTCTGGAAGTATTCTTCAGTATTATCAGTAGAACAGAGAAAGACAGTAGAAGAGAGAAATTGATCTACAAGATGAGAAATGTTAATTCAGTTGATATGATTTCTTGGAAAAACTTTCCCATGGATTTAAATTAGTATCTACAAGAAAAAGTGAGGGTTCTGAGATTAAAAAGGCATTCAAAACTAGTGAGTAAAATGGGAGAAGCTTTTTTGTTAAATCCAGGTGTGAGCTGAAGATTGACACTACTACAGATGGCTCTATTCCTCATATGAGCTATCTTTTCCTGGCAGTAATTAATGACTCTGCTGTAGCTTTCTGTGATTTATGGTCAAGATGAATCTACCTAGTGTGGAAAGATTTGTATATATTCTGTAATGTAAGTTTTTTAATCAGAAAAATGCAATAAACTTATCTAGTTCAGAGACATAACTACTTCTTTATCTGTGCATAACCAAACTATGATAATAGGGAAATTTATTTGCATAAATATGTCTGTGTCCTAGCTACACGCTGAGAAAATTTATTTTTAAACAGTCTAGACACAAATATGAAAAAATGTAATGAGAAAGATATTACAATGGCAGAAAAAGTCTTTAAAGTCTCACCATATACATTATCTTTCAAATGAAATCTGTCTTATGTTGTCTGTATGGACAGTATCAAAAATGTTAGTTAATGAATGGTACCATTGTCAACTAAAACTTCAAATCAGATGCACAATTTGCTCCATTTAGATTGAAAAGTTTGGATTCCATACACAATTCAGCATGTTGTGATAGATCAAAGAGAGAATGTAGCCTTTTCCACAGCATGTAGAAGACAATTTTTTTTTTTTTTTAATATCCTTGTTGACTCTCTGTTCCTGTAAAAAGAAAATAAAAAGCAAACAAAACTCACTGGACCATTGAAAAAAATGCTACTTCAAAAGTAGATCTGCCAATATGTGTACATGTTGATTAAAATGCACCAAAAATCAAATTTAAATTATATTAATGTTATTTTTAAAAGCTAAATTATTTGTGTCAAACTTATAGTTTAAAACATAAAATTATTATTTTAAAAAAATGGCTTGGAAAGAGTTATGCTGGACAAACTAAACAGTGAAGACTGTGATTCAAGGTTATGAAAAAGCATTGTCTTGATTTCAATCACTGGCAAGAGAATAATATCTGAAATTTAATAGATGGACTGAAAAAAAAACAAACAAACAAAAAAACAAACCAGGAGTAAAATTTTAGTCCCATTACAATAATATCCAGATACAACACCATACAGATCTCAATAAACAAAAGATCAGTCCCACATACTTTTCTAATACGGTTCTTATAAGTGTATATATATATTTACACAGACTGGTTTTATACATATAACTTAAACTAGCTCACGGCTGATGCCACGATGCTTTTTTTGCTTTTTATATATACCCCCTCTATACACTCTTTTATATAGCTTTTATGTGTTCTTAAGGGCCTTTTAGCCCACATGCTTCTAATTCTTCAGGTTTGATAACTGGCATAGACCCAATATTCCGTTAAGCCAGGAGACCAAACATCTCAGAAGCCTCAGACACCAAGGTCTTCTCTGGAACACATTTTGTAAACTAAGATTGGCCTGTCCAGGGGGGGAAAGTTCCTCGGGGAGTGGGGTTCACTCAGCCTCTCATTGGGGAATCTTTGATAGATATGTTAATTAGTAAAGTCTAAAATTTTATACCCAAACTATTGTACATTTCAGGGGGTGCTCACAGGGGTGCATTTCGGTGTGCATTTGGATGTGCATTCCAGCGTGTTCCACCTGGATGGGGTGCACCAAGGATCCTTAAAATAAATACTGAGGTAAAGTCCCTTTTTCCCCTGCTAACTGTGTTTGGCTCTTGATTTTAAGACCAAGAAAAGGCATCACAGCCATATAATTTGGAATAGATGTGGGTTTGTTACTTTGTCTGCATTTTCTCTGACCAATCTTATGTGGCACTAGGAAAACATATTTAGCTGTAATTTTTATTACATTCTAAAAATCAGGCAGTGCATGACTGTTTTAATATGTGTATATATATTGATACATCTTCTGGAATTTTCTTAAAAAAGTGTTATAAAAAAGGGAAACATCAATATTTAATCTCATCATATTTAGGAGTGATGTTTTATATTACTGTAGCTCCTTATTAACAGATTTTGCAAATTAGTCTATTGTACAACAGGATATGAATGTTTCCTGCTTTCCTCTTTCATTAATGATGGATAATTACTGCAGGAAAAATCACACAATAATCATGCTAATCAGCAAGATGGATTTTCATACAGTAGACTACAAAATTTGCTACCCTTTATGATGCTAGCATGTAATAAAAATTCCTATGCCTCTCGATGAGAAAGAACAATAATATCTCTCCCACAAATAGTTTTCTGTTTTTATAAGAACAGTAGAGCAGAAGTACAGGCACAGTCAGATTCCTCTAACCATTGCACATGATTCAGAAAGAGTACAAGAAGAAAATTGTATAGCAGTATTTCTTTTGTAAATCTTCCACTCTCAGTAATCAGCAGCACAAGGAATCATAGAATTATTAAGGTTGAAAAAAACCTCCATGATCATTGAGTACAACTTTTGGCCAATCACCAAATCAGACTAAACCATAGCATTAAGTGCTATGTCTAGTCATTTCTTAAAGACCTCCAGGGACAGTGACTCCACCACCTCCCTGGGTAGCCCATTCCAATGCTTGACAACCCTTTCAGTGAAGAAATTTTTCCTGATGTCCAACCTGAACCTCCCCTGGTGTGGGTTGAGGCCATATCCTCTTGTCCTATTGCTAGGTGCCAGAGAGAGGAGAATGATCCCCACCTGACTGCAGCCTCCTTTCAGGCAGTTGTAGAGAGAGATAAGGTCCCCTCCAAGCCTCCTTCTGTCCAAGCTAAACAACCCCAGCTCTCTCAGCTGCTCCTTATATGACTCAATCTCTAGGTCCTTCACCAGCTTTGTTGCCTTTTTCTGGACATGCTCCATATGAGCCAAGGTCATATTTCTTGTTTAAGTTGCTTGATGAACTTCTCTTTTATTTTCTTATGACTTTTCTTTTTAATTCTAAGAAGATTTTCTGGGAATTCCTAAAGTATCTCAATGATGAACAGGAAAACAGATTTATTGAAACAAATTTGGGGAAAAAGAAGAGTTGTGGGAGTAGAGGAAGAGGGCAAGTAGCCATAGACAATCAAATGGGATCTCTTTGTAGAACAAGGTTAGCTAAAGGCTTGTGACAGATCTCTGGCACTGAAGCCAGCTGGAAGAACACAGTCCATACTTTATTATTACATAGTACTAAACTCTTTTACCATTCAAAACAAACTGCATGAAATTACCTATGAGGAATGGATTCCGGTCTATATAAATCCATTATTCCAATTTAAATACTGTTTGAGAGAGTGTTTTGACTTGGGCCAAACTTGCACTAAGGGCCATACTAGATATTTAAAAATATACAAAGAGTTTCACAGCTGATTAAACTTCCATGCCCAAAAGTCTTTTCTGGCAATATTGAAAGGTGAAACCTGTGTGTTTCTAAGGGTGTCTGAAGTTCTGCAGGGCTGTGTTAGACTAGAATGAAACAATCTCTTCAACATGTCAGTTGCTGTTCTAAAAAACTCAAAATCTTGAGAGGAGAGTCGCAAATTACAGGAGGAATTTTCTTTATCTTAGGAGAAGCTTTGTACTATTAGAAGTCAGTTGTTCCTATTAAAGAGATGACAAAATAGAACTGAGCTTTAAGGAGAAAATAATTGCCCGTTATAATACACAGAATGGCATGGGAAAAAACTGATTAGCCATTCAAACATGGTTACATCCATTCTCCTCAGGATCTTCAGAGATGTCACAGAGTTTTTGTTACAAGTGGCACTGAAGGAGGTTGATCCATCCTTGTGAAAGAGTCAGGCAGATCTTTCTCTCTCCTCCAAAGGAGATCATTAACTGTAGTAATCATCCTGATTGCTTAGGTAAGCTAGTCTTCTCCATTTGTTCTTCTCCTGTAGAAGATAAGAATTTAGATCCTAATTTCTGCTGAACACAAATGTTCCCAACTCAGCATTAAGGAAATACTTAGGAAACACAATGCAATCAAGACACATTCATCCTTCTAAAATAGGCAATGAGTCTTTCCAATTGATGAGCTTAGTGGAAACTTCCTGACTAATTAGGTCAGATAGATCAAAACTGAAACTTTTGTCTTCAGACTGCATCCCATTCCAATATTACATTTTATGAATGAAATAATATTATTTAACTAGTTTCAGGAAATTTTTAGTGCCATGAAACCTTTTTTTTTCCCCTGGTTTGTTTTTATTTTGTTTTTCTAACAGCCAGTTAGAATGACTAAGTTGTTCTATTCAAAATTGCCAAGACACTGCAGATGATAATGATGTTTCGTTCCAGTACAATACTGCTAACTTTGATACCTAGTAGATGGTGTATGAAGAACAGAAAATCCTACTTTCTTAGGAAGTTCAATGAATTCAGTGTTCAGACCACTGTACCTGGGTAGATCTCAGTGTTGCTCCTTGCAAGATCAAGCCTTTATCAAGCCTATTCTTGAAGTCAGTGAAGCTTCAAATCAGTATATGGATTTTCTGAGGTGAATCCCCTTAAATGATTGGCACATAATATTGTATATAGCTTTGAATGTACAGTTGCAAATAACCTTGTACTGAAAATTACATTTCAATGGCTTGCTTACTGATTACAGTTCATCAAATCCTAATATGTTTAAATATAAGAATGAGAAATCAGTGGAAAGCTTTTAGCTCATTCTACTTTTGTTAAGGAATGTCAACAGGCAGAAAAATAATATAGAAAATTTTGAATCAGCAGTTCTCATTATTCACTGCCTGTTTCTAGTCCCTCTATGACTTTTTTTCCCTTAAAAGTATCCTAATTGATAAATGCTTAACCACCCTCAATACTAAAAACCCCTCTCTGTTCATGTAAGACTAAATGTAGTCTTTGAGCACTAATATCTACCAACTTTTGCAGTCAATTTATTCAATGTCATGCAACTCACAACCAGTCTAACTTTTCATGACTGGCATCTGTAGCACTTGCAACTGACTGCAAGAGAATTGCAGGTAGTGTTGTGCTTTCATTTGCACTGATTTTGCACTTACAATCTTGTAAAATGCGTTACAGTTAGGCTCTAGCCTAAGATTGGGCTAACCAAAAAGAGGATGAGAAACTACAGGACAAACATGACAAATGACATCAAAGCAAGACTGTTTAGTTGCTGGTGCTACCCAAGGTGACCCAGCCAGGTGCTCCTCTTTATGTAACCATTGCTGAGTGGCGGCCTCAGGAAAGCAGTACAATGACCTCCCAAGGAGCCAATAAAGGATGATGGATCCAAAGTTGCCAAGAGTTTATCAATTTCTGGTCTCTTTGCGACATGTAACTTATGTAAAAGTAGCAGTATGGGAGAATATGTCCCAGGAAGAGACTCTAGATGCAGCCCTATAACCACATCTGTCAGAGTTCGGTTCTACTTACACTTTTGCTTTATTTTACTGTTATCTTCAAACAGCCTGTTATTTGCAAAAGTCTTTTCACTGCTAAAATGCAGGATGTATCATGCTGTTCATAAACTCATGTTGTAGCAGCAATTATAGCTGAAGAGATAACACCTAAGGTGTTTGACCTTATCTAGACTTATTTTATTGAAAAATACATTAATATTTCATGGTGATCCTACTTAGTGATTACATAAGGAAGATTATACCTAACACTTCAGTTCTGCAGCCCATTTGTAAGGCACTATTTTGGCATGTTTGTCATACTATGGAAAAGTTCATCTATTGAGCCTTGTCTCAGAGTCCTTTTGCAATAACTTCCTGTAATTCATACTGTGGAGACATGTTTTCTGTGTTAAAGGAAATAATAAAAAGTTTTAATTACATTTTGACTTACAAGTCAAATATAACTATAATTTTTGGAAAATTATAATTTCCTCTCTTATATTTGCAGGCTTTTATATTTACAGGCATTATGTGTGTATCTGAAAGCCATTTGCCTACTTTCTAATACACACTATCACTATATTATGAGGTTTATGTATTGCAAAATACTAAATGCTTTGGCTCTGATCCTGAAGAGGACTTACATGCAATAAGAAAACAATATGAAGCCCTTGAGGACTGCATTCATGCCTTCAAAGCTTGATCAACTGCAATAATAAAATCAAACTAGAAATCTTGAGTACTTAGACAAATGTCCTCAAGATCTATAGTATGTACGTCAAAGAGTTTGGCCAAAATTTGTCTTTAATTGCTTTACATAAGAACTTGGCCATGCAGCAGAGTGTACTCCCATGGTCTCAGAGAGACTCAGGCAATTAACACTTTATACCAACTGTCTGGAGTACTTTTATCTCTTCTGTGCTGTTTAGAGATCTTGATACCTCTGCCTTTGCTTGCTGTACTTTATGAAATGCCAGTGTTTGCTCCCTTGATGGCTTTAGCATGATCCTTTTCACAGCAAAATTATATTTTCCCCCCACCTTTCCCACAGTTAACTTGAAAATAATTTACTTTATTCTTCACAAGCTGTTCACAGAGCTTTCCATCAGCACGCATTAACTCAGATAGGAACACTAGCTTACTCGTGTGAGGAACTAACTACCATTCTCAGAATGCGGATACCTTCAAAATTTGCCTGTACCTAAAAAAATGTAACTGTTGCCACTGCAAAAGAAACATTTTACTTACTGAAACATTCTCAAGTATAATTTAGCTGCTCTATATTTGTTAGCTTTGACTTTGAGAGACTAACAGTCATATAGCAATTTTTGTGCAAAAAGATATGTAAGATTGAGAACATGTAGATAGAGCTTTGGTTGTTGTGCAAGATTTTTCAGTTCACATCTTAATCAGCATTATCTATATACTAATAATAGTTTCTATTATATAATTAATGGTTTATATATTTATATAGCAGTTAATACCATTAAAGATGAAAGATGAGTTCTATGTGAGATGAATGATGTACATGTCAAGTCCCAAATTCATCCAGTTAATCTTCTAAAGTAGTGCATAAAATTGTGTCTGGCATTCTCAGTTCTTCCTTAAGGAAAAAGATGCAATACTTAATTTTTTAGTAATCTGTTTATTCAAACCAGCGGTGTTTTATGTATTTTCATATATACTCCTTTCTACCTGGCCTAAGTGTTGGCAACTACCCTGCATATGTTTACATGAACATGGAGTTCATATAAAGCTTATTTCTGTTAAACTATTTACAGGTTCAGACACACAGATCCATATACTATGCACTCAAGAATCAATGCATCCAAAGGTAGTACTGGCCAAAGTTTACAGAGCAGTAGAGAGCCAGGTGAGGCACATACAAAACTTTCCTGGGACTGGAAACTTTTATTCCAGGTCTTGGAAAGTGATACCAGTACGTAAGAAGGAGGCATAAGGAAAACTGAGGCACAGTTAGAAACACACCAAGCAAAACCCGTTTGATCACTGGTATCACATATTGGTTATGAAAAACATAAAACTTTTACTGCTGTTAAGAATTATAGAAAATATAGGGTTACTTTACTATTAGGCCCTCTCCCGCTTTTTCCTTCAGAGAAATGCAATAAAAAGGATGAAGGGGCTAGAGAGATTAATTAATTAGGGAATAACAAAAGCCTTATATATGCCCAGTTTGGCTAAATAATGATTAAGGGAATAACACTAACTATAAAATGCTGCTTAGCAAACAATCCTGTAAGGGCAAAGCATGGGGCTAGATGTATTATTACTTATTAATTGTGTTGTAGTTGTGCTTGTGCTTATTGGACCTTTCTATGTTAGCTGTTACACAAGCATCCAGTCGGAAACAGTGCCTAGATAGCTCACAGTGGGAACAAGGAGGAGGAGGAAATACCTTGCAACAGGCTCACACAGCAGGGGAGTAACTAAGATAGAGTAGAAGTCTAGAGTTTTATTTAAGACAGTTCAGTTTAGTGGTTTCACTGGTAGTTTCTCTGAAACACACCTCTGCTTCTGATTCCATGGACATAACAAGAGTATTATTTCAGAGATGTGGTCTCGTTCTCATTGTGTTGGGCTTATTCCTGTTACAACTGTAAAGAATCCTGTAACACTCCTTTGCAAAAGGTAAAACTAACCATCCAGCTAACAGGATACAGACACTATTAGATGAGAAACATGCTCATTATCCACGCTAATCATCTCCACAAGTAAGTAGCAAAGTATAGCTAATGGAGATCCAGATATGTTTTGATATAGGTTTTCATGGCAAAGCGTTTTAGAAGTGAAAGGCTTTTTATTTGCAGGCCCACAGAACTTTACACAGTGACACCACACTATGTTTTCTCTCTTTCTCAGATGCTTATATACAATGAAATTTAAGCTTTTTTGAACACCCCACCTTCCAGTTCTGATTCACATAAAATTAAGCTTGCTGTGCTCATCACAGAACCTCCTGTTGAATCCAGTCCCATCCGCACTTCATGCTGGCTCATTGCCATGGTGAAACTTGACTTCCAACACAGCCAAAACCCTTCTCTTTCAGGCCCTTTGATAGTCAGGAGCTATCATCTGCAGAAGAAAGTTTATGTCTGGAACATTGTCACGATGGCCACAAAAGCCAACATGGACTCACTGTGCAAAATGGGGGAGCAGCCCTTGGTATCCACTGCTGTAGGCACCATTTGCTTCCACAGCACGATGCCTTGGGTGTCCCAGAAGATCAGAACCGAAAAGGACGGATTTGACTGTTACATATTTGCCTGTGAGTTAATAGGTGACACAGGAACAAGCACATTATCTGAAACAGCACTTTCCATGCACATTCTCTTTGCAGATCAATCCAACACAGGCAGGCTTAGAGTTTGTCTTTGCAATTAGGCTTTATTGCCCCAAAGATATATGTCATAACCTTTCCTAAAGAAGTAATAGATGGTTTGCCTGCTGCTAATCTGAAAATAGTATTTTCATAGTGCACAAAATTCAGAAGTAATTTCTGTTCAGAGCAGAAAGAATACTTAATTTCTCTACAAGACAGATGTTTAGAGAACCTTAGAGTAAACACCAGTACCATCTGGATGACATGTCACCCTACCCAGATGGAAAATTGCTACTTAATACTGGCTATGGGCAGAGTTGTGTAAAAATACCATAAAATTTCAGATTAAATGATGTTGGAAAATTAATTTAAATTACCGATAACTACTTCATCACTTCTTGTAGTTTGAAGAAAAAAAAAATCTAAGAAAATTAGCAGAGCTTACTACTATGACAAAACAGGACTCTATATTCAGAAGTTCTCAATTTGTGAGGAACATTTTCTTTCAACGAAGAAATTTTTAAATGCGCTAAGTATAAATACTGCTGAAGAAAGCTGCAGCTTGTGTTTTTTTCTTCTGGCAGGTACCTTGATCGCTGCCTCTCATTTTTTCTGGAAAAAAAAAGGAAATGATATTGCAAAAGAATGACATGTAGACAAGAAAATCTATTATTTCCTGGAAAATAATGTTTTGAGATTAGTTCAGATCTAGATTTAAGACTGTTCAGAGAAGACTGTGTATGTTATTTAACAGGAGCTTTGGAGGACAGAACATGTATATTCCTCTATCCACTGTTTTTCCTATGCTGAATTAAATCTCTAACCTATCATGGAAATAAATAGAGACCATTCAAAAGAGTTTAGAAACTGTGTTCAAAGGCCTATATAGGAAGAATAAATATTTTGTTTCTGACCCTGTTGACACTGCTAACAACTACAGTGCATATTAAAGTATTTTTCAAGCCCTTCCCAAAAGTAACACCCAGAGAAACAGAGTTTCTAGGAACCTCAGTCCAGACTTGCTCTGATTCATTTCTCTGAAATACAAGAGGACCCTCTAATAGTGGCAGTGAATGAAACAAAGCTCTTGCTATGCTGTAAATGAGAGTCCCCAGGTGCTCCTTGGCTTCAAGGCACATTGCTGTTTACAGCAGCCTCTCATTTCCAGGGATGGAAACACACATTGTGTAAACATGTCAGTTGTGCAGTGAGGCTCCAGTATGTGGCTAAGGACAGCAGCTCCTTCCTCCCCTTTCCCATGCCCTGCCGTCCAGCAGACAGTGCAGCTTGTTCCTGCTCCCCACCCTGCTCCCCTCCTCCTTCCCACACTGTCTGCTGCTCCTTCTGCCACCCTCCGCCAAAGCTGGAAGATCTTCCTCCAAATACACCAAAGGCAGCCTGATCTATAACCCTGGCAACCCTTTTTACTTTGTCAGTACAGAAGAGTATCCCTAAATAATTCTTCCTTTACTCTCTAAAGGAAATGGTGCTGAAAAAAGCACCACCTTTACTTTGGAAAGCCTACCACTTCTGGAGAAGGAAATATTCACTGACAACCCAGACTGTCCAGGTGGCTGGTTTTGGGCTACTGGCAGAAATCTTTCAGTGTCTGTGCTCACCACCAAGATGACACTAAATTCTTCTGCAAGCCCTGCTGAAATGCTAGAATATAAAACAATAGAAAGAGAACTCACATTGGCTTTTCTTTTAGGAAAACATGAAGGTGTGTATTAAAACCAATTGATTACAGGAATTTGCTGAAAACAATAGTTATATCATAAAAGAAAGAGCTATTATAATCAGAATGCATCAGATAATTTAAGTGGGTCCATGCTGAATGCTGACTAGTAGGGCACAATGAATGCTAATTTTCCCTTCTAACTTCTGCTGCAGATTTGCTGAATTTAAAAGCATCTCAACTGCAATAATAATAGTTATGCAATATTTCCTAACAGCCCCCAAAGCAAACTCAGATCCTGACTGAAAAGCTGAGCCACATTCTCTCTTTATTTTGCTTATTCTCATATAGATTCTGCAGGATAAATTTCTTTTTGCTACATCTGTATAGTCATGTTGCCGTCAGGTAGATACACTGGTCTGTATGTGGTTGGTTATTGATTTGCATGGTGATTGGTGAAAGAGCTGGTAAATAATTTGCTACACTTTTTTCCCAAGAATTACAGTATTTCAACATCCACCCATGGGTACTTCTATTGTTCATAGTGATGACTGAATTACAATTTTGTCCACTGTTCCTGTAATACATATCAATCTGAATAATAACTTGCTTTTGTTAGAATTATTACCTTTTAGTCGGTGACTCACAATAGCTGAAACAACAGCTAAAATTCTGTCTCCTTTCATTCACTTTTCAGAATATCATGACACTGATCGTGGTCGCCAAAAATGACCTGAATTCCATGTGGAAATTTCTGCATTGAAGGTGAACCAAACCACATGCAGGCTCAAATGCATCAGTGTGTTGCAACACTTACTCCGTAATGTCAGTCCTCACAGTGCAACATAACATTCTCCTCCTCCTTTTCCTCTTTGCCACAGCTTAAAGCAGGTGATCTACCTGAGTCTGGCACTGTTATATCCTTTTTCCTGCACAAGTGGGCTTATGATAGGCTTAAAATGCTTTAAACGGCTGTGAACACAGATGTAGGTATGTCGAGCGACTGATCTATGCTGCTTCTTGTGTGGTTAACTGGCTTAACTCCAGGGAACATAAACCCCACCTGTCTTCTAAGAGGCTTCCTTCCCTGAAGAGCAAAGGCTCTTAAACAGGACTGATTTCCTGGTAGATAGATACTTCCATCTGCCAGGCATATTTCAATTTTCTCAGCTTTACTG
The DNA here is from genome assembly GCA_013397815.1 of Aleadryas rufinucha. Classification (NCBI taxonomy): domain Eukaryota; kingdom Metazoa; phylum Chordata; class Aves; order Passeriformes; genus Aleadryas; species Aleadryas rufinucha. Next base: position 407,926 of record VZTH01010887.1, read on the forward strand.
GGCATCATGATGTAAGTCACTTAATCAACATGGCCTGAATTTTCTAGCATCTGGCTAGGATATACTCAGAATTAGGTTTCAGATTTGGACTGATGTTTAAATCATATATGGGATTTTGAATTATGTTATTAAAGTATTCTTGGCCTTTCAGTTGATCTCTTATTATTTTTTTCCAAATGTAATATTCACCTTGCTTTTTTTTCCATTCCAAGATGCTTGTTCAGCGCTATGATTATTTCTTGTGCAAAGATTATCAGGTAATTCTTGGAACTTCAAGTAGACAGTTAAGAAAACCCTAAAGGCTTCCCTGAGCAGTTTAAAGCCCAACAAAAGAGGATTAGAAACAAGAACTTTTAAAATCAGACACAAAGTACCATAGTAGAGTTTTCTTGCTGCGGGAAAGATTTAAATGTTAGGAGCTTCTTTATAAATTGAAGGTGATTGCATTAAGCCAGATATAATAAACTTTCCCACTAAAATCTACATGAACAGAAGTCATTTATAAAATATCTGATGATCCAACTTGTTCAATATTTGCCTAAGATTTTGAACTAAAGATTTAGATACAAATATTTCTTCACAAATGACATTAACCTTTCCTACTATGTGAACCTATATCCCGTTTTCCTAGAAAACTGAAATGAGAAGTCTCAGGAAAAGTAAGTGGCATGAGTGAGCAGGTTTTGCTTGAAGAAGTTACTGAATTCTTTGGTATGGCAGTATTCACGTGATGTTTTCCTTGAAATATGTCCATGTATTGGTGATTCAAAGCAGGCCAGACTATAGCTTGGTGTCCAAGTTACTGATCTTAGAGACAAAAAGCAAAAGCTTGCATGTACAAAAAAAGTGAAGAGAAAAAGGTTTTGTCTTTTAGGACGGGATTTTCCGGAGACACAAATCTTTTAGGACATGATGTTTGACTCAGCTGGCTGAGCCCTCACCCATGAGCTGCTGAATACAGCCCTCTGCCTTTACAGTAATTGCATCATCACTGTCAATCATCCCTTCAGAGCAGGGAAAAGGGGAAAAGTGCAATCTATTTCTTGAAATTGTCTCTGTCTTCTGTTGTACTTCAAACAAAAGTATTTCCCAAATTATTTTGCACTTATCACTCCCACTATGAGATTTTGTAGCCTTTCAGTCTTACCTCTCAGGCATATAAACAGTGTTTTAGTGTCAATGTAAAGCTGTAACTCTCCTTTCTTCTGTCTGGTTTATAATTTGACTTTGAATTTAATATAAAAAAAATTAAAAAACTTCTTTCAAAATGCTCTTGGCAATGAATTCTTATATTCCTGGGAACAAGTAATAACTGCAAGACAAGTGGACAAATGATTGTACATGGTTTTAAAAATTTCTTTTAGTTCTTGTTTTCATAAAGGCAAACAGAGAGGAAAACATTGTGGAGTCCAGTGCGGGCAGAGATGTGGAATCAGGGCTGCTCAGAGTGGAGGGAACAGGTTAGTTTTCAAGAAAAGATGAAACTCATTCTTCATATAGCATTTGTTTCCCATGAGCTAGGTTCTGTCCTGGATTCAAATTAAACCAAAACCTCCATGCACAGTATTCAAACTTTTGAATTTCACTTAATCCAGGTAAAAAAATCTGTTTCCCAAACTTTTTTAAAGGGTTACAAATATATTGGCTACCTGAATCCACTTTTGAATACATACAAAAATACACAACCTTGCACAGGACTCTCAGGACCTCCTAAATGAGGATAACACTTACTGAGCTGGTGGGAAGGCTACAAAGATCAGTTGTTTTCTTTAAATGACTCTGAGGTTTCAATCACAAAATAGATGGAAGGTGTATATAATATGTTTTGAAAGAACATGAAAGGACTTATCATGTGGTTATTTCTATTAGAGATGCTACATATGCAAACAATATATTTGACTTCCTTAAATCACATGAAGGGAATCCTTGGATCAGAAACCAAACAAATCCATTTCAGGTTGTTAATGCTTTTTAAATTTAGCTCATATTTATTTTCAGTGAATATGTAATTCTAGAGATGGATAATTGGAATGTATAAAATATTTGAAACACTCTTCCTTCTGAAAAACTCTAAATAAATACAGGGAGTTTTTTTTTACTGTGTTATATAATTAAATAGTACTGGATTATATAATGAAGCTTTATATTGTTCCATCCAGAAATTAAAGTATATTTGAATTTTTGATGATGTCTGATTCCTTTTTCTTAAAAATGTACAAACTTAATTAACCTGAAAGTTCAATATTTTAAAATTATATTTCTTCACTTTCACATTGTGTTAGATGAAATTTTAGAGTATATGACTCAATAAGACAGAAGTAAGACAGAATAACTACAGCAAATAAGTAGAAAATGGAGTATTACCTACCACATCTGCTTCTGGCACAGTAACTGCTGACTTTCTTTCTTATTATTTAGAATTTTCTTTCAGCTCTCTGAGCTGCCCATGAGTACAAGTAGAACATCTGCAGCCTCTGAGATTGTAACCATGAGGTTGTATTGTGTACTGAAAAAGCAGATGCACTTCAAGTTGGTCAAAGCTGTGACATGCTGAAATTCAGCAAGATTCCAGGAAGAATTATTTCATAGGTTTGGTTGATGGAGGGTTCAGATTTCTTGCTTTGATATTACTTTGGAAATTCTTTCCTCCTCACTGGAGAAAGGAGTTAGATATGAAATAAAGGCACTTTTGCACTAAACCTCCTCTGGAGCATTTGAATGAATAAAATGCTGAAAGGTATTTACCAGGAAAGTAAAGACTTTAATTAGCCCTAAATAATTAAATGAATTAAGTTTGAATCAAATATTTTACTTGTTTACTGCTATTCAAATGAATTTAGATTTAATTTTCTTACTGCTCTTCAAATGTTTTCATTCTAGAAAATAAGTCATGGACATCTAAGTTAATATTGTAAAAAAAGTAGCAGAACACTAGAAATAAATAATATTTTGATTTTTTTTTAAAAAAAAAAAAAAAAGAAAAAAAAAGAAAAAAATCTGAACATCCAGAAACCTGTTATAGGTCACGCTACATAAAAAACCACTCTGAACTCAGAATTTGCCGAATGCCAATTATAACACTTTCAAATACACGTGATGCAAGTGTTTAATCCCTATGTTCCACTATCAGAGGATCCAGAAGGCATTTCCTTTTGCAACCAAAGGGATTTCTGGGTTTTAAGATAGATGAATGAGCAGGTTCAGAAATGTGCATAAGCCCTGATGGGACAGGAGGGTTTTTGTAGCAGTGAATTTTATCCTCTATTATTAAATTAACGTCACTTTGGAGCTTAAAAAGAAAAGGCCAGTTGCCAGAAAAAATAAATAATGTGCATGTTAATGTTACTACCTGACCTGGAAAATATTTCCATGTTCTGCAGAGGTCTGTCATTTTTAATTTGAAGTCATAAGGAAATATAATTAGGCTGGATTTGTCATTAATAATAGAACATTTGAAATAAGTAAAAATCAGGCCACCTTCAAGTTGCTATAGTACAGCATGCTTAATTTGAAAATTTAGTTATTTCTTTCCACAAAAAGGTAGAGACAGAAAGAGACGCAAAAGTGAGGTAAGACTTTAATTTGAGTTACACAGATTCCAATTGTTCAGGAAATGGTCGGACTCTAAGAAAGCACTATTTTTATTAATGCTTTTAAAGTAAACTTATATAATACATTTTGCACTTCTGTACCATCTTCATTCCTTCTTTAACACCAACATCCAGAACCATCACTGAAAGTAGGATTGGAGTGGAGACTCAAGAACTATAACTGACAGTCTAGTGTTCCCTAAAGAAGTTACAGGGAAAGGAAGGAAGGCACAAATTGGGGAAGAGAAAAGGCAGGTAAGAGGAAGTGATTTCCTCAGTGGTTTACAGCTCAATTTCACATGAGTGACCCATCCTGGTCTAATTTCTACTCTGGACTTATTCTTTCACACTGGACTTCTGCTGCTCAAAAAGATCAGTGTGTGAAATCTCTCTGCAGACCAGAAGATTTTCCCAAAGGGTTCTACAAGAATGGAGTCACTGCTACCGGCAAAAAATGGTGCAGCGAGTTTTTGTTAGACCCTCTGTGCACGATCAATGTTGTGGAATAATGAATTAAACTGGAGAGAATCTGCTGAGCAAAAATAACTGCAATACATGAAATTTTGCAATACTATGAATTGAGGGCAGAAACTAATAGTCATCCACAGCTCTCAAAGTCTGAACACCAAGTCGTGTAGTTGACATGCTGCTGCTTCTTAAGAGGCATAATAGGATGTCTGCAACTATCCCTGGAAATTATACATAGTATTTGTTGCATATTTAGTTCTTCTATTGCAAATGAACAGTTATCTATTCTGCTTACTACCTCCAAGTATTGAAAAACATCTTTTGCTGTTATATATTCTTCTCTTGTCAGCCTTACCATTCAACACTGGCAAACATGAGGCAATTGCGATGTCCCCCAAGAGTTGCATTTTTTGTATGTTATTTTTACTTTCTACCAGTTGCATTCCTGTCCTCTCTGAAACACATTCTTTTCTGATATTCTTAATCCATGATAATTCAAAATGCTTGATGGAACTACAGTTTTTTAGTGAGATTAGGTTTTTATGTTTAACAGTTATGATTTAACAGCTATTGTCATGCACATGTATTGGTTTTCATTATCTAACAAGAACAAACTTCACATCTGTCACCTATAAAAGGAAAGTATTTTCCTTGTCTTCTGAAACAAAACTGAGAAGTAAATTTTCAAGTTGGATTTGAGCCTCCTTACTTATTGAAGGAAGACCAGATCTAAAATGAAAAATGCAGAGATAATTCTGATGTAATTTCTGTGAAATTTTTGAGTTTGGATTGAACCCTAAAGTTACTTCCCTCACTGCTGTAATTTAGCCTTCAGTTTATGTTCAGTCTCCTCTTTAACAGACTTATCTAAATGTTTAAGATAAAGTTTTGTAAAGTTCTCCTAAAATCCTCCTCTTATTAATTTATGAAATATTGGGGATAACGGTAAGATTTCTAAGAGTTCATAAGTAACTTCATTTCCTAAGAAAATGAGGCTCTGTGTATGTATGCATGAAGCCTCTTATCAGCTTTTAGAGCCTCTGTCCAATCTCAATCATAATAAATGGAAGAGTGCAAGACTTTGTTTCTATGAATCATAAAAACACAATTCTGGATAAAACAGAAAAACTGTATTAGGGAGAGGTTATAGTGGGCTACCCTTACATTTCATAGAGAGAATCTGACCCAGGAACTTACACTCAATATACAAATCAAAACGAGAGTGAGCTTGGTTGCTTCTGCTGCTCACAGTATCATGTCTATGGTGTTTCACTGTGAAGTAATCATTTTGAGAAAGAGAACTTTGACTTTTGTGTTCATTCACAGTGATGGCATTCACTTCAGTCAAGGAGTCCACAAACCACATCACAGCCTTTCCTTTCTTGACAAAAAGGAGGGCTCATACAGAGCGTCTTCCACCCTGATTAAAGTTACAGTATTCTTTTCTCCCATTCTGGTCTCATTCTCAAAATTATGATTTCTACAAACAAGACAAATTGAAAAAGGAAAAATAAATAAGAGACCACTATATGTTATGAAACAAAACCTAGGAAAAGACATTGAACAAAAGACAGGACTGATGGTTTCCTCTACCAAGGAAAAGCAGTTAAAACCATGTGGTTCATAAGATACACAAACAACCAGCCTTTTTGACTACATCATCTCTTTCCATAATATTATGAAAAGATAGGATTATTTTGCCTGTAAGCTTCCCAGTATTTTCTAGATTTTACATAAATCTTTCGCTTTTTAATGTGGCTTCTCCCTCTCTCCACCAACAGGCTAGGAACCTAATTCAAATGCTTTATAAACATTTTCCATTGCTGTTTTGTAGATGAGACTAAACCTAGCACATAGCCCAAACGGCTTTCACATCTCTCCTCATCCTGAAACCAGTGACTGCTATTGATGCTATCACAACAAATTTTCTCAAGAGGGGAAAAACAGTCTAAGGATTAGAATGTGCCGTTTTCAAGATCTGATTTTGATTCTCTGCTGTACTATGAATACATTATGTGATACTGAGGCCATACCTACAGAAGGATTGAGGCTCAAAAAGTAAGATTTAATAACGTTTAGACACCTAACCTTTCATTAGAGCAATCTGCATGACGCAATAGCTCTGTTTGCTCCAGCAAATTTCTCACAATGCTTGAAATACTGCATCAGAAAATTTTGCACAGAAATAGAAACTCCATGAATAAAAAATCTATTGAAGAGAAATAAAAGTTTAAAAACTTTATTCTCTGAAGTCCAGAGAAGGAAACATTTTAAAATAATTTTTAAATTTATAAGGTCCTTATAAGTGTGAGCTCTTTTAAAGAACACTTTATGGTATCTGATGTTTTGACACTTATAAGCAATAGATGATCTGAACACTAAACAAACGTCTTTATTCTTTTTGCAGGCAGAAACACCTCCAGCATCAAGCAATTTTCCAATAAAGATTTCCAATGTGAGCATCTTAATTGTACAATTTATCTCAACTAGTCATGCATTTGAATAATATTCTGTGTAGCTGGCCAATGATTGCACACCAGATGTGAGAAACAAAGAAACTGAAAACTACACCAGATAATGTCAATAAAAAAAAATAATAATAATAAAATAATAAAAAAAAATCAACAAATTAACTAAAGTAAATCCTGTCACATAATTCCCTGTGAATTATGCAGTCCTTTTAGATACTGTTGCTTGTGGTTCCTTTGAAAATTTATTTATCTATCTGGTGGGGGAATTTCCCTTTTCTCAGGGAAAATAAAAAATGGACTTAAATCATAGTTCAGATGCAGATCTAGCAGGATTTTAAACTTATTAATAAATGGCCAAATATTTCAGGCTCGCTTCAATGTTAAAAATTAAATTTTGGTGAATTTCAGGCATAAATGACTGTAAAAAAAAGAGAGAAAATAAAACCTTAAGCAGCTTCTGAAGAATACTAGTTATACTGAGCAGAAACTCTTCCAGCCACATGGTCTGGAGAGTGCATCAATACTAGTACTTAGAAAAGATGTTAAGTACTTTTTACTCTTACCTGGACACTTTGGGGCTTCAGACAGGAGAACTGTTGTATCTTTAAGGTTGGGATTTATATTTTTAAACACTAAATCTTGGTCATTTTTGGACTGCACTATAACATAATGCAAAACAAGACTCTTCCCAATAAACAATTCTGTTACAAATAACATGATTTATAGCTTTTCCCTTAAACATTTGTTTTTATGTTCCAGACTATCTTCTTAAAGAAAAAATAAATTTATTTATTGCTCCCTTAGAATACTTTGTTTAGGCCATTTGCTCTTTAACACAGGTTCTTGGATATTTTATAAGGGGAAAAATATTGTCCAAGTTGACAATGAAATCATTTAAGGATCGCACAACAATATATATTAATGTATTATTGTGATATTGCTGTTGTGGGGAGAATTACAGAGGTTTAATTGAATTGAATTACCTTGTCCTGCAATTTCTAATGATGAAAAATCAGATTTTTTTTTTTAAAGGAAATATTTATTAAGACAAACGACCAGGCAAAAGATAACAGATAAAAGATCTTAATCAGAATAACTACACATACAAAACTAAAAGAACTACTAGTATATTATATATATTCAATGGAGACAAAAGCATATTAGGATAAAGTATTAGTTAAATACTCTGAGAGAGCAGAAATACAAAGCTAGAGTGATCATTGACCTAGGAATTAAGTAATGACCTTCACTGAATTGTCTTGCCATTTATATCAATGTAAGAAGATAAACAAAACCAAGTCCAGAGCATTTTAGGCTTTAGAACTTTGGAGTTTGTGTTATATAAATGTGTGGAGTTTGAAGGCTTCAATCTTCTTTTATTTTCTAACTTTCACAGCTAAAGAAGTAAAAAAATTCGATTTGAAAACAGTCAATAAAATGTCTAGTTTTTTGCGATCAAGTGCCACATGCTCACTCTTTCTTGATCCACGAATGGCTTCTGATATGCAGAGGGAATTGTTCCACACTCAAAGAATAAACCTGTTTTACAGTGTACAAATTGTCTCTTAGGAAAATGTATTTATCCACTGCATAACTAGACTAAATATCTTGCAAATACCTTGTTTGTTGAGGTCTTCGCATTACTTTTGAAAGTAAGTCTTGAAATTATGTTCTGTTCTATATCTCTTTGTTAATGAAATAGTTATTTAAAAACAATCTTTCTAAATCACAGCTTGTGACCTGAGTGCTATAGAATAAATGGTCAGAACTCTTCACTGCTTTCTGATGTTCCTTGTGCTGTGCCAGTACATAGCCCTGCTTTCACTCACATGACACTTAACACACTTACTATTAGTGTGCACACTCCAGGCTTCTGCATAGGGATCTTCAATCCCTTTAGATGTCGGCAGCAATTTATTCTATGATATAACAATATACTTGAAAAATAGAGATTTTAATCAAATGAGCATATATACAATTTTTAAAGAACCACACTTATTTTTAGGTATCAATCCAGTTAAGCTAATACTTTCTTTTTTCTCTTGATCATAGTGTATAAGAAAAAAAAAATTATAAGTACTTCACAAGCCCTACATGTCCAGTCAGGCTTGTGTATTCTAGCATAAATCAAATATAAATAATAAAGGCTCTGGCTCCAGTCTGCACAGGTTGAGATTGAGAAGACCTTTTCGTGAATGCATAGGTTTTATGAAATTGAAACTTCTAACTAGCTCTCTGTCAGTTGCTGGACCACTCGTCTCATGCAGAATCAGCAAATCTGGAAGAAATATTTTTGCTTGATACCTAACAGATGGTACCACTTAAGACAAGGCTGACTCGGCAGTGGGGCTACAGATATTTCAAAAGAGACTGAAAGATTTTGTTAGCTTTTACTTTCTTAGATCACAACATTTTGACAAAAGCATGGGGGAAAATTACTTCTGTTTCCTGCATTGGACTGAAGACTGTGGATATTACATCCTTGAAAGAGATTTGTTGCTCTCCTTGCAATGATTGCCATTCCCTTTCTCACACCATGATGTTTGCGTCATTGCCCAATAATATTCTACAAATAAGAATGAAGATTTCTTCTGCAAAAGCCAATTATTTATATCTAGCACATAATCAATCATGACAGTTATTCATGACAACCATGTATAGCAGAGCCACAGAACTGGACTGACACCTTATCCCTGCACCCATGGAAGAAATAGCCCCCACCTAAGAGAACCTCAGTCAATAAAAAACAGACAAAAGCATGGGGATTAAAGAAGAGTTACACTTCCAAAACATCATGAGAATCCTTATATTTCACTGGATACCATCTGAAATTCCAGTCACGCCCTCTTCTCTGCAGCTGACATACTTGCAGACAAGCCAAATTACCTCTTTTTCATTCTCTACTCTGTGTGTTTTTAAAGAAAAGATTCTGTGGATCTGAGATTGTGTCTCACAGTGGATTGGAGACTTAGTCTGTGCCAGAGATTCTTGAATGTTTTTCTAACAAAAAATAATATTAATGAATGATGAAACTGATGACTGACAGATAATCATTGAATTATCTTCTATTATATTTTTTATTTTAACAGCTGGATTCATAAAGTGCAAGATGTACATTTATTATAGCTCTGGCTCACCATCAAGACCATTTTTCTTCATTCCCACTCTTGCAATTTGGAATGTGTCTCATAGAAATCCCATGGCACAAATCTCTTCTGCACTTGCAAACTCCTTCACTTGCAGGCAGAAAATACAAGCATGACTTTCTGTCACATTAACACAGGTTAAGTTTTTAATTTATTAGAACAGAACACAAGCAATTCTGGCTTCAGGGACAATGTTAGTAAAGTCACTGATGGACTTTTTCCTGTGTTATCCCTTGCTTGTACTTGTTTATCTACTATCTTTTGCATATAAATTTTGGGTTACATCATCCCATCTTCTTACATCACATTTATATGGCATAACACCTTGCTCAAACACCTATTCCTCTAACTACACTGTCAAAAAGACATTGATTGAATGATGAATCCTAAATAACTGAAAAGAGAGGAAAAGAATATACTATATTTCCAGCTCTAAGAACAACCTTACAATGTAGAAGAAAATCACATCAAAAGCATATTACAGAGAGAAAACAGTCCCTTATAAAAAAGGAAATCTGTGGCCACATGGCTAAGACTGATTCAAACACCTTAAGGGTGTATATCATTCTAACTGCTAGCAGTAGATGCACCTAGTTACTCCTCATGTTACTTCATGAGTGCTACTCTATAAAAAAATTAATTTTTTTATGAATGATATCAAATGAGGAACATAATATTAGAATCTCCCATGTTTCCTATCAGATAAAATTACTTAACCTTCATAGCTGTAAAGTTATGCAGTTAATTCTCAAATCCTTCCTATGCAAAACAATGACATTCCATCCAATTGAATGTTTTTGTTTAGGTTTCAGTTCCTTGGCCAACTTACAATCTGTAAGATTTCAGAAAATGCCCATTCTCAGTAAATTAATTTAGTGTAGACTAAATGTCAATTATGTAAACTTTAACACTTGGTAGAAGCAAGCAGACTTGATCACTACTAGAGCGGGGATTACTTATTTATCTCTCCTTCTGCTGTCCTAAAACTTTCAAAGGTATAAAATGCAATTTAAATCTCAGTTTGCAGCTATCTCTTCATCAGAATTGAGAGTGAAAAGCTCAGTGATGACAGCTTCATTTTAGACCTTCTTTAAATGCATTCCTAGAAAGGACCCAGGATGAAAGTCAAAACAAAATTTTAATTTTCAGTGGTCATCTTTTAAAAACCCTCTAATTGCAAAATATAAATAAAAATCTTCCTGGTTCCAGCCAGGAAGGGGTTAATTTTTGCAGTAGCCAGAAGGAGCATTCCTGGGACCTAGTGGTTATTCTGTATCACCTCATATCATGCAGAGTGGGAGGGGGAGGAAGGGATTCCTTCTGGCAGGTAGGGTGAAGCAATCAGTAAGGTCGTGTACTGCATGGTGGGCAACCATGTGTGAGACATTTGCCTGTCTTCTACACTCTCTTATTAATATTGTTGCTGTTACTGTTCATTTCCTTATCTAATTGCTGTTTCCAGTAAATTTTTCTTATCTCAACCCCTGATCTTTACCTTCTGTGCCTCCAGTTCTCCTCTCCAGCCTGCTACAGGGGGAAGGGGAGGAGGATAGGGGAAGTGAGTAAGCAGCACATGGTTTGGAGTCTTTTAGTGGGAACACTAAATTGGGGACTGCCATTCCTAAAACATGAGATGTGGAATGCATTATGGCTGGGGTTTTCAAAAGAAGATAGGAAGCCAGAGATGTTTGGGAAAAATATGAACGTATTAACAATTTTGGAGTTTGGTTGTTCTATACCTTATGATATTAGGAAAAAAAAAAATAGTGTGATATTAAGTTCCAAGGAAGAACTCATATGTAATCAGCTAGTCATTCTAAAAACCTTGGCCTGATAATTTAGAATCACAGTTTGATCAGTGGGCTTGGCCTTCTTTACCTCTTCTTTTGCTTGTTCATGCAGGTGCTTATTTAACTGTGTACTTTTAGTAGATGAATAAATGAGAAAAATTACATCAATATAAAGAAAAAGTTGATGGAGATTGGCTTAGATGAGGATTCAGAGGACAAACATCCAAGAAGAGCAAATGGGTACAATTCTTAATGGTGTGATCAGACGCTTTGGAAGAACTGACCGAATGTTTCCTTGTTGGTAAGGTGGAGAAGCCTGCTGTCACCACTACCGTTCATGCTCACCCTTTTATGATTCTGGTTACATGCTCTTGATCTGGTCTTCATCTGACTGCAGAATGAGCCAATGCATTTGAGTCAATTGTCAGAAGATTATTTGGTTTAGTTTTAGTTTTGCTGAGTTACCGAGGTGAATTCATCCAGGCAGGTCAGAGAGTGCCTGGATGCAGCCCAAAGAAAAGATGTGCATCACTCAGCTGGAAGGGAGGCTGTGGGAACGCAGATGGAAGGAAGGGAGTGGGAAGGACTCTTTTGATATTAGTGAGGCAGTAGGAAGATGCAATAGTGGGGTGACATCCTTCTAAACAAAAATTAAGTAAATGAAATGCTGGCACCTTACCTTCATATTTAGTCTACTACACTACTTGAAAACAGAAGTTGAATAAATATGTATACATCAGCTTATAAAGACTTCTAAAAAATATGAAGAGAAGATTGAACAAGCTAAAATAACCACATATCAAAAGTGTTAGGGGAAAGGATTCTTGTGATTTTAATTCCTTTGTTAAAATTCTAAAATAAATGTTTGTCTAAAAAAAAGAAAAAGTAATTTTTAGAAAATGTCAAAAGTTTTTCTTCAGATTTACAATGTGGCCTTAGACAAAGCCTTTAGGGTCTGATTCTAGAGTGTACTTATAAACAACATGTAAAGCATTTAAAAATAAATGAAATAAATTAAAATAAATAAAGAGTAAATGCAATCTACATTTCAGAGAGTGGATCAATCAAGAGAAATCTACTCTTTATCAATTTCCTCTACATATTGGTTATATTCTCCAGCAGGGACTGATCATGGATTTTGACTGATGTGACCTAGTATTACCTTCTATACAAAGATGTATATGTTGAACCATTTTTCCAGCAGATGTACTGCACTTTTGACTTACATAACGAACACTAAATAAGTCTGGACCAAATATCAGGCCTGAAGAATTTTTCAAAGTTTACTCAGAATCTCATTACTCAGTAAGTTTCTACTGAAAACTATTTAAGATAGTCCTCCATCTACTTGTCTTTACAGACTGAGAACTAACAGTAAAACAAAAGCCTATACAAAATTCAGGTGTATTATATCTAGATACTTAAGTTTAGGAATCAAACGTTTTCTTAGGAAAGCATGAATATAGCTAAATATTCTATTGACTTGGTTTTACGTCGTGTTTTGGTTTTTTGGGTTTGTTTTTCTCTTGACAGTTTCTGACAGTTTTTTGACTAAGCCAACTGGTTAGAACTTACAATAATTTTGATTCTTAGTTAAATCACTACTCTGTTATATCTGTTTTCCTGCCTCCCACCCCCTGGCAATGTTTATACTGATAATCCAGCTGGGCTATAGGTGCCACACTTGCCTTCTCTGCCCTTTATATTGCTAGTTTTTCAAAATTCCCTTGGAATCTCCCGGTTTGTAAAAATTCAAAGCATCAACAGGTCAGATTCAGCCAGCTCTTCCAGAACTTTTTGGTTCATATTATTCAAACAATCAGATTAAACATGCACATCTGTAGTAGAAGATTTTCTTCTATTCCCTGGGGGTTGTAATGGCCTGAAAAAGCATTTCATTTTCCTAATGTGATACACATATAGCATTATGTTTCTTCCTAAATAGAGAACATTAACATTTCTTGAACATTAATTCTTTTGTTTCCCTGTTGTTGACATCTTACCATCTGTGGCTGGTTATGAGCTTTTATCACCAAGAGAATTTTATTTTGTTCCCTAGTATTCTTTACTGCCTTTATTCTATAGTTTTGTGCTTTTCTCTAAGTGCACATATGTACTATGTCCAAAAGGTATACATTATTTACAAGAGTACCTGCAGAAGTTATCCAACAATGGACCATCAAGTTCAAAGTGTGTGAATGTTGTTATTACAGTAACTGCTAAGAAAGATATTGTTATCACTCTGTAGTTTTGTATTATTTAATTTAGTTTTACTTGTAGTACCTAGAGAGGTTTCAGAAACTAATAAAGTCATCTAGAAATATTTTATACTCCATCTTTAGATCAGACATTTATGTTATACAAATACCAGAATGTGTGACTGTCTTCTCAATAACACTATAAAGATCTCTTTCCGAGTCTCACTATCTTTGAATTCACAACCTAATTGACAGTTCAGACCTCATTTACAAATAATCTCTTCTGAATTGAAATAGTTAAAGGAGTTTAATTTCAGAGATATGCAGCTTTTTTTTTTATTTTTAAGTTTGTTCACTTAAATGCATAGGTTATTTATCAACTTTTCAAATCTTAAGTAAAATGGGAAGGCATCTAGCCAAGGAATGCAGATCTTTTTTGCTTCCATAAATCAATTTATGACCTTTCTTCTTAAGACTGTCTTTTTATCTTCTGTAACTGAACTCAAATGTGATAAAATTTTCAATGACATGACTCCAAGACTTGAGCATACCTCACTTAATTCCTCACAGGACAGCCTTCTCTTCATTATAATTCTAAAGAGATCATTAAAGAGCTACAACAAACGGGAAGTAAACCCACTTGATGTCAGGGCTAAGAGAAGACCATCTACAGCTGAGGGGCAGGAAGGCAGGAGCTGAGGGTATTGACTGGGCAATGTACACCGGGGGCTGAGCAGGGGGGAAGGCCAGTGGCTGGTAACAGGGCAAGGGGCTGAACAAGGGCCAGGAACTAACTGGGCGTCCTATCAGAGTAACAGGGCTAAAGATAGGGCTGAGGACAAGGTACAAAATACATGAGAGGGTCATCCAGAAGATGTGTCTGATGTCCATCTGGGGGACAGCACTGCAGATAAATAATCCTACAGCTCAACTCAGACAGGTATTGAGGACAATGGCCTTAGACAGATTCCTCGGACTGAGGGTTTGGGTAGGGGTTCCAGAGGAGGCTTGTCAAAATTGCTGGGAGATATCAGTGCTACGAAAGGGGAAGAAGAAAAATATGTACACAGGTGTGCTATAGGGGACTTTCTTACAGATGATGATGATGAAGGCAGTAACAAATGGCCAGTGTGAATAGATATTTTTGATATAATCATCAACCGTGTCTCAAGGAACTGAAGCTTTCTATTGAAATGTGTGGTGTTTCCTGTCCACTGACCCTAGCAAAAACTGTAAGCACCTTTCAGCACTATGGTGAGTGAAAAAATTATGACAATACTTAGGATTTGTATAAAACTCATGGACGCACTAGGTAAAAATGCAGACTTATTTAGGAGATCATTTTCTTTGTCAGGTCTTTCCTGAAAGGAAAGAACTCATACCAGCCATCTCAGCTGCCTCCAAAAGCCTAATTCTAATTATTCTGTTGTTTGATTTAATTTACATATGAAAACAGACATTTCTATTACCTGCTATTTTACAATTGTCTCTGTCATTATTTCAGTCTGAAATAATCAAATTATGCCAGCACTATTCATGCACTGCCAGACCATGTTTCTCCCAAAATTGCTTGTTTCAGTCCACAGTTGATAAGGAAGTTCAGTAACCATAGATTAGGCTGAATTTCCTCCCATCGTCAGAAAACATGTCTACCTATCAAAGCTTTCCCTGCTAACACCAGATTCTAAATGGAGTGTGGACTTTACACATTTAAACCAAAGCACTGATGAATCCCCTGGCCCCCAAACTGGTACCACTTTGCAGCCTTAGGACAAGGAGAGACAAGATGCAGTCTGTCACTGCTCAGCCACATCTGCCAGGGGAACCCACTATTATCCTGTGAGCCCAGCAAGGTCTTGGAACTGGAACTGAGGGAATTGGGAAGTAGTAGGGGGTTGGTGGGAAGACGATGTGGAAGAGGAGGCTGATAGTCGCTACTGTCTGTGTGTGTATCACCTTGCACAATCTGTCTTGTAAATTTAGGAATATAACTGATAGATCACATTATATTTATATTCTACATATATTTATATGTTTATATTATATAAAACAGAATTAAGATTTACTTAAATGTGATGCCTGAAATTTTCACAAAGTTTTTTTTCCTTAATTTAATCTTAATTTTGAATATTGGTACTGAACAATTACTTATTTCCATGTTGTTGTCATTTGCAGAAAGGCTTGAAGGCCTTAAAACTCATTGCCTTTTCAGCTATATCAGATATTTTGGTCAAAGATATAAAACTTCTAACTAGCTGCCTCCATTTTATTATTTGACAGTCAGACCTACAATACTACTACTTCAAGTGAGTAATAATTTTTTTTTTAATTTTTTAAAAAATTTTTTAAAATAAATGCAGGAGGTGTTAACAAGAGAGCTTTCCAGAGAGAATGCATTAATACTGCTCCAAGCAAGCTAGAATTCAGGGTCTGTGGTAGGGTCTGTCTTCCAGTTTAATATCCTGGATATAAAATATAATCAGATCACTGGCAAGATTAACATGGGAAAAGATAAATTTCTCAATTCAACTGTCACAGAGTATGATTGCATTCCATATAACACATACCAAGTTCAGGAAGCTAAGAAAACCAACGTTTGTGTTTCAACTGTATGAGAAATTTGGTTTTGGACATGGTAGCTAAGTGTGTGAAATCCCTCATTTTTTAACTAGATTAAGCACCAAGCAAAACAGCATTTACTGTCTGAGTAAAATAGCAAATTCTAGAAAACTTGTGAAGCATTTCAACTTCAGTAGGTGCAGGGGCCTTGGCATGCATAAAGACATGCAACATAAATTTGATTTATATGGGCTTTTAGGTAAGTAATCACAAACTTTTAAAAAAAGGCTTGTAGCCTTTTCCACAAATGCATTCCTGTTCCTTAAAGGAAAGGTCTCCTGACAATTTTATCACTTTCTTCCCATGGACATGCAGAAGGAACAGCTTTTGCAAAAACTGATTGTTTTCAGAGTATAAATATTAGAGCCTGAAAAAAGCAGTAATGTTTTGCCATGTGAATTTATGAGATAATACAGAGTCACAAACCTATAGTATAGCTGAATATAGCTTATGTTGCTTCAATAAAATATAAAGCAGCTCTAACTAAAGAAATATAATAGCCTGCTATAAGAAAAATGCATATAGTTAAATTATAATTTTTATTTGTCCTGATTCTTTTTTGTTTGTTTGTTTGTTTGTTTTTGTTTTAGTTACTTTGGGTTTTGCTTGTTTTAGTTTTATTTTTTGGGGTTTTTTTTTGGTTTTTTGTTTTTTT
The DNA here is from genome assembly GCA_013397815.1 of Aleadryas rufinucha. Taxonomy (NCBI): domain Eukaryota; kingdom Metazoa; phylum Chordata; class Aves; order Passeriformes; genus Aleadryas; species Aleadryas rufinucha. The sequence continues at coordinate 424,863 of VZTH01010887.1, forward strand.
TTTTCCTTTGGGGCTCAGTGCTTTTTTGTGCCTGAGTGAATATCTTTTTGATTTCAGATGCATACATAGTTGTATATGGATATAAGTATGTTGGTACCCAGAAAACTACCCTTGTCCCTTCCACATAAGTTGAAAAAGCCAGGTGGAGTATTTCATTTAAGGATGTAGAAGTATGCAGACTACAATATGTAGGCTTTCTTCTTTTTTTGCTATTATTGTTGTTGAATTTCTTCAGTAGATTTAAAGGAAGGACATTATTTTTACAAAATATTACTGCATCAATGTAGACCTGTATGAAAATTAACAATCAGAGAGAGGTTCACAGGATGTGGTAACAATTTATCTCTCAGCCACAAATATCATACCACTGATCTTTCTAATATCTTTATCTCACTAGTTCTTCAGACAGGAAAAAATACCTTAGCAATTTCAGAATAACCACAACAAAGAACATTTCTTCTCCAATTGTTTCATCTTTGCCAAGTCCCCAGCCCTTTAAAAGAAATCTCATGAAATCCTAAAGGAAATAATTTTTTTTATTTATTTATTTTAAGGCCACCTGTTATACTTTCTTTCCTGTTCAAGTCCTGATGCTGGGCCATATTTAACTGATCACAGCATTAAATTTCTTTTAAAATTTCTTTGAAAAGTTTGACTCACGACTGCAAAATAACTGTGTTTTGCAACTGTGTTCTGATTAGATGTATCCTACCACACTTGTAATAGTTTTGGATAAAAGAAGAATAGAATTTTCTTTAATTAAATGCTGAGGATTGTAAGAAATGGAATAGAAACTTTGCAGGCTGGTTTATGATGTTTTTACTCATTTTGAATACTGCTTGACTTTAACAGTAATAACTAAAGTACAAGGCTGGAACATAATGGGGCTCCTCATGTGCTGGAGCAGGGCCAGAAGCGACAGGATTTGGTAGGATATAACTCCAAGTTACTGTTCATAATATCTTTACAGCTGCTCATTACAAATGAGGTGTTTGGTTAATACATTTCCACCCAAGTTTGTTGTGAACACTACCTATATTTCTAGTCTAGCAACTAGAAAGTCTGTCTGTGGTGCAACTGATAAACATATTTAGGAAAGGTAATTTTCTTGCAGACATGAGAATACTAAAAGTAAATGGTAAAGTAAATGCTCAACTGAAATATCCTTGCTACCCTTTCCTTCAAATCAGGCCTTCAAATGGTGGCTTCTATGCCAATTCAAACTGATCATATATAATCTAAAGGCTAATAGTAAATCACTTTAAAGTCTAGCTATCCTGAAAATGAACATAAAACTGTCTCATATCCATGTACACTTATTAAGCATGGAAAGGCTTTTTGTTTTTTTGACAAGGGCAATTTTACATAATTTTCATCTGTCAAAAAGGATTTATATTCAACATACCATGTGGTTATTATTTCCTAGTCTGTATCCCAGCTAAGACACTAACATAAGAGTAAGTAGCTCCTTGAAATGCCTAGAAATACCTATATTAAATAATAGGATAAAAGTTGTTGAGCTGAATTAACTAAAATTTAAAAGGGCAAACTGAAATATAGACCTCAATGTTCATAAGATAGTGAAAAAATTGGCCACATTGTGATGGCAACATTAAGTACTTTTTTTTTAAAAAAAAAAAAAGCCTTTCAACCATCAGTGGAATATATTAAAAAGAGGGAAAGGTTTGAGCCTGATGCATTCAGTATGCACCTAAATGACTTAGACGAAGATAAAACTGTTGCTTTCATTTCCCTGTCTCCAGGTAACACTAAAGTATTTGGACCAGCTAACAGTAAAAAATAAAGGGATCAAAGCTGGAGAGATTTAAATGGAAACAATATATAATGAGTTTACACTTATGTAAGTTCTAAAACAAAGAGAATACACTTAATAATGGTATATTACAAGAGACACAATAGAGAATGAGCCAAAACATTACCAGCACAAAGTATGTATCTCATAGAAAAGCAACATATTGGGGCATGCCAAGATGACAAAAAAGACATTTTTACTTTCAGCAAAGGAGCCAAAAGTTGAAGTAAATTTTTCACAAGGCCTTAAGGTGACTATGAAAATACTTCATAAACGCCTTAAATGGAATATATAAACCGCAGATCAGAAGAGCTATCCAAAAACTCCCTCTCATCCCACTTCTAACTTGCTTAAAAGCTCTAGCTGCTTATGTTTCCTGGCAAGAATTCTTTTAAAAGCCTACAGTTGTATTTCTGTAGTGTATTTTCTGCACACACCCAGGATTGGCACCCCATCTCTGTCTTACACCTGTGGTTGCTTTTGTTACAGAAGCTTGGCTGTTCCGTGCCTCCCTTCACTAAACACTCTCCTGAGACTCTGTACCTAAACTTACACTGGATCCAACTCAAAGCAGAGAGGCCCGGTAAAACCAGCCCAATTTGGTGGGTACTGACCTAGAAAATGGAAAAATTATTCCTACTGTAAGAAAGAAGTACTTTGATTAATAACCTTTACATTCAAGGAGAATACCTGCAAGTACCAGTCTGAGAGCTTTTCTAAGAGCTGAAAAACACGTGTCACCCTTCCCTGCTTCTGAAGGAGAGAGACCTGTGCACCCCATAGGTTGCAGAATGCTTGAAGAGAAACTGATGAAGGAAATCTCTCTCCTTACTTAATGATAAGGCTAAAGCTTGCATTGTCTGTCTCAGATATCAGGGTGTCTCGAAGCCTTTGAAATACCCAAAAACAGTTCACTGGATTTCAAACTTTGACTAAGCCTTCAGGTCCCTAAAGTCAATGGCTGACTCACAGTTTAACCTTTTGAATTAACCTAATTTTAGATACGTAACCAGATTCAAAAGTGCCTTTTCTGGAGAAATAGGTACTAATCTCTATTTATAGCTCTTCTGCACTTCAGATTAAGCTTACAACCATCTAAATTCTAATGACGTGAAACATTTAGACTTACTGAGGTCTACAGTCAATATGAAAGGCATAATATTGACATAAAGGCAGTCCCCATGATTAGCCAGGAAGTGAAAGACCTGGTGCTAAGAGCCCTATGCCTCACCTACAGTAGATTTGAACTTAGATGTTTATGGTCCAGGAAACTATATGTGCCACTGGCAAATAAATATGATTTTCTGTTGAGATGGAAGTTCAAGAGTCTAACAGGGTCAGAAAAACAAGGAAAAACAAATCGGAAAGGAAGAAAGCCATTTCTTTGTCTCCTATATGTGGTACCCTGACGCTTCCCTTGACTGGTGTTCAATCTCAGTAACTCTTACATTCCTGGTGTATAGGGCTTCATTTACAGGACTGAAGCAGTCCCCCATTTTCTTCTTTCATTTGGTTAGGTTAAGGTTAGGCTACCAAGTTAGGTTAAGACTGTTGAGGAGAAGTAGAAGGGCATGTCAAGTTTTCAACTAGGAGCCCCTAGGTTTTGGTCCTACCTTCCTTAACCGTCTGTCTGTTCATATTTAAATACAGTCTAAAGAGAGGTACTGGAGGGCTTTCACTGCTTAATCAAATGCCGTGACACCTAACATACCCAGGCAAGTTCAGACAGACCTGGTATTGTTCTGCTCAGACTCTGAGCTGGTCAGAACTAGAAACTGCTTAGCCACGCTGGTCTGGTGCTGTGCCAAAGCTAACAAGTTGTGGGCTTACCAGGTCAGGCATAATGCCACATAAAATCCTCTGTATGGCTTATGGGTCAGAACAGTTTCTTGTAGCCAGCCTCAGAGCAGACACAGAAAAACTCAGGTCTGCTTCTTCACGTGTGTGGAGATAGGCTCAGGAAGAAAGGTCATTGCTGGGTCCTTCCTTTTTTGTCTGAACACAAGAATTTTCTGCTACAGGATGTGCAGTGGCCCAACTCCAAAGCAGGGGTGGTGGATGTTTTTTTCCAAGATGCTACAGGGGCAAGTTACAGTGCAATATCCTTCAACTGCCAAGGGCCTGGACCTCACACAGTTCTCCCACTCCATGGTAGGTCCCAATGATGCTTCTTAGGTAGGGGACAGATGTGTTTAGCCAGGAGGCATAGCTGACTGAGGTAGCCTTCTAAAGCCATTTAGGAAACCATGTATGTTGTGGATTTATATCGCATCTTTGAGCTTGAACATATTACACTCTTCTGGATTTTGACTTCATGGTGCTTTTTCAAAACAATTTATGACCTAATCTAAACCACTTCTTATTTAGACTGGTGTTCCATGCTTCTCATTTCATTCTTTCTCTCTGCATTGACAACTAAAGTGAGACAGCTGATGGAGCTCAAACAGCAGACAAGTTTTCACAAAACTAATTTCACATGATGATAGCACCTTGAAACGATTTGCCAGTTTCATTTATGCTTCAGGGTCAGGGAAGACAGAAAAGAAAATCCAAGTGACTACATTCTGTGGGCAAGGTTGTACCACAACCACGCCTTAGATTGACCTTAACAGTTTGGCAACACTGTAAAAGTTACACTTCCATATGAAATTTCAGACACCTAAATTTAATGGCTAAATTATGAAATCAGTTTCTTCAGACTAAGACATAAACAACACAGAAAAACAGACTCTTTCACACCATTATTCAGAACAGCAGGCAGATACATAGGCTTTAAATTGTCTTTTGGCAAAGCCCAGCTCTTTGTGAGGTCTAGGAAATTAAGACTGCTGGTGTAACCACGTAGGTGAAGAGCCTAGAGATGGAGGCAGTGAGTTATTTGAATGGTCACACTGAATGTCAACTACTGGTGATTAAAAGTGGATTATACTTAAGGCTTCTTCCATGCAGAAGACATGAATGGCAGATGACTTGAAAGGAAGAGGCCTACTGTTGTTCCAGTAAACCAGAATCCCCATGCTGTACTTCCATCTTGCTTAATTTCTTTCAAAATCATTGGGTGCAAATTAGGAAAAAAATCTGGAAAGAAAATACTTCCCCTGGTAAGAAGGATATCTGATTAGTGAGTCACATTACTGTGTATACCTATCAACCAGTTAAATTACGTGATAATGACTGTGCTGCCACTGAAGAGCATTTATGCACCTGCATTTTGAATTTGGCACTGATGGGCAAAGCAAGGGGGAATATGTATGTATGAGATTGCTTTATGGCCAATCTTCACTACTTTCTTGATTGACTGATTGGATGACTCACTACTGAGATTTGCCTCTTACCACTTAAAAGATTCTCTGCCATAAGACTGTCAGTGGGAAGGAGATTATTTTTTAGCGAAAGCAGTCATTTGCAGCAATCAGGGAAAGAAAAGCAGCCATAGTAAACAGAGCTAGGAGATATGACCTCAAATATCCTGTTAGTACTCACAATGTCCTGAAACAGAATATCTGCAGCATGGTGGGAGAGGGCAGGTCCAGGTCTTCCAGATTTTTAATGGCAGCTGAAAGGGTGCCTCTCTATCTTTATTTCACGTGATTTTTGTGTTCATCCCAGGTTTAGCTGGAAAAATAAATGCTGCTTACAGGAGCGTTTCCATGGGCAAATAATTGCAAACAGATTATCCAGCCACAAATAAAATGTTTTAACTAGAGCTTTTCTTTAATGCGAGAAGTTTGAATAACCCTGAAACCACTATGACTGCTATGGTTACCCCTGTGGAACAGTAAATAATACAAGGCAGGGACTCATCTCTGACTCAGAACAGTTCATGTCCCCACAGTTAAACTCTGCAACTGCTGAAATCAGAAGGGCTTTATTCAAACGGCCTGTCAGGAGTGGGTTTTGGCCCTTACTAAGCTCCAAACTGTACATGGATACTGTCTGTGCAAGCACTCATTCACATGAGTCAAAACTATGTTAGGGACTATCCTAACAGTCTAGAAATTGTATGTCAATGTCTTACCCCATTTTTTATAAACAGAGTAGTCATAGCCTGTAAAATAAAGAACGTGCTCGAGAGAAAAAGTTAAAAAATGCCTAACTGACATATCCATATATTCCATCTTTTTTGTCTATAGCTCAGTTTTTATTTTAGACAAGGGAGGATATCTGCTGGCAAACAGAAGTGGAGCAGACTCGTGCATATTCTGTAAACCATAACAGTTTGGATGTACACTGATATATTTATCAGCTTAACTTCCATCTCACTACACTTTGAGAGCATAAGAGAATCAGGATAGATTTGCAGTTGAAAGTGGGTTCACACCTGCATTAAATGAAGACAGAAATGATGCTTAGATTATTCAGCTTGAGAAAACTAGACACATGTATGGGTATTGATTTCTCTTCTTTTACTACCTGTGTTGTAAAGGAAGAAGGAAAATATCTTCTTTATCTTTTGGTAGCAGGTTTCATTCTAGCAGAGGCTAGTTGTCATGTGGGGACTTTTAGTGTGTTAAGACCAGTAAGGAATTGAATCCACCATCCTGAGTGATAATATTGCTATGTGAACAACTTTCATTATCTACAAGAAGTTGCTGGGATGCCATATGTCTTTGTCACTAGGGAATTTTCTGAGCAGAACTTCTGTAAATGCTTATGGAATCTTTTCTGAATTTTAGAATGCCAAACATCAATGCCAGACATCTCTGTCTTCGAAAGGAGAGTGCAGATTTGGATACCGCTGAGATTCATAGAGACAGGGTGCGGTGAGTGGGAAGAATTGTGATACAATCAATGTGATTGGTAATGCAAACTCCAATTTATTTTTAAAAAGCACATATATTTATACCCTTTACATCATACGATTTCTATTAGCTTTTCTCATTGGCTCTGAGCATCGTGCGTCAATCAATCAACTGTATCAATTCTTCTGTTTCTTCTTCTCAGGGTTCTTCCTCGTCCCGCTTCTTTCTTTTAATCACAATGGATACAACATTCGTATAAGCTCAGCTGTTTTCTTCCTTGTCAGCATATCTTTGCAAACTTGTCAGCACTAGTCTGCACGTATACAACATGGCGTGCGGCCTAGCACAGAGTCTATCTGTACAGCTCTTCCATGGATTCATATTCTTACTGTCGTATATAAACATCATGGCTAATCTTTTGCATAATTATTTTGCCCTACCTGTGACGAGGATTAAGTTCATATGTTATGTTAATCACATGTTTGTTAATTGTTGGTTATTAATTGTACAGTTATTAATTGGTTAAAGTATAGTTAAAGTTGTTAAGGTTATT
>VZTH01010890.1:0-29065 GCA_013397815.1 Aleadryas rufinucha
TAAAGATCTTAAAATAGTGTTAAGCAATCATGCAATGCAGAAAAAGTCAAACCAAAATACCCAAAAAAACCCCAGAGCCCCAGAGGGACAAAAATTAATTCCCATGTTTTTGCTGTAATTGCCTCTGCTCCATGAGAGGTGGGGCAGAAGTGGGGTGGAGAGCCAGGAATTACGTACAGGCACGAGCTGTGCTGAAGTGTCTGTGCACGGGGCCGTGTGTCCCCTGCCCTGCTGTGTGTGACACTCCTGTGGCTGCAAACCCCTGCAACAGGCACCACACACTTCACAGTGGGAGGGGAAGAACTGAGCCTCACTAGTGCCCTGCCCCTTTCCCAAGGGCTTGGGAGGAATGTGTACAGACTGAGCCTTCTTCAGGCCTCAGGACACTGCAGAAGACAAGGACTGAAACTCAGTTTGTGAAGTTACATTATTAAGTCAATTAACATTTAAATAGTTCCTTTTTCTGACTCTAGAACAGACAGGAATCTGGTGCAGGAAAATTCTGTTTTTCCAGCTGCCAGTTTTTCCTGCTTTAATGCACTAAGGCATATTTTACCTTCAGATATCACAGTTACAACATAGTGTAACTAAAGAAGAACTTGTGAAACCAACATTTCTACTCCTTAAACAAAACCTGAAAAATTTCCAGATTATATTCCAGGAAAATTGATACCTTCCCAGGATAAGTCTGCAGAAGAGGGCATAAAAATGATTAGTGGATGGGAACACACTGTGAGCCTAAGAGCTGCTAATGCCACTCCCCAACAAAAAACCCCAACAGCTTTAACTTGCATGCAGTACACACAGTACACACCCATTCCCAGCTGTTAATCTACCTATACAATATGCTGTAGGTCTTCCAAGTCACAGACTGTGAAGATGGACAGAAAGAAGGAAGGGAAGTATGAGGTAACAGTGCAAATGACCACACCATAGAATTTATGTTGTTTCTCTGTGACTATGCCCAAACAACCTGAACCTAGAGAGACTTGTGCAGAGGAAACACCAAAGCTCCCAGGCAGACAGCAGCAATCTGCTTACCCCCACAGTAATCATATTCTGCCATTTCAGCATCTAGTTATTCTAATCTTCTCTCAATACTTTCAGCCTTTACCACAATCTGCCTTCAGGGTGGGACCATGTTCAGAGCAGCTATGACATAAACAATTATTTTCACATTGAACTGTTTTAATCTCTTTCAATTTTTCCTCCTTCACTACAGCACAGATCTTCAACTGTTAGTTCTTCATTTAAAAGCAGGGAGCCTTGTCAGATAATTAGCAGAAGGTCTACCTGAGGGCTTTCCTGGGTAATTTACAGCTTGACTGACCTATAAAAAATTATAGGGAAATAAGTCTGTGGTACCTAAAAGTAATGGTTGTTTGTTCAGTTCAGCACTAGTTCATTACTCTTCCTTTAGTTCAAAGCAAAAAGGAAATAATTTATTCTTCAAAACATTTCATGAGCTCATTTAAAATAATTGACTTTGAAAGAAACTGTGAGGACAAAAAAGTGAATGTCTTAGTATATTGAAAAGCAATACTAATAAAAAAAACCCCCATCCCTCTTCTGTTTGACAGACATAGGATAGCTTCCCCTCTAAGTAGGGTATAGGAGTCTAGTGAGTACATGACGTGAATGAAAGAAAAAGAAATGGCATTACAGCTTAAAAGATTGATAGGGTTGTACTTAACATGCGGCTATTTGGGACAGCCATCCTCACTGGAACCCATTATGTAGTTACTAACAGCCATAAAGGAAGCCTCAAACTCATAGAGGATATCACATACTTCTACAAACGTTTTTGAATGAGCTTCAAACCTCAAAGAGTTTAAAAACCTAAAATTATTTTAAATCTAAAAAGCATCTTCCCCCATTTCTATCACAATTAGCAAATAAAGTAAATATATACTGACATTTGGCCCGTGTGCATTAAAAATCCATCTTTCTGTATTGCAGCCCCTGAACCTTAAGAGACCATATAGGGGAGAGGGCTTACAGTGAGATACTGAGCACTGTCCAGTTTCTGGGGTTCTTTTCCTCTTTTATTGTTTGCCAAGAGACAGTGATTGAAGAGCACAGAATAAAACTGCAGCTGCACTGGAAACAGATGCATGTATATGTATGTGTGTAGATATCTACATATCTATATATCTATATCAGTCCAGTGAGATGAGCTCAAAATGTAAATTTTAAATGTAAATTCGACAATAAGAAATTGGAATACAGGATTCTTTAGCCCATATTGTGATGATTTAATTGCAAAGAAATACATTCTATGAAGGCATTTGATATAATCCAGAGTGATGTAAATAAACACTGCACCTAACCCTGTAATGGCCATTCTACACAGCAACTCTGAGCTCAGACTGAGCAAAGCAAGAGGGAGAGTAACACAATATATAGCAAATGCAAGAGAAATAGATGCCTGCCAGGAACAAGATCTAGTCTTTAATTTGCAAGTTATACTAACTCTGAAGTCACTCTGGTTTTGAAACACACTTTATGTCCCCAAAAGCAAAGCACTCATGGTGTATACTAGGGAAACAAAAATACTCTGTTATTCAAGCTGAATTTTTGAGCTGAGATACCATCTGGACAGAGATGCTCTGTCCAGCCTTAATTTCCTAATAAATCCATTTTGCCTATTTGGTCAACATGCTTCTCCCTTTTCTTGCAATTTGAGTAACAGAGTTTACTCCAGAAACATTTTTTAGATGTGAATTTCCAAGTGAAAATAATCTGTGCAGAGAATATTTGTGTGTTTTTCCAGTAGAGGCAGAAAAACTCTCCATAGCACAACTTTTGGACTCCCCACCACAGTACAGAATGCAGAGTTTGCCAGCAGCCTACACAAAGGTATTTACTGAATACATTGAAGAGAAGGCAAAGGGAACTACAAAGCTCATGGATATTTCTCAGAAAGAAAGGGGATTAATTTATTTAATAGATTGCTGAGTTACCAATTTACCCCTGATGCCTAAGTGCTTCCTCTTTCCTTCACCAATTCCTGTTCAGCTGAAGCAGGTCTGTTTCTACCTGTTACTCCAGCTGCAGTCTGGTTTTTGTTTGTGCTGGTGGGTTCTTTCACAGTTCTTCTGTAGAAGTAATTTTTGCCTTGTAAAATTTACAAATTCTGCAGTTATGAAGAATTAACAGGCTGTGGAGGAGCATTTGGAAGGGGACAAGAGCCAGCTTCAGACCATGGATGAGATCTTTACAGCCGTTTTTTGGCTTTGGGTTTCTGTTTAAAGAAACTTATGCAAAGGCTGTGCCCCCTCTCCCTCTTGAGTCTGCCCTCTAGTTTTTCCATACTTACTCGAACAGCACCAGAGGAATCAAAGATAACTTGGTTCCTGTGAGTTTTATCAAGACTGAAGGGCAGAGAAAGAAAGCCTGTAAGTGTTCAGCCTGGAAAAAACTTCCCAGTGCAGCCTTCCATGAAACACCCAGAAAGAACACTTGAGCTGTGGAGGAAGCATCATAAAAGGCATCAGAACCAGTAGCTGTCAACCCCATGACACATCTTTAAGAAAAATGGTTTTCAGGTATTTCTGCAAGCACAAGAACATAATTTTTCCTCTCTTATTATAGCTCTTCCCAAATGCACATCACTTCAAAAGGATCTGTAACACTTACTAGCACATCTTAGCTATTTCCATTGAAGAATGGCATCTAAAAGATGCTGAATTGAAGATTTCACAGAAATCTTGAACACAGGAACAGTGTGCAAGCACAGCAGTCATAAGCACCCTGCAGATATTCCTTAACCTTCTGCTCAAAAACAACTATAATTAGCAGAGGTTTGTGAAAACAAGAGTACAGAATTGAACAGGTTGAAGCCAGTCCTCCCCTCTACACTGGTGAAGACAAAGCTGTCAGCATACATGGAAAATAAAACTGTTTAAATCTAGGTACCAGGAGCAGTATCAAAAATAAATACCAGGTCAAATTGACATGCTAATTTCAGGTTTCATCTCAAGACAAGCCTGAGGAACACTTCAGGCTGTGATGGCAGATCACATCTATTTTGGAACAGATCTGGTGATCTTCCTTCTCCTGCCTCTTGCACCAAGGGAAAGAAGGCTGTCAGTTAAATGGTTAATGCTAGGAAGCTCAGTCTGACCCTATTCCTGACCTCCTGCCACTCCGCAGCCACCAAAGCAATCCTAACCATTGGGAATTAAACTGCTTTCTTGACAGACTGAAAACCTGACAAGTAGGAGCTCATTGAAGTAAATTTATCTTCAGCAAACATGTTACTGGTGATCAGAGAGGAAGTACATAAGTGCTTACACACAGCATTAGCTCCTAGAATGCTCTGAGGCATTCTTAGGTATTATCAAGTTCCTGGATGTAAAACTATGGGTACATTTAGTCTGGTATTCGAGCAATCAAGAATTCCATTCATTACTGCTCTGATTCAATGACCTTACACACATAATCAATGGCTAAACTGATAAATGGGAAGACTTCTTAAAAATCTATTTCTTGAGAGCTGGAACTAAATGTTTTGTTCTCAACAGCTGTAATTTATAATTTAGTGACAACAACATTTGTTCAGACCTATTTCACACAGGAGAGAAGGGAGCATACTGTATTTCCAAAGCCAGACACTACATTTGGATTGGGAACTGCTTGATTGATTTATCATATCAAGTTATTACCTAACTCAAAACAATCAGAAAATATTCTTAATGTTCATAATTAGAACACTCATCATGGGAGTTACAAGACTGGAGTTCTCTAAGTCTTCAAAAAATCTAATAGAAAAAAGTAAAACAAACTAGTAGCTTTTAATGTCGGGGCATAATTTTTTCACACAGCTAAGTAATTTCCTCCATTTAATTGGGATGATTCATGCCATGTATGCTCTATACCAGTGTCTTAGCATTCAGTTCACATGTTACTGTATCTGATCTTTCTGGGTCTAATAACATTCCTAGTGTTTCATATTTTCATTTCCACTTACAGCTAGCAGGGAGTACCTGTCTAGGTGTCCCAGCAGTTCTAGAGATCAGGCACACAGCAGCACACTAATCTTGTGAATTCAGTAACCCCAACGGGGGTAAAGAATAAGAATCTTCTTTACCTATGTGAAATCAGTATGAGGGATTGGACAGAGACATTTGGCCTTAAACGTTCAGTTTGTGTTGAAAGACTGTAAATCAACAGCAAGGTTGTTTTTGTTTAAGGGAACTTACTGTAGTGTTCTGAAGGATCTGCAGGACATTGTAATGGCTGTTGGGCCCTCTCTCATTTACATTCTCTCATCCCTCCTACTGTGCATGTGGGGGAGAGGGTAAATTCACTGCTTCACTGAGCATCTCTGCTCCCTGTGGCTGTGAGATGTTTTACATTCTGTCCTGGGAAGCCACTTGGCTGCATTTGAATGTGGATGCCTGGAGGCCATGAGAACCAACACTAAATATTTCAAATTGATTCAGGTACTTGACAAAGCTGGAAGGGTTTATGCCTGGTAAGTGGTGCAGCATGTGTGGCCATGGTTTGACCTGAATGGTCATGCCCATCTCCTGGTGGTAAACAATTCAATTGGTTTCATAATGATATGGCAACACAACTCCTTGGTACTGTGACTGCACTTGGGGAAGCCTTCAATTCCACATGACTATTGCATTTCCCAGTGTAACTTCGTAAGGTGTAAGAAGATCAGTTCTGTGTCCTCACCAGAGACCACATAATCCACCTCACCTGGGAATCTTTAAGTAAAGGGAAGACCAGCAAGGTATTGAAGAATATCAAGATGGAAGTCCAATATTACAGCCATGTATCCTAAAAACCAACCTATTCATATCTGCAATAAGTAAGCTGTGAGAGCCAGGCACTCAGAAGTGGAAAACTCATGAAGTTTTTCAGTATAAAGAAAACTTACCAATTCCACCAAACATTCTCCCCTAAATCATTCTTTATAAGGAACACCACTGCCTTCAGATTAACATACCATTCCTAGCAACTTCCATGTGTGGACATGTACTCTCAACTACTCCCTCAACCTCTTCAGTCTCTATCCATACCATGCTCTTACCTTTCATGTCTGAAAGTAACATGAAAAGATTCTTCAAACAAAAATTTCAATATTTTCTGAGATTTCTCTTCCCCTCCGGAGTTGCATATAAAGGGTCAGTATGTTCTTTGTCATTTAGTCTTTTGTTGCTTGGAATGCAAAAGCACAACCTTTATCAAGAGGCTGACAGTGACCCAGCTTTAGCTGAGTTGTTTTAATATTGTAAAAGCATATGGGACACTCTCACTTTAATCTTTCAGTTTCCCTAGTCTTTTAGAATTACTCACATTTTGATTTTCACAATAGTGCTGAAACAAAAACACAACCACTGCAAACCCAAACACGCCATTCCCATTTCATTGCGTGGGGTTACAATTCCCTGCCTCTGTATCCCTGTGCCCCAGTGAGAAGCAGTCTGGATCCCTGCCTTGGGGGCTGGGTCCAGCTATTCACATGAGGCTGTGGAGATGCTGTTCAGACCTTCCCCACTGTCCCACACACGTGGAGTGGCTCTGAACTAATAACAAAACTAATTTACTGCAGGAATCTCAAAAACAAGTTGCTTGGTCAGGATAAGCAGCTGTCAGCACAACTGCCTGATTTCTGACTGAATTAGCACCAAAGAGGATGAACGGAGATCCTGATGGGAGGCCAATTCTGTTGTGAACAGTTGCAGCAGCGGTTTCCCAAACCACCTCAAGCCAAACATAAGCCAACCACAGCAGGAGGCAGAAGGGCCCACACAGTCCACTTTGCTGCCTCTAGCAGTGGTGAAACCAGGGACCAGGAAGGCACAGAAGAACAGGTCACACAAATAGCAACACTTACCCTGAACCTGACAGCTTAATTTCATGTCCCCCAGTTCTTGTTCTGAAGTAGAGAAATCAAACTCTACCTACTCTCTCCACGCCACATGACTTCATAGCCTTTATTACCGCTTTCCTCAGGAGTCTCTTTCGCATGCTGAAGGGCCTCAGCCTCACTGCTCATTTCTGTTACAGAGCCCATTCCAAGATTTCAAAGAGCCTTGCTGTCTTCTCACTGCCTCATCCAGTTTCAGTGTATTTGGGACCGTATTGGAAGTAAAGGAACCACAACTGCAGACAGTATTCAGGAGGCAGAAGTTCTGTGCGTTGATATTAGCACATAAAGCAATTAATGCCTCCTCAAGTTGCTCTCTCTTATTGTCCTAACAACTGTAATATTTGAGATACCTGTTGGACCATTCCTGAGCACTGAGAAGGCATTTCTCTCATAACTCAAGTTCTCATCCAAGAAACAGCTCAGAGCACACCCCATTCTTCCCCATCCTGATTCTCTCCTCCCCATCCACAAAGTGATGCATCACTCTGCTTACCTACACAGCCATTCTGTATTTCACTGCCCAGTCACTCAGGTTCACTAGGTTCTTATAGAATTTTTCAGTCATCATCAGTAATTCAGAGCTATTCAGGACAGCAATGAATAACAATAAGTATTCAACTCTTCCCAGATCATTTATGCATCTGCTGACCACCATGGCTCCTGGAAGAGGTGCATTTGCTATTTCATTAGAAAACCTCTGGCATTTTGCACAGACTGACTACTCATTACAAAAACCAGGCTGACTCTTGTCTCTGTAGCCTGCAATTCCATTCTCAATATACCACTGTACAGTAATTTCTTTTTGTGCACATCCCAAGCCCATCAGCCTGTGGTTTCCCTTATCACATTTGCCATCTTTCAGTCCTCAAGTACCAGAGTACTTCTATGGAACACCACGGTTACTCTTGCTATCTTATTACTGAATTCCTACAGAAAGCTTGGGTTAATAAATTACTTGGCAACTTCTATTTGATTCATAAATTCCCCTACCAACTCTTCAATTTGAAAGAGACTTCCTGATGAATTCTTCTTTAAGAAGCGTACCAGCACAGGGAACTGCCATTTCTTCACAATGAGCAACAGATGCAAAGAATTTGTTTGTCATTTCTGAGCATCTACTAGCCCTAGAGATTTTTCTGGCAGGCTCCCTGATGCTGATGTTTTTGAAGATTTATTTTTCACTAGTTTTGACGTGTTCTGCAAATGCTCCTCTAACTCCTTTTTTTCAGTCTGCCTTGTTGCATTTCTACATTTAACCTGTCATTTTTTTTTATAATCCTGTGTATGTTCCTCATTTAGATAAAGCTTTAGCTTTTAGAGAACTCTCTCTTGCTTTCAACAGTAACCACCATGCTGCTATTAAGCGATGACTCTTCCTTTCTGAAGTGTTTTTCACTAGGTGGGAAACATTTGTTCTCTGCCTCCAGTATCACATCCCTGCAATCTGTAAATTCCAGCCTCCTGTCTCACAAGCTGGCATGAGCTATTTCCCCATCTCCACGTACCTCTTGAAGTGGAGCATGGCTGCTACAGATTATTTGGCTTCTGTTTCTCCTCCACGGATCCTGAAACTAATTAAACTATTTCTGCTTTTGGACTGATGCTCTGAAGCAGGTTTGTGTACTATTCAGCACCAAGAGGTACCATTTTTGGTCAGAAAAGTAGAACTTACGCCATTTTGATAGGGTCAAAAGCGAGAAGAGTTTTCACACTGCGATGGGGCAGCTCCAGATGTTGATACCACAGACAGTGGCTCCCTGAAACGCCACAGGGCAGACTGTACATCCTCACTCCTATGATCATGGCAGGCTCAGCCCTGCACCCACATCCGACCCATCACCAGTCAGGGAGGGTGATTATATTGGGGGTGCCTGGGGTAAGCATTCAAAAAGTTTCTTCACCAACACACAAAAAACCAGATAACCTTGGAACCACTATTTCTGTAAATTTTCTATCATGTTAATTTGACTGAAGTTAACATAGTTAAGGCAATTTTGAAGATGCAAAAGTAAGTTTTTAAATCCAGCACGCACCGCTAAGCTCACTTTTGGGTGTGCTCCCCCTTCCTTCATAGCCTGAGGCAATGCCACGTCATACAGCATGACAGCATTTGGAAGAGGAAGCCCAGGAATATGAGACTGTCCTGACTCTTAAGATGCAATTTCTATTTCTGTCTCTGCCACAAACTTGCTCTGTGACCTTGAGCAAGTCATCAGATCTCACTGACTCATATGAATATCTCTGAAAAAGGGTACTGCAAAGCTTTAATATCTGCAGATGATTATTATATGCATAAATCCTCATCATCATTTTCATCACTATTTTCATCGCTTGCTATTTCACTTTCATTCCAGAGATGAAGCAGAACGCTCAGTGGAAATACAGAAAATAGATACTGTTTCAGAGGGAAGAAACAGAGAGTACATTAGCTATGCCCCCAGGTTCTGCCAGACAGGGGTGCCTTCCAGGTCACTGTGAATGTACGACACTCCACTGCAATCATCAGAGGGGGGGGACCCGAATTGCTGAGGATGCAGCTCATTGTGTTCACCACAATACTGGGCCACACACAATAAGGAAGAGACTGAAAAAAAAGGATACTGCAAAGCTTTAATATCCGCAGAAGGCTTTAAAACACCTGCTACTGTGAGCAGAGCACAGCTCAGATAACAGGCACAGGAATAGGCATGGAGGAGATAACTGTGATGTGGCCAATCATGCCTATTAGCCCCAGTTAGCCACAGAGCACACCGCTTCTTGAGACAGCACCTTCCTACCTACCGTGCCAAACTGCTTCCTGCCATCATCTAATTTTGTCTTTCTCAATACACATTCCAAGTAGATTTAAAAAAAAAATAATCTACATTCCTCAGAAATAATAACTAGCAATTGTAACACTTGAGTTTATACTTTCCAGGTCATCTTTATTTCATGTTAGCAAGCAGAGGACAAAGCGAAGGGAAGGCACAGGAAGCTCTGCTCTGGAAAGGATTCTGTCCTGGGAGCTGTGAGTGAACTGCCCTACAAACAGCCAAGCACAAATTCTGCTTCTGGTTAGTGAAGCCAGTGCCAAGCTGCTAATGCCAAGGCTTGTTGTACACAGCCATAATTGCCCACAACATACTTAGCCAGAGGGATCACCTAGCACTGAGGGAATTGGATCTTTGAGACAGCACAGAGACCAAAATACAAGCAGGAGCTCCATGCAGCATCATCAGCTGTTATACTGAGAACAAAGATCAAAATCCATGTGACCTTGCACTTACTGCCACTCATAAGTCACGAATGAAAAGTAGCACACTGAACACTGATGCTTTGAATGCTGGCTGAGGGGGGAAGGACCAGGAGGACACTTTGCCCACTCTGAAATTCCTGTGCAGAAAATCTAGTGGCATCTCTATGGCCATCAGCTGCAGAAACCATTCTTCAGTCCTGTGTACTACACAAAGGCTCATAGCAGAAAGAGATTCTGCCTTTGGTTGTCTTTCGAGGCTTCCCTGGCTGAACGTGGATCGTCTTTTTACCTCCTTGTTCACTGCTGGGATATCTGCCCTCTCTGTTTGCTGAGACTGAATAAATCAAAATGAAAGTTCACATTCCTAAGCCCCCAATATATTATAAATTCCCCATGCTGCTCAGCAGCCTGCTCTTCCAATCAGTGACTTTGCTGATCTCTCCTGACTCCACATATATGTAAGAAGATTAGAAGCAAATATAAAATAATCTTTAATAATAGATTTTTTTATGATAAGTAGGCATCTTTAAACATATTACAGGAATGAGAAAATATCCCTCTTCTAGTGCTCAAATATTTATGCACATACAGCCCTGGAGTTCTGCCCTACTTTACCCCACACATTTCAGCAACATGCTTTTGTCAAATCTACGTATTTTTGCCATATTTACCCATAGAGAATCCACACGCCTCCTCTGGCATCCATAATAAAACAAACCAAGTATTTCACACTGTACTATTGTAAGAAACAGCTCTAGCCACGGCTAATGTCAACATTACCTGAGAGCCACCAGATGGTGCTGTTAAAGATGGTACGTAAAGCCATTTCAAACTGATCATTTCATGAAAATTTTTAAAATAAGACTTTTTGAAAAGGTCTTAAAATGCTGTTCTTTTAATTGTATGTTTATTAAACCAGAAAGGCTCCTCCTGTGATTTTGTTTCTGGAAGGGAGAAAAGTTACTGCTGAGGGCAATATAGCCCATTAAAGCAGAAAATCTTCAGTTCAAGTCTCTAGGGAGTTAGATTGTGCCTCAGCTTTTACGTATCTGACCACAGAAAAGAAATCATCATGACCTGAGAGACAGACCTACACTCCCAAAGCACAGCCTGGGCAGAGACAGCATGCAGGCTGCTTCCAGCCCAGCTGTCCACATGCCAGTAAAGTGCTGCCTGGCATCAGCATTTCTGACATTCACTGTCTTCAGCTCGTAGAACAGGAAAATGTTAAGAGTATTTTTGAACTTCCCTGCATTGGGAATCCACGGCCCAAATGTCCAGAAGGTGGGAAAGGTGGCCCTTTCCTTGCTCCTCTATAAACAAGTGCAAGGAGGTTCCATTCCTCCTGTGCAACACTGTGCTCCTCCTGGATGGGAGGTGGAGGAACTCTGGGTCTCTGGGGATGGGGTGGGGGGTAAGAATTTTAACAAAATAATTTCAGAGAATATATCCATTACCCTGAATTGATTCCTGGAAGCCACATTTCTAACATTCCAGGCATTTGCTCTCCTTCTTTTCATACACTTACACCACCATTCCCAATCTCTTCAGTAAGGGGGTATGGGCATGCCTCATGCCCAAACTGCCAGCTGTCTGGTGGCTTCAGCACTGGGCAGGACAACAGGGATATGAATCCACACTCTCAGGTAGGTGAGGCAGGTGAATTCAGATCCCTCTGCTTCCCTCAGCCAAATGTCAAAAATAAAACCATATGCAGCAGCAAACTGTAGAAGCAGGAGCCTCAGGAAGGCAGTGAGTGGCCTCCCCCCACCAGCACAGCTATTCTCCCTGAGCTCCCCTGGGCACAGATGGGGACAGGCACCCAGCTCCCCCACCTTGGGCAGATTGGGCCTGCCAAGGGACCAGCACAGCTCCAGGTAGCCAAGATCCTTATATTTAAATCCCTTCCAGAGGTTCTACAGCAGCTATGCAGACTCCTTCAGAACAGCAATTTAAGCACCTAAATTCTAGCCAGATCTCATGCCTGCACTTATTTCAGGTTACGTTTTTGTCATTTAAAAATATAAAGCTTTAAATTAAAATAGAGCATTTTCCAAAGCCTGGGATTTATTGTCCATCACCCAGTTATTTCAAACTGACTAAATTCTACCTTTTTGCCCCCTTGGCTAACAAAACAACAGATGTGAATATTTCATGAAAAACAACTAGGTCATCCCCTCTTGCACCAGCATTATCAAATGACTTCAGGCTGAATTAGACTGCAAGCTGTGTGTGTGAACAGAACTATTAGCATCCCCTATGCCAAGGAAATCCAAAGTGCTTGGATACAAAACAAACACAGGATTGGGAAACTGCCTTTGCTAGCATGCTAGATTTTAAAATTATGTAGGAGATGTAATCATCTGGGTTTCCAAAGAGATTACATGAGATACAAAGTTAAGCAGTAATTTAGCCACAGAACCAGCATTCATGGTGGTCATGAGGAGTGGCGAGGCCAGGTCAGCCAACACACCAAGAAACCCCTGACAGTTTGCTCTGAGTCTCCTCTAATTTGTGATGGGAAGGCTGCCAACAGCTCATAACTGTGTGTTCAGAAGTGTGTGTGGACTGTAACACATGTTCTGCCCCAGCTGCAATGCTTCACTGATTGTGTGAGGTGTTATGTACTTGAATGGATTCCATCCCTGGCTATTAACAGTTTAATAATGATTCTGTGAATTAGCATTAAATTACAGTGAATGTTACAGACGGGGTTCTAATATTTACATTAGTGCCTAATGAGTTCCCCATAATTAACATAATTGCAGTGAGCCACAGAAATTAATATTCAACCAATTATTTTAAAGAGCTATCCAATCCACGTTGAGATTTTTTGAAGACACCTTCCCAATAACGACAAAGGTTTTATAAAAGCACGGGTTCTAATGCTGCCATGAGCTCTTCAGGGGTGAATTACATTGCAGGATCAAGGTGTGGGTCCTCCCTGGAACTTCAGAATAAATTAATTTACCCAATTTTCAAAGCATTCGCATTATATTTACTTCTAAAACATTGTAACATAAAGCAGAAAACCTGTGAAGTTCTATGCTCACCCTTAAGCATGACTTTGAATGTCACAAACATGACAGATAAACTCACCAGGGACAGGTGACACAGGTCCATAAACAGCTTCTAGTGACAACTAAAAAGATCCCACCAGAAGCAGAGAACAACACTGCCTGAAGCTCCAGATAGCTTGTTTTAGAAGGCAGGAAGATGAAAAAAACCCAACCAACCAACCAAAAAAAACAAACCAAACCAACCGAAAAAATCCAAATAACCAAATCCCAGAAAAAAAACAACACCCAAATCCAACCCAGAAAAGCAAACAAACAAAAAGCCCACAAAAAGCCTTTTTTACCTGAAGGAATCTTTACCATTTCTTCATCCCAATTTCTGAAAGCAGACCTTAGGGAGGTGCTTAGATGTGGAGCCCCTTTGTAAGTCAGCTGCCTTTAGAAACCCTCTGGTGGACACTGCAGGGATCGATACCTTGAGCAGCCATATTCCAACAGGAGCCTAAGGCCTTTCTTCCCATCTTTCCAAGTATTTTGTATCTGGAGATAGCTGACTGAATTTTCTACTTGTTTGTTTGGGAGCTCCATCTGCAATAAAAAGACAGATAACTCCCCTTCCTCTCTTGCTACATTATGCTCATGTATGCACTACTGTTCCATTTTTCTACAGCAAGGCCTACACTAGAACTTCAGAGATACAATTTTTCAGGGGAACCAAAGATCAAAAGGTCAACAAAGCCAGTCTTATGAATGAAAGGATAATTAATCTCACATCCTCAGCCATCTCTGCTATGTCTTCAGACATTGGATCCAGTTCTGCTCACACCAGAGAGCAATTTAACATTTTGAGCAGTGCTGAAGAAGACCAGCAGGGAACCATCTCTCTTCCTCCCTACCCCATCCCCACAAAATCCATTGAGAGCTATTTTAAGAGCAAACAGAAGAGCAAATAAAATTTGTCAGCAGCCCACCCAGAAGCACACTGCAGCTTGAGACTGCCTGCCCTGTGGAGGAGCAGGCATGAAGACTGCAAGCTAACACTACAGGAGAAGCTCTGAACTTCACAGATACTTACACCATATTGGCAAAATGCTGCCCATGTGGCACAAATCTTTGTGAGAGGTACCCACCTCCTAAAGCACTGCTGGACTAGACTGCTCTGCCCCTTGCAGAGGCTCAGCACAGCTCTGCAGTACTGCTCACAAACACACACCCAGGGAAAGCAGCACTGCCCTTCCTGGGCTGCAAAGCCAAAGGGTCCTTTCCTACCCCCCTCCCTTAAACCTGCAGTCAAGTACTTCTCTGCTTGAGGCAGACAGGGCAGCAGGAGTTTGGGAAGTGTTTGTCAGAGAAAGGAGTGCCAAAAACATCGCCTGTTAGTTGATTGTACTTTCTTTACATTATCACTTCCCCCCATCCCATAAAAGTGTCTTATTCCTTCCAGTTCTTGTCCATTAAACTCCTGGGATGGCAGTCTAGCACAGCAAGTAACTGGAGCTGGAAATGAGAAATGGAGGGGAAAAAGCAGCTGGAACATGTGGGGAACAGGATCCTTTTCATCTTACCATGTCAAACAAATAATTTTTACCTTTTATTTCATGCCGATTTCCATTTACAAGCACAAAACCTAAATTAACCATCCTAAACTACTCAATGACCTCGTTCACAACAGTTGTGCCAGTTCTGTGTTGGCATTCTCTGCCTTTTGATTTGCCTGCTGCAGCTAGAAATGGTACATTATTCTGCTGCTATTGGTCTCTAAGACATTGAGCCCTGCCACACTTTGCCTTAATGATTTCCCGGGACTGAAAATGCTCCACAACACTTATCTGTCATGAAAACTGTTTCCCAAACTCTTTTTGAGCAAGTTCCTTCTCATCAGTGAGCATTCCTTTATTCTTGTGCTGTAAGAAAAGTTGAATATGAGAACTGGATTTTTTTATGTGCCCCCATTACAACTTCTTCTACTCAGGTGTGTACAAAAGACAGGCAAAGCATTAACAGAAAATGCAAATCCAGGAGATGCTTGTAAAAGTAGCCAATTTAAGACTTTGTTGCAACCCTGGGGCTGCACGATATCTTAAAAATGGGTTTAACAACATTAAGAACAGCAGTTAGGCTAATAAATCATTAAAAGCTCATCAAAATGATAGCATTAGAAAATCACAAAGTCATCCCACAGTTCACACTTGGATGTAGACACAGTCTGGAGGAGAAATGGGGCAGGAAATCCACTCTCTTGGGGCAGTGGCCAAAGTCAGAATTGTGGGTGGGTGGGTGAACAGGGACCTTGATTGTAAAAAGCCCCAAAAGCAGTTCATTCTACCTCAGAAAGGGCCCAAAACAAAGCAGTGGGCACTAGGTACATGAGGGAATACAAAAGGATAGGAGCAGAGGTGTGTACCCACACGATCCAACAACACCGCACTGGTGCACACGCTTACACCCCTAAACACAGCAACAAAAGGAACAAAATTGGCCTGACTGCCCCACACCACCCCAGGCACACTGACCAGCAGAACTCCCCGGCCTGGGAACGTGGCCACACTGAGATCATGCTCTGCAGAGCACAAGTTTAGGTACAGCAGCTTCAGTCAAAAGTTATCCCTTAAACCCAAAGCTCAGTCAACATCTTTTAGCACTGACCAAGAACAGTCGCTGTGCTTTTTCTGCCCAGGTCCAAGTTCCTTCAGCACAAGCACACAGTTCAGCAAGTGTTGGAAATTACAGAAACCTCTTTAACTTTCTCCAGCTGCAGTATTACCCATTTATAGAGTATGGAAGGTAAATTCCTCTCTTTGTAAATTCATTAAATTCTCCAGTAAAGGTTCAACATACGCTGCAGACTAAGTTTATAAAGGCATAAAGTAGAATTTCATCTCTATCCAGGCAGTAACCTGCACAAAAACTTGCAGGAAGCTAATTATCTTTTAGGACCTCTACCTCTGTCACATTTGATTTATGTCATCCAACAGTTCAAAATTACTAGGGAGATGGACAGGCAGCAGACAAGCATAGATCTGTTTCCATAGTGAAGTGCATTAAAAATAGAAAGAACGTGACACTGATGTTTCTTTTCAAATATTGCCAGAGGGATTCTTCAGGACACTGTATCCTGAAGCTCTAACCCCCAGTGAAATCTATTTAAAGTAGCAGGATCCTTCATAATTCTTATGCTGGAAAAATTAATTGGACCAAACTCCTCTGCATATTGAGGAGAGAGGAGATGGGGAAAATCTCCCACTGGATGCCTGAAGATTTAATGTAGTTTAATTTACAGCTACAATACCATATGTGAATGGTCCACGTGCACGTATTGTTACAATATAGCTTAACTGTCAAACTGAAGTATTGGGCTAGCTGCAATTTGCTTCTTCCGTATTTGATATCCTGGTGAAGGTAATACCTTCATATTCTGCTTTACTGCTACTTCACAAGACTTTATTAAAAGTTCGACAATAAAATACTGCCTAGAGAAAGACTATTCAGGAAAAGAAGTGTTAGAAGTGCTAGTTTTTGGGTTGCCAGGAGACTTCTGTATACGTTCATACCAATCTAATACATCACTGTCTGTGAGAACAGCGGGCTGAATTTCGAGCTACCGCTTCTGCCAACAAGCAGAACGTGCCATACGCTGCACCAGCTGTGTGTCCCCAGGGGCAACAGTCTAAAAACAGCCTCCTGCCTCAGGAACCCCCCCATATCTACAACACTGAATCTCTGATGAGAGTAGCAAACATCTACAGTGATGGCAGGGGCAGCCAAGCTCCACACAGCAGCCACTGCCTATTGAGAAAGTGACCCTGTCCTGCTGAACGGAGCACCCAGGAAAGTGCAAAGACCAGCCTTGAGAGCCTGCACAGCTATTATCCAAATACTTTGGTCCAGCCATTAGCAACAAAGGTGAGGTTGCTCTTTCCAACACACTTTACAGAACTAGCAGCAAAGGCTTCTCAGTGTTGCAGTCTGTAAACCAGCCTGGAAAAAAAACTTTAAAATCTTTTCCTTTCCCTAATAAAGGCAGTGATTTTGTCTGTAAAAGTAAGACTGTTCGGCCCATGCCTGTTACTTAAAAGTATGAATGCTGCTGCTTCTTTATTTGTGTGTAGGAGTTCAGAAAAAGATGAAATACCTTTATTAAAGAGTCCAGGCAGAACAGCAGAACCTCAGAAGACCCTTTCAGAGTGGCCATAGCAATCAACAGAAAAGCTCTTAGAATGATGAGCTCAGTGGGAGCAATAAGCAGAAACATGTCTATAAAAGGTCATCCTCTGCTTAAAGTTTTAATCTTCTAATGTGAAGAATTTTGGTAAATGTGGGAGACATGATGGCCAATGCTAAGGCAGAGGCAATCGTTTTAAGCTGCACTTTATCTGAAGTTGGCTTTTGCCTCCTCTCAATAAAGTAGCACTTTGGCTGGCTGGTTCATGAAGCATTGAAAATACTGAATATTAGAACTGAAAGCCCCAACACATATTTTTAGCTTTAGTGAATATAGATAATGGGAGAAAGATGGCAGTCTGCCTGCATCACCTCTATTCTTTCAATCCCAACTTCTTACAGCAAATAGCCTGCACTCATCCACTGATAAACAGGCACAGACAAGCTGTTGACTTCATTCAGATCCTGAAACACCACCTAAATCAACCAGGTATGGTTAGCTGAAATTGTTTTATAAATAAAGGGCTTATAGGAATAGCAGTGCAGAGAGCATACATTCCAATTCTTTTTTGAACTGTAATCCAGACTTCATACTGAGTACCATCCTAGTTACCTAGGCAGTTTTCACTGAAGAGCTTGGGTGTTTTTCAGATGTACAGGCAGGTGCAGCCATAGCAGCACCTGCATCTTTGCCAGACTTTCTGCCTCTTGCACCTTGCTGTCCCCAGGACCAGTGCCCACACTGCTGTTGGCTTGGAAATAATCCCAGCCAGAAAGATGTACCAGCCAACACAGACTTTGGGTTTGGGAAACTTGACACTTACCACTTTTCACAATTACTAACATCTTTCACTAATACATCAAGACTTTCTTCCAGCTCTTTGAAGAAGAGTCAATAAAGGGATGATACTGGCAACAATTCAGCGGAAGCATCTCACTGGTTCTGAATGGATGCTGTTGCACAGACACAGACACGAGTGCTTGCTGAAATAATTAACTGATTGGTATGTTTTACATTGGGTAATGCTTCTTTAGAGAACCTTTTAAACAGGATGGTCAGTTGCTGTCCAGGTACTGACAGGTGCCTCCACTGCAAATATCCTAGCAAAGACACCTTCAGCCAGATGAGATAAGGCTCCCTGGACCATTCTGGAGAATCCTTACATCCCACTAGCACACCTATGTGACTACTCCGGCAAAGGCACAATCCATATCCACTCAGTACCTTAAATTATGTACAAACCATCCCATAACTATCTTAACCATGAACAAAGA
The DNA here is from genome assembly GCA_013397815.1 of Aleadryas rufinucha. Classification (NCBI taxonomy): domain Eukaryota; kingdom Metazoa; phylum Chordata; class Aves; order Passeriformes; genus Aleadryas; species Aleadryas rufinucha. The sequence goes on from VZTH01010890.1 coordinate 18,578, forward strand.
CTGTTCTACAAGACCACACCTACTGAGCAGTTTTTTCTGCATATTTAACATTACCTCCATACAGTTTGGTCAACACCTCTGTCTACAGCAGATGCCAAAAGGGAGAACCCTCAAGAGCTCTTGAATTTTCTGCCCAGGAAGTTAACCAGCACATCCCAGCATACAAGCAGCAGCTACCAGTTTGTGCACAGCAGGAACCCGCTGAGAGAGTCCCCAGGACTATCCAAAAGCCCTGTCTGCAGAGCTCCTGTGTGTTTCTTTGCTGAAGGCTGGCTGGGAGGTCAGGCACTCACCCTGTCTGTGGGAAGTCCAGCAAGCCCTCTCTGCAGAGATTAGCTCCAGAGTTCTCAGGCCACCCAGGGAACTGCCCATTAAGCACACTGGGTTTCCAAACAGGCACAATCAGCTACATCAAAATTGCAGAAGGGTGAACTTCAGTTTCATCCTTACCCCACAGTTATAATCTACACATAACACTCCATAGGTTGTCACCACAGCATCCACTCAGCTATTTTAACACCAGCCATTTGGTAATCATTTTGATACAAGCCATGTACCATTCCTAAGGCAGTCACCCTGACCTCGCGAGGCATCCTCCTGATCCCTGCCATATGTGCATATGGAAATGGGAACACAGGGGAAATGAGCTTGAATTTCATAGCACTCAGGCTGAGTGGCTAGAGGTCAGGCACCCAGCTCCTCCTCCTCACTCTGACTCAAGCTGCCCAAAAATCTTTATAAATCCCTTTGTCACTTCCCAAACCATCTAAGTGCTATACCAGAAAGCTAACAGGTTTTCTGACAAAAGTGGTTTTTCTGAACCCTCTGTGGGAGTAATGAGCCTCTCCTTTTATGAAGAGACAAGCCAGCTGAAAGAAGCAATAAGAGAACTAATGCCATTTGCTAAGATGGATTGCTATTATTTGAGCTGTCCATCCACATGTATTTGTCCTGAGTGTATTTTCAGTACTAGAAGCAATGTAGTTACACATCACAGAACAGCCAAACTGTCAGAAAACATGGACTGACTTATCTTCATCAAAATAAATCACAACAGGTTTTGGGACTCCCATAACTCAGAAGCCAAGGGTGACCTTGAGGGAGAAGTTGATTAAAACTGTCACACCAAGCCCAGCATTATACTTTATGGTTAATGATGCCAAGTTACCAACTGAAATATGCTGTTGTGTTTGCAGTGGAGTTCAGAGCTGAGGTGTTCCTCCCAAATAACAGCTGAGATTGGGAAGTTCAGCAGTCTGACCTGCTCCCAGAGTTACAATCCCTTCATATGAGGCTGTTAAACTAGTGCTGTTTCACATGCCTCAAACAGGAATGGGAAGAAACCCAATGGGCAAGATTAAAAAAGAAACAAAACCCCACAAAAGTTACACACCCCAATCCAGTTTGCTTTCTCCTCCATCAGTTCACTTGATCATGCATACCTGAAAACACACTGAACTGTTAGGTACTAAAGACTAAATCCTCATCTGGGGCAGACATCCACATAACTTTACCTTCAGCAGAGCCCCTCTGCATGTGCCCAAGGTGCACCAGTGACCAATATTCCTTCCCTTTATTGGTGGCAGCAAGCTACCTGACCCTGGCTCCAGAGGAAGAAAGAAAAAAACACTACAGGCTTCTTTACCTTCCCTCTTGTTCTCAAGTAACAGCCTGATCTGCTAAAAACAAGCTGCAGGAGGTCTGAATTTAACCCCAGGGATCTTTCCTAAATTGTTCCCACAAACCGTGGAGGTAGCTCTGCTCCTGAGCTTTGGCAGTGTCCTTGCCACAGCGCCATCACAGAAATATAAAAAGCTTTCAAAACTACCTTGCTGCTGTCTTGTTTCTGGACTCAGACAAGGACTAAGCACAAACTTATTCGAACACATATTTCCTCATGTAAATTACCTATATTATGCCTGGTGAAAACTGTCATAAGTTTCTGCCTGTTACTGGCCCTCTTCAACATTCCTAATGCAGCTGGTGTCGGGCAGTGGCTCCCTATGCAAGGCAGAGCTCATTATTGCACTGGTCAGGCTGTTTAAATGTTCAAACACCACTGAACAGTCAGACAAGACAAGGCAGTGTTAGCACTTTCCTCCTAATTTCAGAAGAGTGCTTTCCCTAACAAGCTTTTCTTTGTCAACAAGCTTCTCCTCAGGATATAATGTTATAACATTATAGTGAAATTCAATGCATGAGCTTATTTGATTTAAAATAATGGATTTGTCTTTGATTTGTAATTTATAACTTATTTTATTTTAAAACAAATCCTAGTCCAGCAATTTTGTCACCAGCATTACAGTTCATGAGAGCAGGTGAGGCAGCCAGCACCAAGGTGTGTTTACCCATCCTGTCTCATCTTTCTGCACCATTAGGACCTATCATCCTTTATTTCCTTCTCCCAGTATCTGAAAGAGTGTTTTCTGGTCTTGCCCATGTGTAGACTGCTCCTTGTGCAGGCTGCCCCTTGTTTTTCTGGTCAGGTGTCCTGAAAAGCGGCAGGTGGATGTGCCAGGATTGTGGTAACCTGCTAATGCACAGATCATCCACACCTGCCATTCTGATTTCTCTTCCTTCTGGCACTTCCATATTTCAACCCTCCCATTCATTTTTTTTTTCCTGTTTTAAATTAACTTTCTGCAGTTGCAACTGCAGGGAACACGAAGAATTCTGGTGCACCCATCATCAGGACTGCATCCTACATGGATAAAAAAAACCCATTGTATATTAATAAACAGATGACTAGATGTTCTGGTTTTCCACCAGTGTGGAGGTTCCACTCAATGGTGTACTTCCATGCAATCCTTTATGAGTTTAAGCAATAGCCCAGTGAAGGTAAATGCTTTAAGAAGTGCATTTGGCACTGTCATCCTCTCTATTATGGAAGCAGAGCAGCAGCAGCCCCCTTGCAGCTGCACAGTGCAGTGTGTTACTGCCTGGCTGTTGGACAAAACACATTCAAAGTTTTATTTAAAGACTAAAACCACACTTTATTGACTAAAACCATCAGATTTCATTCTGTACTTGTTGGCCAACATGAGTAACAAGGCTCTGCCTTCCGCACAGAACCCCTACCCATACCTGAACTGCCATGGTTGTAAGTTACATTTATTTTCCTCCCTTGACTGAAGATATCCCATTGTTTCACCTCGTTTTCTTGCAAGCCTCGTCAGATTCTGGAAAGCAAACTCGACCTGCTCTATTTGGCAGAGCTGTAGGAGCAGGGCCCAGTCCCTGCACCCCTGCCTGTGTGCCTACAGAAGCTAGTGCAGACTTTGCCAGCTGCTGAGGTGAGGCTGCCAAGGCAATCTTTCTCTCAGTTAGCACCTACAGAAACTGCTGCATCTCCTCCCACCATCCCTGGCCCTATAGGAGCTCACTCGGGTCCAGAAGAGCATTCTCATGTGAAACTTCAGGTGACTGTAACCCAAGGGACAAATCTGCCAGTTCATTTCTCTGCCACTCAAGCGTATGGCCAAGAAACACCTTGGATCCCTCCATCTCAGTACCTAGCCCGAGATACTAGATCTGCATCCAGATCCTCCTGAGCTCCTGGCCCCTAATGATTGGCCTCCCAGTCCAAGCCCACACTATTTGACTCTTTCATTGCTTTGAATTAGATGACATCTCCTTCAAAAATAGCCCCCGCCACCTCCCATTTCTGACACACTCAGAAGAGAAAACCATCTCAAATATTTTGGGAAAGATGCCCTAATCCAGATTCTTGGGCCTGATTAAAGCAGCCCCTTCACACTCACACCTAGAAGCTGAACTAAGAAGGGAAATGTAGTAACTCAGTGAAGTAGGGCTAAGACAAATCAAACTGGGAATCCAAATTCAATCTTTTTTTTGCTCTCAGTATCCACCTTATAGAAGTGATGAAACATCAACTCAAAAGATATTAGGAAAAGCATTTGTGTTTAAAAAGCAGTCACACATTGGAGTTTCAAGCATTACAAAGCCCATAGGCTGCAATCTTATCTTCAAGGCAGTAATTGATGGTAGGTTTGGGGAACAGAACAAAATTAATAGCTGCTCCTTAACTATTCATTGTATAAGTACCTGACACAGCAAGCAAATACATAATTCTTTACTATTACCACATTTCCTCCCAAATTTCTCTCGCTGCTTGACTGAGCTCTGCTGCGTTTCATTCAAAGCAGGACAAGACCTGAGGGAAGATGTGTTTTTATGCTATGATAAATGTCCAAGGGGTGCTCCCCTGGTTTTCTACAACCACAGGGACACATCTAAAGTGTCACAACGCAGGTAAGAGAGTGAGCTTGAAGTGCTGCAGCTCTGCACACCTCTGGCTATGTGTCAGAGCGTGACACAAAGAAACCTGGTCGTTCGTGCTGATTAGAGGCTTCAGCCCCATCTCTCCGTGTCAGCCATGGCAACCACAGCTCACTCAGGACTGCTATTTATGGAGGGGCTCTCTCCAATAAAAGCTGCATTAGAAAAGACACAAAATCCTTTAACAGACAGCTGCCTGAAGGTCTGGTCTTCATAACAGCAGTGTTTTGGAAATAGAAGTATTGTAGCCTCCTCCAATGCCTTTGACTTTTAACATCACAAATTAACCTGTTCTGATTAGCGTTAAAAAAACAAATCAGTATTTTGCCAGGAAGAAATAACTACGGTCACAAAAACCCAAACTCCACTCTCAGCTACTCCAACCAGGCTGACCATTTCGGTACTATCTTAGAAAAGGTACTGTTGTATTGCACATGAATTTAAACTCCCTGCTGGGGCTTGTCTTCATGCCCTTGATTTCCCCAGCAGAATCTAGGGCTGCAGATCCTCTGCAGCTGGAAGTAACCCTGGCCAGAATTATCCATCCAAGAAGCAGATGGTTTTGAGCATGTCAGGCTGACACTCAGTTTGTCAAAGCTATTGGGTGTCAGCAGTTTCCAGCCTCATTGTTTTAAGAGCTGGGAAGGAAAAAAGCCCACAAGAAAACAATTTAAAAGTAAGAAGAGGACAGTTAAAGGTAAATTATTTCCTGTACGGGGTAATTTCCATATAGAATAAGCTCCTGAAGAGGGACATTCCGCAAAGAATGCAACTATGTTTGGGAGATAAGTAGGCAATTTTCTAAAGATGAAGATGGTAGGCGCATGGAGAAAAGAAAATAAGGCAAAGGGAAAGAACACACTCTTCACTCAATAGCCTCTTTTATTTTCATGAGTGGTTTACAGTTCTGGGGAACAGAGATAGTAACAATAACAGCAGCGCTTTGCCAACAAGACACGGCCTGTCCTGATACCTGGGGGCAAACCTGCTACAGATGAGCAGCTCCACAGCTCCTGCAGGAAGCCTGTGCGGAGCGCGGTGAGGAGGCACAGAGCAGAGGGGCAGCAGCAGCACGGCACAGCACGGCACGGCCCCGCAGCCGCTGCTGAGGGCACCGCGCCCGCGGCCCCGCGCGGAGGGCAGCGCTGCACGGCGGCACAGCCCTGCGCTTCAACCCGAGCCAGGCTCTGAGCTGCACGGCGGCACAGCCCTGCGCTTTAACCCGAGCCAGGCTCTGAGCTGCACGGCGGCACAGCCCTGCGCTTTAACCCGAGCCAGGCTCTGAGCTGCACGGCGGCACAGCCCTGCGCTTCAACCCGAGCCGGGCCCTGCGCTTTAACCCGAGCCAGGCTCTGCGCTGCACGGCGGCACAGCCCTGCGCTTTAACCCGAGCCGGGCCCTGCTCTGCACGGCGGCACAGCCCTGCGCTTTAACCCGAGCCGGGCCCTGCGCTGCACAGCCCCGATGCCCACCTGTGAGGCTGGGGGAACTGGAAATCAGCACCCCAGAGCCGCAGTGCTGGGCTGGGAGGGGTCGCTGGTGAATGCCCTGGGACAGGAGAGCGGCCGCTCCTCCCGGCGAGGCGTCCCCAACCCCACACACTGAACCTGGGGCTGTGCCCAGCGAGGCTGCTCGGGGCAGGCAAAGCCTGACAGCTCAGTCACAGCCCCGACAGCTCATGTCTGTGCACATCCCCTGAGGAAAGTTAAAAACCCAAAAGCCAGGAAGGCAGCCAATGGAGGGAATAGAGGCTGGTGGATTAGATGATTCCCAGGATCCCCCTGAATACCCCACTGAATGGAAAGATGGTGCCAGAGGAGACGCTGCCATTTGGTGTCCCCAGTCTGAGTTGTGCTGGAGGGACAACAGTTAAAAAACTTAATCCCAGCAGCTGAGCACCCATCAGTGTGAGATCCAGATACAGAACATTCACTTAGGGAGAAAACTGGCAAAAAGCAGAATCTGGATCATGCAAGGCAGAATACTTGCACAGACTGGTGCTCCAGTTCAGAGTTTAAGCATCCTCTCTGTCTGCTTGAGAAAACAAGGATTTGTCTGCAGCAGGAATTCACACACCATGGCACAGCAAGTGGTGTAAATAGGCAGGCTCTTGGGGCACCATCCCCATCACCAACAGCACGAGAGTCTGCAAAAACTGCAGCATCCTTCACATCTCTGAAGCAAGAATGAAGGTAAGCTCACACTTCTGTGGTTAGAGAGTCCCTCTTGTCTATTTGAAAGATGTCTTCAGACCTAACTAGTTTGTTATCTATGAGTCCAGCACCTGAAGCTTGCCTGATCAGACTGAAAATGAAATGTGGATTTCAAACTGCTCTGCTAAACACATGAGAATCATGTGTCATTAGCTATAGATAATTTACCACTCAGAGCCAGAACATCTAGTGCTGAAGGAGCAACAGCAGTTAATAGGAGTCTTCATGTTACAGTAAGTGAACAATGTTCAGGGTCTGCCAGCCCGTGGAAGGGAAAGCTTCCCTCTCTTGCACAGACAGGGAAAAGATCATGCTTGTGTGCAAGTCCAGTGGTGAGAGTGCCATAAATTACTTGCAGTGCTCACTCTCATGCAGTACACTACTATGGCAGAATTGCTACCCAGGCAAGAAAGTCACTAGCTTGGAAGATACCTCTTCTCAAAGATACTCTATTCATAAAAGGAAAAAAAAAGTCTTGTTAATGTATTAAGCAGAGATAAAAGAAAGTCAGAGGTAACTTTAGTAGAGATGGATTTAACTTCAGCAATTTGCATCAGTTAAATATGCAATCGATCCTGTTTACAGACTGCCATGTATCTGGCATTATTAATGAATCATATTCTGTTTCTTCCACTTAATTGCCCTAACTGTGTTAACAAAATTAGGAGAAGAGCCTAACAAAACATAAATAAATTATTTTGAAAACAAAACTAGCAGCCCCAGGTACTGTGGCATATTGCTGAGAGAAAGCAGGTGGTCACAGGTGGCTGTGAGCCTCCACAGGTAATGACTATCCATATGCTGTGCTATAGGGCTTGCTTGCACTTTGATGAAATACCCTGTCTACAAGCTGGCACAAGACATTTGTTTTCAGAGCAATTAAAATCTACAGTAGATCAGAAAACACCATTTTTATGAAAACCCCCAGCATGACAATACTTTACAGACCTATTGTAAGAGCATAAGGATTTTGTCCTTTGGGCTAAATCCTTGTTCTTTTTCATCTCATCTTTTGGACTTCTTTTTTCCCCTAGAAAAAGAGGTGTAAAAATTTAAGTACCACTACTCAGTGGCATCTAACAATCTGCACATTGCATGGACAGGTGTTATCATCTATTAGTGAAGGAGTTATTATCTGGCTTTCAAGGCAACAGATTGTCCTGTGAGCTGTGCTTGTGCAGCTAACCAGTTCCTAGTGAGCCACTGCCACAGAGTGAACAATTCATTAATTGGTATCAAGAACAAAATTAAGTTAAGCCTCATCTAGGGCACAAAGATACACTGAGATAAATTAAAATACCATGTCTGTAAAGTTTACTAATCAACAATAAAATTCTTCATTTAGGAAAGTATCCAACTTCCAAATTAATTTGCATGACTTGTCAAATACTCTATGGCTCATTTTCTAGACATTTAGGCATTTTAGACATTTTTCTAGAATCCAGGGAAATGGTGTTTCAGTCTCCCCATAGATCTTCTTGTCATTTTTGTGCAGCAGAACAATTTTTTGTAGTACTGCAGTATCTCATCCATACTTACCATTATAATGTTTAAAAAAACAAGTCTTCCTGCTTGCAGGTTTATAGTTTACATAGTTTCAACAGCCCATTTTCTCTAGGATTCCCCTGCTACAGGAAAAAACAGAGCCTTTCCTTTTACCCTTTGAAAACTCCAGAAGAACCAAGTGAGGCAAGCCCAGGTAGCTCTATTTTATTAGACTCCTCAAAAGATATTTCTTTACAAACCTCCTGGGTGCTATACCCTGGTGTTAAACACCTCATCTCATTTCTTTCCAAAGATATACACTGTAAAAGTTCAGGTTGGGCCACAGCTCTTAAGAGCCTTGGCAGCATCCTGCCTTCCTCCCTGCATGGCTGCCCCTCTTCTCTCTCTTTTTCTACATCTGCCACTCCTGTAGTTTTGTTATGCTCACCAATACTCTTAGGGGAAATTATCATTTTAGCTACCTGTTCTGAATTGTTCTGTTGAGAGGCAGAGGTGTAACAAGAGCATGGTCCCCACTGTAACAGAAGACATAGTCAAGCTCTTACCAATAGAAATGGCTACAAGGGGGAAAATTCAATGAATTTCTTTAAGGTCAGTCTCCACCTTCCCTAAACCAGAAATATTTAAACATAACTATGTACCTAAAGAGCATGAAAGTGTTATGCAAAATCAAAAATGAAATTTGTTAATAATTGGGAAAAGCAGCTTGGTGGTAGTTGGAGGAGCCTAACAATGAGCAACTGAGGCAGGTTCTGTATCTTTACCCAGTCCCTCTAGCAAATAGGAAAAGAAACATCTCTTCTCTAACTATAGACTCCACCAGAATATTAAGCATTTTCATATGGTACATCTCAAAAAAAAAAATTGCTGTGCCAATTAATTTGTGTCAGAAGTCCCCTTGCTTTTGCATCTAAGGGACACATGCTGTTACAGCACACCAGGCCTCTGCAGCTGTGGCATCTCCTTTCACACAGCTCAGCCTTTTCCCTTTTCCTCATGGCATCTGAAGCAGAGCTAAGTTGCTGTTGATCAGCAAGGTCTCCCCCTCCTCCCTGCCCTCCACCACTGCTTCCCTTACAGCCCTGAATTACACTTTGCTCTGCATACAAATTCCTGCCCTTATCTTGCTTCAGCCCTGGCCTGTCTCCCACTGTGCAAAAACTTGCTGCTTCTCTAATCCGTATTTCTCAGCCAGCAGTCCTTGCAGTTACAGCTCACTCCCCAGGGCATCTCCTTGGCAGGAGAAGCTCCCTCTCCCTCTGGCCTACATTTCCAGGGTGCCTCTGCCCCTCCCAGCCTGTCCTGAGGGGCACTCATTGCCTGCTTCAAAGTCCTGAGCCCCCTAATCTTTACTGCAGTCACCTAATGACCGACATCAGAGTGTCACTGAGCGTTCCCTGCACAGCTTTGAAGAATTTATAAGACTGGAATATTCCTCTGGCTCGCTAAAATACCGATATTAATGCCATGGTCCCTGCAGAGCACACACCAGAGTACGTCATGGCCTCACAGCAGGAGGCAGAGAGGCATTGCCTCTCCTAAGCCTGGCAGTGCACAGCACACAGAGTGCAAAGCATTTTAGTTTAAAAGATGTTCATCCCCTCCCACTGCCTCTGAAATCAGTTTGTGCTGTAGCAGAAGGCAAGGGGCAAGGGTATTTTTATTATTATATTGCTAGGAATCTTTGAGAAGTATTAGGAAGATTCACAAAAGAGGCAGAGAAAATCAGGGTGTTGGGGCCCTGCATTTCATAGAATCACAGAATTAATTAGGCTGGAAAAGACCTTTGAGATCATTGAGCTCAACCTATGACCCAACACCACTTTGTCAACCAGACCACGGCACTGAGTGCCACATCCAGGCTTTCCTTAAACACCTCCAGGGATGGTGACTCCACCACCTCCCTGTGGTCTTCCTGTACCGTGTGAAGGCACAAAGAGGGCAAAGATTTCCCCCCATATTTGTTACCTTTCAGAAGGACATGAAACTCAGGAACAGAATGTTTGGCCCCAGCCTGAAGCTTCTTCTATATTCCTTATTATATGTGAAGTGTATTCTTTCCTACTGGAGCCTCAGTAGGATCACTTATGGAGACAGTGCTCCTCAGTTGTGTGCACACAGGAACAGCAAGACTGGACTTCCCTACCTGGGTACAGAGGGGTGAAATCAGAGCACCTGAAAAGAATATGCTCAAAGATACAACTGGCTAAGTCAAGGATCAGCACTATTACTGGCATTTTCTCCTACTATGTATTAATTCCAATTCTATGGATTCAGATCAAATAGGCATATACCATCATTTTACCCACTCAGAAGATGGAATTGCAACTGCCTTTAGGAATGGCTTTAAAAAACCACCTAATCCTACTGAAATGCCCATTAAAACTTCTGCTTAAATTTAATCGTAGTGTTTTACAGAAGTTTCTTCCAAAAAGTTTCACTCTGCCCTAAGTGTACCCTATTTTTTAAC
>VZTH01010890.1:29196-51213 GCA_013397815.1 Aleadryas rufinucha
TTGGGCTAAATCCTTGTTCTTTTTCATCTCATCTTTTGGACTTCTTTTTTCCCCTAGAAAAAGAGGTGTAAAAATTTAAGTACCACTACTCAGTGGCATCTAACAATCTGCACATTGCATGGACAGGTGTTATCATCTATTAGTGAAGGAGTTATTATCTAGCTTTCAAGGCAACAGATTGTCCTGTGAGCTGTGCTTGTGCAGCTAACCAGTTCCTAGTGAGCCACTGCCACAGAGTGAACAATTCATTAATTGGTATCAAGAACAAAATTAAGTTAAGCCTCATCTAGGGCACAAAGATACACTGAGATAAATTAAAATACCATGTCTGTAAAGTTTACTAATCAACAATAAAATTCTTCATTTAGGAAAGTATCCAACTTCCAAATTAATTTGCATGACTTGTCAAATACTCTATGGCTCATTTTCTAGACATTTAGGCATTTTAGACATTTTTCTAGAATCCAGGGAAATGGTGTTTCAGTCTCCCCATAGATCTTCTTGTCATTTTTGTGCAGCAGAACAATTTTTTGTAGTACTGCAGTATCTCATCCATACTTACCATTATAATGTTTAAAAAAACAAGTCTTCCTGCTTGCAGGTTTATAGTTTACATAGTTTCAACAGCCCATTTTCTCTAGGATTCCCCTGCTACAGGAAAAAACAGAGCCTTTCCTTTTACCCTTTGAAAACTCCAGAAGAACCAAGTGAGGCAAGCCCAGGTAGCTCTATTTTATTAGACTCCTCAAAAGATATTTCTTTACAAACCTCCTGGGTGCTATACCCTGGTGTTAAACACCTCATCTCATTTCTTTCCAAAGATATACACTGTAAAAGTTCAGGTTGGGCCACAGCTCTTAAGAGCCTTGGCAGCATCCTGCCTTCCTCCCTGCATGGCTGCCCCTCTTCTCTCTCTTTTTCTACATCTGCCACTCCTGTAGTTTTGTTATGCTCACCAATACTCTTAGGGGAAATTATCATTTTAGCTACCTGTTCTGAATTGTTCTGTTGAGAGGCAGAGGTGTAACAAGAGCATGGTCCCCACTGTAACAGAAGACATAGTCAAGCTCTTACAACACCAATAAAAATGGCTACAAGGGGGAAAATTCAATGAATTTCTTTAAGGTCAGTCTCCACCTTCCCTAAACCAGAAATATTTAAACATAACTATGTACCTAAAGAGCATGAAAGTGTTATGCAAAATCAAAAATGAAATTTGTTAATAATTGGGAAAAGCAGCTTGGTGGTAGTTGGAGGAGCCTAACAATGAGCAACTGAGGCAGGTTCTGTATCTTTACCCAGTCCCTCTAGCAAATAGGAAAAGAAACATCTCTTCTCTAACTATAGACTCCACCAGAATATTAAGCATTTTCATATGGTACATCTCAAAAAAAAAAAAAAAAATTGCTGTGCCAATTAATTTTTGTCAGAAGTCCCCTTGCTTTTGCATCTAAGGGACACATGCTGTTACAGCACACCAGGCCTCTGCAGCTGTGGCATCTCCTTTCACACAGCTCAGCCTTTTCCCTTTTCCTCATGGCATCTGAAGCAGAGCTAAGTTGCTGTTGATCAGCAAGGTCTCCCCCTCCTCCCTGCCCTCCACCACTGCTTCCCTCACAGCCCTGAATTACACTTTGCTCTGCATACAAATTCCTGCCCTTATCTTGCTTCAGCCCTGGCCTGTCTCCCACTGTGCAAAAACTTGCTGCTTCTAATCCTTATTTCTCAGCCAGCAGTCCTTGCAGTTACAGCTCACTCCCCAGGGCATCTCCTTGGCAGGAGAAGCTCCCTCTCCCTCTGGCCTACATTTCCAGGGTGCCTCTGCCCCTCCCAGCCTGTCCTGAGGGGCACTCATTGCCTGCCTCAAAGTCCTGAGCCCCCTAATCTTTACTGCAGTCACCTAATGACCGACATCAGAGTGTCACTGAGCGTTCCCTGCACAGCTTTGAAGAATTTCTTATTCTGCAGAATAAGACTGGAATATTCCTCTGGCTCGCTAAAATACCGATATTAATGCCATGGTCCCTGCAGAGCACACAGCAGAGTACGTCATGGCCTCACAGCAGGAGGCAGAGAGGCATTGCCTCTCCTAAGCCTGGCAGTGCACAGCACACAGAGTGCTGAGCATTTCAGTTTAAAAGATGTCCATCCCCTCCCACTGCCTCTGAAATCAGTTTGTGCTGTAGCAGAAGGCAAGGGGCAAGGGTATTTTTATTATTATATTGCTAGGAATCTTTGAGAAGTATTAGGAAGATTCACAAAAGAGGCAGAGAAAATCAGGGTGTTGGGGCCCTGCATTTCATAGAATCACAGAATTAATTAGGCTGGAAAAGACCTTTGAGATCATTGAGCTCAACCTATGACCCAACACCACTTTGTCAACCAGACCACGGCACTGAGTGCCACATCCAGGCTTTCCTTAAACACCTCCAGGGATGGTGACTCCACCACCTCCCTGTGGTCTTCCTGTACCGTGTGAAGGCACAAAGAGGGCAAAGATTTCCCCCCATATTTGTTACCTTTCAGAGGACATGAAACTCAGGAACAGAATGTTTGGCCCCAGCCTGAAGCTTCTTCTATATTCCTTATTATACGTGAAGTGTATTCTTTCCTACTGGAGCCTCAGTAGGATCACTTATGGAGACAGTGCTCCTCAGTTGTGTGCACACAGGAACAGCAAGACTGGACTTCCCTACCTGGGTACAGAGGGGTGAAATCAGAGCACCTGAAAAGAATATGCTCAAAGATACAACTGGCTAAGTCAAGGATCAGCACTATTACTGGCATTTTCTCCTACTATGTATTAATTCCAATTCTATGGATTCAGATCAAATAGGCATGTACCATCATTTTACCCACTCAGAAGATGGAATTGCAACTGCCTTTAGGAATGGCTTTGAAAAGCCACCTAATCCTACTGAAATGCCCATTAAAACTTCTGCTTAAATTTAATCGTAGTGTTTTACAGAAGTTTCTTCCAAAAAGTTTCACTCTGCCCTAAGTGTACCCTATTTTTTAACACTGATAACTAAATTTTCTTATTACTTCAATGCTGGCAAAAGACACCTGAATAGGTGGCCAGATTTCAAGAAGCACGGGAAACAAAGTACCCATTGTACTCAAAACCAGGATTCACTGCTTTTCCAATGCATGTTGTTCCATGCCATCAACCTCTTGGTAAAGGAGTTTGTACTAATTAAGAAGCAGTTGTATTTAGCTTACAGACCTGACAAAAACTCACTTGTTTCAATCAAGAAAATTCAGTAAGACATAAAGCAGGTCCATCTTCTCCATGGCACCCATTCCTTTAGCACCTTACTTTTGTAAAACTGAGACAGGAGGCCCTCATTCAGCAAAGCATTTTGCCATATATTGAAGTTCCCCTAGAACTTCATTATATACTCTGTTATATCAAAATACTTCATTAAATCAGGGCCTCTGATGTTAATGATTTCTGCACCACTGAGAGGAAAGACGGACAAAATGGTTATTTTTCACATTCAGGCAAATATTTGAACATAGATCACAAAACAGCAGCCATGCAGAGCAAGATCTCACATTAAAAAGCATTATCACTAGCCTGAAATCAATCTGACAACCTTTAAATCAGACTTCAGCTGATCTGCAGACCATAAAGAAATACTCCTTCCTTCATTCAATTCTTGTACAGCAATAAAAGACGAGTAGCCCAGAGATTTTCCTTAGCCTGGCAGACAACAACACAGCTGAGGTCAAGCAGCGACACCAGTGTGTCTTCATTGCATTTGACTGAAGTTCAATAAACTTGTGTAGATACAACTGTCAGAGGCAGGGATGCTGGTACCAGTTTTGTGAAGGCAGAGCACTCGGGGAGATGAAAGGCAGCTGCCAGCGTGCGGCCACGGGGCTGCAGCACTGCAAACAATGCACGGAGACAGAGCCATCGATTCGTGCTGCCACCCGGCTGCTCCGGCTGAGCTCGGGGCAGCTCAGCAATTGCACTCTGCTGAATGCAGCGAGAGGTAACCTTCTCCTCTCCTCCCCCTGCTCCCATCCAGGTTATAATGGATGAAATTAACTGAATACTCAGAGGAAGCTTACGAATTTTGGGGGATCTCAGAAGCAATTTTCAATTTAACCACATGAAATGTGTGCAATTCGATCCAAGCCATTTAAATGAGTTCTTTGTGAGAGTCAGCTGGCATAAAATAATTTGCTTGGGAATGAAATCTGGCCGTGTCCTTCAGCAGTACTGTCCCTGACCATACTCATGGACACTTTCTTAGTCAAGTACAGAGCTGCTTTAAATAACAGAATAACATCTGCCAGAAAATCATTAAAGCCCCAGTACAGTAAAAATGAATTTGGGTATGGCAGGACCTCTGCAGTGTCTCATTGCCAGGCACTAACTAGTTTCCATGCAAAGGCAGGTAAAACTGGAATTCAGAATAAGTTGTTGCTGGTTTAAATATTCAAAAGCTGCTCTTGAGTACTTGTCCAGATGCAGCCTTCCCCATGCAGCAAGGCCAGCCATCAGCAGTTCCTGCGTTAGCCAGCTCCGTATCTCCTGCACAAACGTCACAGAGCTGTGAGCAATTAACAACCAGTGTAAGTGGATTTATCCCAGGAAGGAGGAAGAAGGACAGTTCAATAGGATAATACAGACATGTCTGGATAATTAATAATAACCAGTTAGTGAGGGGGAAATAACTGTAAGCTGTGGAGAATGTTGTATTTGGGATTTATTTCTACTCTGCTAAAAGTAATGCTGGGGCAATAGATTTTATTTTATATCCAGTAGGAAACAGCACTATGATTATTTACTATCATTTCAAACACAAGCAAACAACTGACACAGTGATATGTACCATCATCTGAGCAAAAATTCATAATGTTTAATCAGCTGTTTGCTATAAAAGGACATTTGCCTGTTGGATTGCTTTCAGTCAGTACTAACAGAATTAAAAAGAAACATTCTGAAACGGAGAGAACATTAGATGTGCCATTAAACTTCTTCTCTCATGCCTGAGATTTTGTGAATGCAGTCACATCTGATGTGCCTAAGGGTCCATCCCAGTCTTCTTCCCTGTCAGTGGGAGACTTTGCTTCAAGGATACTGGATCAGACTGGAACTGGAGCAGGCTTTGATTTATTCTTTTTTTCCTTTGAAAGCCCAGCACATGGCCACAGTTGGCCCCGTTGTAGGTGGCACCACACATTATTCCATCATTAATTCTCTGCATTTCTTTTATCCTTCACTTTTGGAGCTTTGTAATTTAGGAGCAATGCCAAAAAAGTAAAGGGATACTTGCTCTCCCCAGCATAAAATTGATTTACTTTTCATTTTAAAAAAAACCAGATTTAAATTAGACAAAGGTAAAATACCTTAAAATATTTTCAAGTGTTGACTTTGAATATTTTCAGACTTGTTAAAAACATTGTGGGAAAGTTGACAGATTTCTCTATGTTCAAAAAAATGTGCAAGAGATGAAAGGACACTATTCCTAACACTTGAGAGAGGAACCAAACAAAAAAATTGTCAGACATAAGGAGATCATCCCCCTTTATTTGTTCTGATAGCTCATGCTCTGGCTCTCCTGACAACCCAAACTTATGCATTGACACACAAGTAGTTTAATGCCATTTAAAAAAACTTAGAAAGTCTTCCATTCTTTTCTGTCCCCACAAAAAAATCTCAGTGATAAGTTAAACCAAAGGGAGCGATGGATAGGCACACAAGTCTGATGGTGGAGGGTTTACTCAATCATAACCTACTACATTATTCACAAAATGTATCTTGCTGGGTTTATTATTAAAAAATCCCCAAACCCACAACCAAATTTAAACCCACCAGAATCTGTGTGAACCAGACACATTAGTACCAGGGCTCTGCAGCCCCTGGCCAAGACCCTGCTCTGCAGCTGCTCTCCCACCCTAGTTCAGCTGATGTCCTTTGCCTCCCTCCCTCAGCATTGTGGAAAAATGAGCATTCACTTCCTTTGGAAAGTGCTATTCAGAAACGTGCACTGAGCAAAGATAGATCACCTGTTAGTGCTTGCTGCAACAGAACTACATGTGTCCCAAAACCTCAATGAAAACTGGACTTCCTACACGATTCACCCTCTTCTATGGCACATTCCCATAACTGCATGTTTTACCCATAAAAAAAAAAATCACATACATTTCCCAGAGAATTCTTGCAAAAGGATTTCTTGAGCAGCATTAGCATTACATACTCAGGTCCTTTATGTGAAGTCTGTATGTATGTCTATAGGTATTTAATCCAACTGAAAAGCTGACAATGTTTCCTATGCCTGTAAGAGTCTCTGCACTGCATCTTTGTTTCACAAGCCACATGTTATTAAAGTACAAGAATTCTTGAGAAAAGTTCACCTGGAACTATCTTCACATATATCAAATTCTATGGGAGGAAACAGCATTTCTTCCACCTATTGCCATAAGAAACTTCTTGTGCTGTAGATTTTACAGTGTGTATGTTTATATATTTCCCATATGCAACCCCACATCCTCATTGCACTTACCCTTACATTTATCCAAGTAATACCAGAGCCTGAAGTATAAAACAATTTCCTTATCTAAAGTAATGTATAACTGACTTTATACAGCCTTTTGGCAGCAGCACATCTACTGAATTTGTATTTCAGTTCACACGCCACTTTCAAGGCTCCAATATTTCAGCACAATTACAAATTAATGAGATAGGTAGTCTCCGTTGCAGAGATAGCAGCAATCTGTAAAAGGGTATTAAGAAAAGGAGTAATTTATTGGCTCATGAGGGTTCCAAGCGTGCAGTCACATTAGCATGACAGTGGGAGGTCAAGAGACTCATTAGCCAGCAGTTACAAGATATGCAACTCAGTATTTTACAGTGGCAGGATGTACATGCAACATACACTTCAGGAAGCAATTACTGGGTGCTCGCTTTGGCACTACCTTTGCCTCTGTCTCCCAACACTCCTGAGGGCCGTGGGTACTCACAGTAGGGGGTCATGGCTGTGTGCCTACAGTAGGAAATCCCCTCCAGATTTGTTTCTGCTATGTTACCAACCAATCTTGTCCAGTAACACTGGAGCAGCAGAGAGCAGAACGCCTGCTGTGCCCCACTCCTGGGTGAGGGATCCAACAGCCACGTTCCTGCCCCAGCACAACACCAACCTTAACCTGGCTGCTGCAGCCAGCACACATGGGTCTTGGTAATACCCATGCTCACGTTTGCAGCTCCAACAACAAAGGAAGCATGGCCTGGGGTTGAAATATGGGAGTGGGGACAAAGGCAAGGGAAGGCAGATGATGGATAGAAATAGGAAAAAATACGTGTAGGGCTTGAGGTGAGATACAGTAGCAAGGCAGCGCTACCAAATGTTTGTTCTCTAACTGAGGAGAAAGAGTGTGGAAAGCCTTCACCTTGGATAAAACATTCATGTGTGACAAGGTGTAAAACTGAATAGATTACCAAAAATGAAGGTGTTACATCCTGATAAAATGAAGTGCATATCTCCACTGACCGCAGTGGTACTCTGATGTTTTACACCCACTGAGATGGCTTTAGCTCGTTTTGAAGACCCTTATTTAAAGGGAATAAAATCTACAAACAATCTGAAACTTCTGTCTGCAATTCATTCACACAGGAGAAAAAAGACTAAAATAACCTTGCAGAAAGCAATCGTTGTATGAAAGCCCAATGCCAACAGGGTGACCAAGTACCATGTTTAATTAGCTTAAGGTTGGGCTGGCATTTCTTGTCTCCCACCCCTCCCTCTCTGGTCAGAAACCCCACATCCTTTGTGTATGGAACAAGGGATTAAAGCAAAGACATACACTTGTTTTTGTCTAAATCAAATATGTAGAATGCAATAATTGACTCTGAATGTGCTGCATGACTGATATCAGCAAACACCTTAATTATTAATTGAATTTCTTTAAACTGACAGTATCAAAGCCTATTACATCAATTTTTATCACAACTGCAGCACTCCAAGACTTCAATGTTATTCCTAATTAAACACATGGGTACCTATATGAGAGGGAAATAACACGAGCTTGACTGTTTTCATAGATTTCAGATGTTCCTTAAATTTTACAAGAAGCCATCTCTCTTAAGCACTGGGTTATTTCTCATTAAGAGCAGATTTGGTTTTTTTTAATTAGAAACATCAGATATTGCCTTTCCTTAGAAGTATTTTGGCCTAATTTTGATCTCACCTAAAAATGGCAGTGCCAGACTAGCATAAAAATCAGAGTGAGAGCAGAATTGTGATCAAATCTGGAGTCAAATAAGCAGATCTTCAAAGGTTTCATACAGCTGATACCTGCATTATTCAGGCTTTTTATCAGTTTCAGCTTCTGATGTTCCTTATCCTCGGTCATGGTTTTTGCACATAACACATCATTATGCTGTGGAGTTAATTGCCCCAGGATGTTTGGAGGCCAGGAGCAAATACGGGTCAACAGAGAGATTACTAAATAGATTAACATAAAACAGATTCTTTGGGGAATTCTGTCAAGAGTTCAATCCCATCTCTAAGTCAAGGTCCTTTAACTGAAGGTCGCTGGAGAGACCTGCATTTCCTTGCAGTCTGGCTCCTTACGCAGACAAATCCCAGCTCCTTCCTCCTGTACAAAGACACTGCTTGAGCAAGGACTGTGCTGCACAGCCCCCTGGTGTGACCCCACACAGCTGTACCATGTTCTTCACCTTTATGAGGGATCCTATTGCTGCTTCCATTCATCACTCTACAGGGCTGAAGGGACAGATTTTCAACAACTGCACTGTATAGTGATGATATGTAAATGGTAGAGGAGGAAAAACAACCAGAGGAAGTTACATTTTTAAAAAAAAAAAGAGAGACCTACACAGTAACAGTAAAAACAAGTTCAGCTCTTTACTGAAATCCTAGTGAAAAATAGCTAAATTAAATGGAATATAGGTCAATTTTAAATAGCCATTCACATGTTGGTGGAAGGTAACATCAGGCCCGGGCAAGTATTTCCTCTGAGCAAAACCCCAAGTGTACACAGTTTGAATGCAGACCTTCCATGATATGAGGTGTTTCACCAGGGTGGAAATTTTTTAAATATCTTACACTGCTGCTTCCAGCCCCCTTTGTTTTGAGAGGAGAGTGAGTCTGTTGTCCATTTGGCTGAAAGGCAAAGACAGCTGAGATTTTGTCCTGCTCGCCATCTCAGCTCCATGGCACAAAGGGCACTGCTCTGGGGATAGGAGGTTTTGACAACCAACAAAAATGCCATATATCTGGCTTCTACTCCATAGGGCCCACCAGGTCTGGAGTAGCTGCTTCATCTGCTCCTGGAAGTTTTATTCACACTGGCAGCACTGCACAACCTATGGTGTTTGAAAAGCCAAAAAGAAAAAACACATCTTATCAAGGCTGATGCTGCCCAAAAGGTTGGGAGCCTCAACCAGAAGAGCTGGCTTAGCATCCTGAGTTAGAAAAGAACCTCTGTGTAAGGAATTTTTAATGAACTGATTAAGCTCTAAAATCATTCATGGCACATTCTCCTCTCTTCTCATTCCATTATAAAAGAGAAATATTCATCTATTCACATTTATAAACATAGCCTACAAATGTAACAAACTTTAGTAAATTCAGCCTATAAAGATAAGGAGCACTTCATGTTCCTTTTGCAATGTGTAGCTCTTCACCATCACCCCTACTTGCTTCTCTTTCAGGCCAGCACTGGAGTTCAGTGTTTGAAGAGCTGTTTTACTGGTGTTCTTTACAGTGAGTCCAGTGAATCCCCAAATCAGCAATTACTTTAAGTCAGTAGAACTGTGTCTAATTATTCCAAAGTAATTGTATATATTAACCTACATATTAGGATATTCATGAAACAAAAAGGAAACACAGACTCCCCATCATTTACAAATACCCAGGTGACCACTTGTGAATGTCAACAGGAAACACTTCCACTGTTTGCAGTTGTACTTTTCCTTAACTTCATTCTTCATTAGCAGTACACATTTTGTTTTTTAATGATTGCAGTGTTAACAATTACTAAATTCCTCTTTTAAAAAGCCAGCCTGGGTGACCTATGTATGCCCACAGCTTTGTATCTAGCCAGCTCAATAGCTGCTTCATGGTGAGATCCTGCCCCCAGCCTGAAAACAGCCAACACTGGAAATGAGCTTCCCCTGGCCTTTGAACAAAGCCATGATGCAAACTTGGGGGGGAAAAACATCTAAGTGATGTAGACACTCATGTGGTGGATTTCTTATGTTTGTTTCCATTTGCTTCCAGCATTGCACCATAAAAACCACATTTCCACTTTCAGCCTTCCTGTGCAACTGAACTGGAAAGGGCTCCTTGTTGTTGTCTTTACAGGTACAGACCTCAACATATGCCAGAATTTACTGAAGCATCAGAAGTGAGCCATCACACCTATACACAGCTACTCTGGATCCCTCCAACCTTTTGTTTAAAACAAAAGTGGCAAAATAGACGAACCAAAAAGGCCTTAATATGTACACATATGACATATACGTATATATAGTCACACAAACGCATGCCCATCATAACCCAAACACATCTGCCATGCCAGACACGCCAACACACAGACAGAATAAGCAAATTTTAAGGTTGTGTCTTAATAATCACCCAAATTAAGACAGTGATATAATAATGCAGATCAAGTTTAACTACAATCACTTCAGTTATAAGCTAGTGATGGGTGGACTTCAAGTGCTCAGACATAAAAATACAATTCCTGGCCAGTGCAGGAATCTCCTCCCCAGCCCTCATGTCCTCTCTTTTTCCTCCTCCTCCCAGACCTACGTGCATTCCACTCTCTGACTTTGTCATCACATTATCTAAACTTTCTTTCATCTTTGTACCATGTTCCCCTTCTGCCACATCTTAAGAGAGGAACAGCTCTCAAGTATCTGGAAGGGAAGGATATAAAACCCCCTTTCTTAAGGGGCTATGCCATTATCCCAAATTACACTACAAGGTTGTGCCTTTTACAATGTTCAAAGAACCAGACCTGGAGCCCAGCGTAGGAATTGAATATCTTTCTCCTGGAGAGAATAGTCCTTCTGGAAGACTCTACTAGGTCCCCCTGCACTTATCCTAAAATCAGAATAGATGCATTGATTCTGGTCTGGGCTTCCCACCAAAATAAAACCGAAGGTGACCTGCAGAGGAGCTCAGGCTTTGCCTCCACACACTTGGCTCACGTGGTTCTTTTGACAGCCAATGCAATGAATGGGCATGAAATCTCAGAGTGCTTCTGGCAAGCCCTGGTCACACAGGGCGTTAAGCACTGACCCTAAAGGCTGGCCAAATATCTCTGAGGTACAAATCACTTTCTCACTCAGTTGTTGTCATCTGGAAGGTTGAAAAAAGGACAGAGATCTGAAGGATTCCCCTGTGACAAACCTCCTTTCTTCCTCATATTTATTCATCATTGCACCTGAAGTAGGTTGAATCTCAAACTGAGGCTGCACATACATGAACATTTTAGCAGACCAAAAAGAGCCTTCCACATGTCTTAATTTTTGTGCCATTTAGAGATGTCAGGTAAATCAGAATTCCCTGTCCTACAAACCATCCAAACACACATCGATGCTGCCCCAGTCCTAGAAGGCAGCTGTGTCCTGGCTGCTTTCATGCTGCACACAAAGCCTACACTGGCTGCAGCTACCTCCGCTTATAGACCTTGTATAGGCTTGGGGTTTATCGCATTTTTATGGAAATTCAGTTCAGTGCTCAATTTACCCTTATTTAAATGCTAATTTTAGTGAAGTGGTTTAACAAAGCAATTATGAAAAAAAGTCTCTAATCTTCCACCGACTGAGTAGGGAGAAACTCAGAATGTGGTAGACAGATTAACCATGTAAATGCAACATAAGCGATCTATTTCCTACTTAATGCACTTGGTGATAAGCGATTTGGTTACAAAGGTGACAGTTGAGCCTCCTTTTCTAAATATATAACACCAAAGAATCAACAAAACACTAACACCTCATGCAGGGTGTTGCATATAATAATTATCCTTAGCAATCTCTCTTGTTTTCTGTACTTAACACTCGCTCTTGTTTTCCTTCTTAATGTGTGTTTATCCATTTTATTTAGAACTTCTGACTGTAAGATATAATCAGACACTTTAGAAGGCATTTTACTATAATTGTAGTTAGTCGAGTTAAGTGCCACAATTTAAAATGGTTTAATGCTAATTCCACCTCCCCCCTCCGCCAGAGCTGCCACTGAATCTGACAATGCCAAGCAGTTCAAGAGGTCTCCACCTACCAGGATCAAAATTCACCAGTTCTTCCAGCTCTCCAAAGCCTCTTTGGGTAGAAACTAAACATGGATATCCTACCTGCAACAACACATCTCTCAGAGCAAGGGTAAGCAACAGAGACAAGTGTGACATGGGAGTTTTAGGCCCGATACCCATTCCTTGGATAATCTGCAGTGCCATTAAAATTTGCAGCATCTGTCTGCTCTTGAGAACAGGTAACATTGACTGACAGAAATCTCTGAGATACTGTCAAATACTCCATCTTTTGCCTCTGAATCTGTGCAATTTTATTTAAGTTGAATACACAAAGGATTCAATGTCACTGTTGATTTATGAGTTTCAAATATCAAATTCTATTTTCTAAAGTTTAATCATTGCAGTTCTTTTCTTCCAGAGGCCTGTTACCTCTTTTTGAGAGCTTTCTCTCTGATTTTCTGTCATCATTTCAATGCTCCTCAGTGCTTTCCTGATTTCTCCCATCCCTTCCTGAGTGTGTTGCCTCAAGGTAGTGCCATCTGTAGGGACAGGGCTGTGAGGGAGGAGAAACACCAAAGCTTGTGAGCAGATTTCTTGGGTTTGATGCACAATTCTCCCAAGTAAACAGCTCAGGTCCTGAAGTTCTGTAACAAACTGTCAGTTCACTGACAAACCCCAAATGAGGTTTAATGAAATGAGGTTTAATGCTTTGGAAAGTAAATGAAAATAAAAGATTGCTGAGGTGAGTCCTGGTGGCAGGGACCTGTATAAGGAGAGAGGTCTCAGATGAGCAAAACTGAATTCCCAGCACTACAATATTCAGTGCTATTTGAATCAATGGTTACCCACAAAGAGATTTCACACAATACATGGAATAAATTTAAGTTAGAAATCCATATCCATTTGATTTAAACTAAGTACTTTGGGAGAGTAAAGCAGCCTCCCTTGACAGAATTTGTTTCATTAAGGTTTTCCTAAACTTTACACAGCACAGTAGGCACAGTAATTTTATTTCCAAATGAGTTAAAACAGCTTCTGATCTGGTAGAGGCACTCAATTACGATCAGAAGGGCAAGAAACTAAAATATATGTAAGTGTGCTGGGCAATTCATGTCATTTCAGCATAATTATTCTACCTCAGGGTCAGCTCAAGTTGCTCCCACAAAAGCTAACTTCCTCTGAAGGGCTATTTGTCATGGATGCTTGATTCTTAATCACCTCATCAGATCAACTGCTGCTCTGCTTACCCCTGTGATCATTGGGAAGGTTTCAGGCCCCTTGTACTGAAGTTAGTTATTAGTCAGCTCCATCCCAGCTGTGGGGCTGAAAATTTCCTAAAAAGCCACCACATTTAACAGTGTTTCAGCTCATGCAGAAGAGTTAAGTACTTGCAAAAAAACCCACCAAATAATATTAAAGAGGAAACACCTGTTTGATGTGACACTCCTAAATTCTTTGACACTCAGAGGTTTTGGGCCTGAGCTCTGCAGCTGCCAGCTGAGGACAATGCTGTTGTACTTCCTCACACTGCAGGTCGTGCATTCCCAGTAAGGCTCTGGGTCCCTTCTGCACCTGGCCAAGGGAAATGCCACGAGATTAATTCCCATCCAGTCTCACCTCTGGAGTAACCACAGACACTGCACACAGGGCAGACTCATGGAAAAGCCTTTGGAAAAGATACCTGAAAGTGATTTTGGACATACACTGTGAAGAAGTTTCCAGAGGGAATTGGCTCCTTGGGGACTGGACACTGAACACTCTTAGGGCAGTGCCTGCATTATTAAAAGGAGGTGTTTTAAATGGTCATATTTCTATCACATTTTGAAACAGCAGAGGAGACAGCAACCTGAGCCCCATGGTCCTCTGTAGCCAGCCTGTCAAGACAACCCAAAGCACAAGGTTAGTGTGCTGCCCATCCTTCAATTTCCCCTGGATGGGCTGGAGTGTCACTGCTGAAACTGCCCTGAAGTGCCATACCTCAGCAATAACATACAGCTCCATTTCAGCTTCCCAGGTAGGTCATAATTTTTAATTACAGTATTTGTATTTAAGTTCTGCACACAACAAATCAATTTCAGCTTTGCAGTATGTGCTGGACTACCTCTCAGTAGCATTGAAAAAAAGGAAGAAAACATCAGCCAGCTGCCTGCGTGTTCCCAGAAACAAGAAAACATCTATCAAGCCTTGGCACAAACAATTCTTATTTCTGTTTTATCTATTTATTTTCCTAAAAGCATCACTGAAACAATTCAGAAGATTCATAATCCACAAGAAAAGCGATTTAAGCCCACATCTGCAGAAAAATATTAATTTATAAAAAACAGTAATCGACCTAAAACCTCCTTAGGAAAACACTTCTGCAAATTCGTGTCATAAGACTGTGCCCCAAAAGAACTGAAAAATGTATTATTCAGTTGTTTGTGCTTTGTAGGCGTAGAACTGCACGTGTACAAGAGGAAAATGGGCACAAAGCCAGCAGGAGACATTATTGTAGGAACTGTCCCTCAGAGGCAAATCTCAAACAGAAAAGCATCCACAGGCTAGCAGCAAAAACACAGCCCCAAGCCCTCAGGTGCAGCCTGTGCTTTCACACTGCCCTGCCCTTACAAGCAAAGCAGCACAGCACAGGAGCCAAACACCATCACTGTTCAGCAAGTCCAAGAGTTTAGAGCATCATCATTAATTCTGTTTGCTTTGGGGGCAAAGCTCCATTTGCTTTAGTTCCTTTGCCCTGAGCCCCAGGGACAGAGTGCCCAAGGATCAGCACCATCACCACAGCACTGCGGTGCTCATGCACAACCACAGCAATCCCAGTGATTCCAAACAACCTTCCTTCCTTTCAGGCTCCCTGGCATGGAAAGAACAGCACCTGACCTACAGCCTGACACATCAGAAGCTTAAATCCCAGTGTTCCACCTGGGTGTCTGCGGTTTGTTTCTGTTATTCAAACACTCCCTGCTGAGCTGAAGGGGGTTTGCTCACATCAGCTGAGCCCCCGTGTGTCCCCTGAGCAGCAAAGACATGCAGCTCCCTCAGCTCAAGTGCTGGATTGCTCTTGAACTCACTTCCATCCACATCTCTCCCTCATGAGCACTCCAACCCGCTTCATGCAGGCACAGAACTTTTTGTGGACTGCACTTGCCTTGGAGAAAACCCAAAAGCCTCCTTTGTTCTTCCACTCTGTTCAGGTCAAAATACACCTCCAACTTGAGCAGAGATGTTCCACCCCTGGAGCCCTCCAGTCCCCCTTGCTACAAGGACCATTCAGTGACTCCTCCTGGGTAGCCAGGGCTCCAGAAGAACACACAACAAAAGAACACATGGATGGTCAAAGGCATCCCACATATTCCCTCCTCCACTGGCTGTCATCCTCTGAACATCCTCTTCCTTTGTATGCTTTTGGATGTGATAAAAATACTATTGGAGAATCCTGACCTTAAAGACAACTATACTTTCAAAACTTATTTGAGATGGAGATTACTGCATGGCAATGATTTATCTCAGCTGCTCTGCAGAATATTTTCACGTGCTTTTTCATTTCAGATGTTACAAAGGCCTTAGTCTGTCTCAGTGGTGGGGAGGAGAATAAATCTTCATGTGTTAAGGGCACAGGGAGCAGGAATAGACACTTTCCAGGGCTGTATTCACTGCTCTCACTCCAGAGTCACACATGGGACTCACTTTCTTTGGCAGAACTCCGGAGTTCTTGACATTGTTTGGGAGACAAACAATCACAGGGAATTATTTTAGCTGAAGGGGTCTTGCAGGTATGTGTGCTCTACAATAATGAGCACAATGTTATGGTGCAAAAGAGGACAAGAACAGGTTCTTCAGGTATACTTGCAGTCCTGTTGGGAACAGATCTAAAATCTTATGTTTTCATGAGTAAGATGAAGGGACAGTATTTGCAGCCTGTGTTCTCTTGCCCATTTCTTTTTTCCTTCTACACTTTGCAACATAACCTTAGCAGGAGTGCCAGAGGTGCCCATCAGTGAAACACCAATACAAATACATGCAAAGAGTTCATGGAAATATTCATGCCAACTTAAACTACTGCCATGGTGAACAGCTGCCATAGAAATAAACTATTTCAGGCCAAAGACTCGAGGCAGCAGTCACTGGCCATAGCAGCTCTTGTCCAGGAGAAGTACAGAGCCTCCCTTCAGCCTAATGTCACAGGCAAACACATGGGCCATAAAAAGGTAAAGAGGGCACAGAGGTGCCAGGGAAGAGCACAGACACCATCCAGCACAAAGTGTTAATTTTGTGCTGGATTTATCATCATTTCTTCCTCTTTTCAGTTTAATTGGTTGCAATTTATCTTACATGTTTCAGCTGGAACCTGCATATAGTTTTCAAGAAGTTTTGGCTCTGAAATAATTTTAAAGCACCAAGATGATACAAACATAAAAACAATCTTTAAATAATCTGTTAATGCTGAATTAAACTTTCTTTATAGGAAGAGGAAATTAAATTACATAAATGAAACCACAGCAGTTAGGCTATTTAAACCATGAACAGAAAGATGGAAGCTGACAGGATATTGAGTAGCATCCAGGCTTCAATATGAAGGACTCCTGTCCTCCACCCATCACAAAGGCTACTCAGGCTATTTCAAACCATTTTAATCTGGTCTTGTATAAAATTACCCTCTAACAGAAGAAACAGAACAGCACTACTTTGGGCTGCCTTCTCCCTTTGCAGGCTGTCATCTGTATTATCCTTACCAAGGATGCTCATGTCTTCTTCAGATCTTTGTCTCTAGAAATCACTCTAACTGCCAAACCTTTGCTTTACTAAATTTTCATTCCAGAAAAAAACAAGTTTTCTCTTAAAATGTTCCTGGACAACATGTTCAGTAATCTAAACCAGGATTGCAGATACCTTTTCATCATTATAGGAATGATAGAGCAGTGTTCCCTACCTGTGCCTTTGAGCATTTCCTGAAATCAAGCATAAAGTCAATCTGCCCACATCTGGATATTCTACCAAGAGTCTCTGTGGTTTAAGAATGATTTCTCACTGCTTCCTGAATAGGATTCTCATACTTCCCACTGCTATAATTACCCATTCACTGTACAGTAGTAGTGCTGCCCATATTTCCCTTTCTCTGTCCAAAACATGCACTGCAGCCACCTTTCTAATTAGATGCACATGCACTGAGCCATCCATCTTCCTTATTAACTTTACCACTTATGGGTAGCAAGGCTTTGCCCATCTCTGTCATTCATAAAGTGGCAACACATTAAACACAGAAATAAGTGTGAACTATGGCAAGTGCCTACTTTCAGCCATCTTTCATAATACTCTGCTCTTTAATCTTTTATGTGATCATCTTTTCCATAATTACATTCATTATAATTATATTCATCCTCCTACCGTCAATCCCTTAAATTGCAGCCTACAACATTTGTGAGGAAAATGACAAGTCTTGTAGGAAAGGAAAGAAGACAAAGATTTTCTGTAGTGGAGGCAGGCACTGTTCAGGAAGTCTGGAATAGTGCACAGCATGCAATGAGAACCAATGCACCAACATCCCACTTGGTATTAGCAAGTCCCTTAGAAAGGTGAGGCTTCCTCTCCGCTCCTCTCCAGCCTGTGTCACTGGAAAGCTTCCTCTCATATTGCTGGTTTTAGGGGCTTGTGTTTGCTCCTGCTTTCTCCCACTTTCCAGCACATTTAGACCTCATGGTCTCTGCTGTTCTCTCAATACCAGAAATCCTTTCAGGGACAGAGTTTCTTCACCTAAAAATCATTAGCAACCTCTCTGAAACTCAAACTAATCTCCAAGGGCCATAACTCAGCAAATTAACTGAAACATGTTCCTGTTCCAGCCCCTCTCAGACCTAGATCAGCGTTCAGCGAGACAGACTTCTCTCAAACCTGGCTTTATTCATTGGGATTTGGCTATGGGGTACTATTCATACTCTTCAGTGTCTTAAACCCTGTTAAATCAGAGATAGTGGATACAGCTGTTCTCCCACTGCTTCCACCAGGGAAGAGAAAAAATCATCCACAGAGTCACTGGGCTCCCATCTCCTCCTGCTCCTCTGAAAGGCCCAACCCAGCGAGCGGCCTCCGCACCCTCCCAGTGACCTCCAACACTGCTCAAGCACCTTCCCAGACCACAGCCCTCCAGCCTTGGCTTTTGTGTAAGTGAGACCCAAAACCTCCCTGCTGCCATCCTGATTTGGAAAGTTTTGTGCTGCAGCTGAGCTCCCATCCTAGACTTTTCTCCTCAACAACTCTGCAGCCTGTGCCTTTGCTTGCTCTGCTCACACAAGTGCTATAAATCATCAGCCACCACAGGCTGCTCAGATCAGTCATAAGGCAGCTACATCATAAGGGCTAATTGGCCCGATTAGCTGCTCTCAGTTGAGACCATTATCTGAAAAATCTTTGCTTCTTCTTGTCTGTTTATGAGTTTGCAATGAACCAGCACATCTATTCCACAAAACACTTTTTTGTTCTTGCTGATTCTGTATTCCAAAAGCATCTAGAGCAACTTACATTAAGAGAATCTGCAGATTTTCCCATTTCCATGGCTTTTCAGGAGCTGCCTCAGTGTAATTTCATTGAATGGACCTTGTTTATCTTCAAACAGGAAACAGACACCAATTCCTAGCTTGTACTTTATAATAAAATAACTTATTCCATTAGCAAAGGAAAACTGTTCTTTTTAAAACTCAGATCTGGGATGTATCATGTGCTCAGCAACATGCCTGAAACTAAACAGAAATGACAGCACTATAACTGTGCAACACACAGTTTTCTTTTTATCTCCAGCCACAGAGATATTTAACTAGAGTCAATATGTGAAAACACCAATGCATGGCCAGAACCATCATTTGTGATCAGAGCTGTGCATTACCAGAATAAAGAGCTCATATGCTTAACTCCAGTGACTGAATTCAATATCCTCAAATCACGTATGGAGTGCATGCTCTAGGATGCCACAGCACCCTGGTACTCCTGTTGTGCCCCCCATGCCAGGCATTGCCATGTGGCTGCGGGAGATATTGGCACATTTGGGCCTTCCATCAGTAATTTCATCCCTGTTCCAACACACTGGGGCTTCACATGGGCAAGGCAATAGGAAATGTCACTGCTGTCTGTGGCAAAGTCAGGTGCAATACAGAAGCCCCTTTTATCACGGTGGGTACTCATGGGAGGTTTCAAAGGATGCTCTTAATTTCCCACCCAAGTTTTGTGAAAGGCCACCTGAGACAGAGCCTTCCTGAAGAACTGATGGCACTCCAGACCTGCACAGGTGCACTTCTGTGCTGGGAGTCCAAAGAGACAATGAGGAAAGATGTTTTACACACGCAGGGTGAAGACACTGAGACTACAGCTTGGGTTTGAGCCCACCTCTGATGTAAATATCAGGCCCACGGCATTATTCTGGTATCTGTTGCTACCAGGCACCATGAACTCCATTTGCTTAAGTGTCTGGTAGCTGCCCAGATCCATTTGAGTGCAAATACAGACATTCAGAGCAAGATCTTCAGAAGCATTCCATATTCAGGGCTACTCTTAGGATTATGAGATGCCCAGTGCTTCAGAAGAAAAGCTGTGGGACTTGGACTGAAACATAACTGTACAAACACACATCACAAATTGACTCTTGCTGCAACACTCAGGGTCACTGACTCGTCTCCTTCCAAAGCCAGTCTCATTTACATCACTTCCTGAGGTGGTCAGGGGCCAGTTGAAGCTCAACAGCTGCACAACCAGAAACTCTTTCACCCACCAGATGAAGTCTCCCTTGCCATAAGGCTCGTGATTTGGACACTGTGATTCCTTGATTTGGACAGATGTCCCTACCAGTCCAGGAGGAAAAGCCTTGACTCAGAACTGCCAGCTCTGCATCTTCCACATTTTCAGATAAAACATTTCTAGCTTTCTGCCAGGTTGCCACTTATATGGGGAAGGAGCTTCCCCCAAAAGCTACCCAATCTCCTCTGTACCCTCAGTGATCTCCTGTGTACCCTCTGTTCACACCAAAGCACAGGGAGAGGTCCCCGTTGCCTTGCCAGACAGCAGGGGCACCTCTGAGGCTCAGGCACCAACACAGGGCAAACCCACCTCTCTTCTGGGTGCTACAAACCTACTGATGCACACTACAGCCCAGAGAGAAGAGAGGCAAAAATAAAGCAAGGAAACTGTTTGAATCCCCTAGCAAACAGAACTAATTATTCCACGGAGAGCTTCCCAAGGATGTCAGGATGTACATTCAGAGGACAAGGCATTGATCAGTGGAAATGATCAAAAAGGAAGGAAAGCAAAACTGTGCACTGAAAAGCCAGAAGAGATAAAGCCTCAGACAGCAAGCAAGCACTAACAACATGGCCCGAGGAAAAGCCAGAGAGGACAGCTTTTAAGTGAGCTTTCTTGAGTCCTGCTGTGTTCAGGGACACAGGCCTTTGTAAATTCTTCATAAATACATAGGACTGCATCAAAGTCACGCTTAACTCACCAATTTCTCATCTTAAGTGGAACAACTGACAGAAAACATCTCTCCCCAGACTTTTTTTATTAGCTTCTGGGGTCAAGAGAGGCTACAATAATAATTACAGCCTCAGCAAGGAGATGATATCTTGTGTTAGAAGACACGTTATTTGAATCAGGATTGAAAGGACAATGCTTTTCTAGCAGCAGCTAGGCATAGGAGGAGCTGATTTTCTCTTATTAAATATAGGAGGTTTCATCCTCTTGCTGTTAACAGATTGATACATGTTCTGGTCCTGCAATTGTAACATTCTGTAGTCTGACTGGCTGATTTTCTTAGAATTGAAATTGTTCAGGACAACCACTTATTTTAATCTTATTTATAATACCTAAGAAAGCACCATGATACTAACAGAGATATGATTGCAGGGTTTTGCTATAGTAAGGTTTGTCATCTTCTGAAGGCACATTGCTCCAGCTCTCCAGGGTCCAGAAGGAATTTAAAAAACAGAACTGAGGACAAAGAGAAGTGTTTTGCAAAGCTTTACAGGGTGGATCAGGGACAAGAAAAAATCATGCCCCATGTTAATCTGAATTCTTTGTTGCTTAACCCTGTTATTCATCTCTGAGCTCAGCACTGGGGGCAGTTCTCTGCCTGGGACCCCTGTGGGTGGTTTCCATACTTGCTTTAGAGGTGCCCCCATACAGCAGGGACAGTGCTGTTGTCCCCAGTCCTGCCCAAGGAGCCAGCTGGTGGTCAGGGGCCAGCTGCCCTGGAGCAAAAAGCAGGCTTCCTGCCACCTCCCTCACTGCCCAACAGCTCCTCCAGCTACCTGGGCAGCACCTAAAATACGAGATCCCTGCTTCAGTTAGCATTAAATTCATTAAACATTCAGTAATAATTCAGTAATAAAACATCCAGTAATACAATTAATGACCTCCATTAGAAACACAGAGTCCTGCTGAGCTGGGAGACATCATACCCTGAAGTAGCACATTAGCAGTGAAGGTACAGCCAGCTGGGAAACAGCTGTAGGACACGTGCTATTCCCAGGCTGAGGGGTACTCCCAGCTTCACCTTCCCTTCAGGCAGAGTCAAGGGTGGGAGGGAGCCCTCTAAACTCAGCTTGACTGGCACATCTGAAAAAGGACACTAAACTGGGAACAGAACCTTCCTCAACTTTCTGTTAAAAGAAATGAAAATGTTTGAACATCCAGAGCCAAAACTTTTGTTTTAAAATACCCAGTTTAGATGCCTACCCTATAAAGAGGATGAGGGTGTAACTGTGAGCTCTGACTGTTTTCAGAGCTTTCCCCACTTAAAAAAAAAAA
>VZTH01010890.1:51851-85415 GCA_013397815.1 Aleadryas rufinucha
GGGTGGGAGGGAGCCCTCTAAACTCAGCTTCACTGGCACATCTGAAAAAGGACACTAAACTGGGAACAGAACCTTCCTCAAGCTTTTTGTTAAAAGAAATGAAAATGTTTGAACATCCAGAGCCAAAACTTTAGTTTTAAAATACACAGTTTAGATGCCTACCCTATAAAGAGGATGAGGGTGTAACTGTGAGCTCTGACTGTTTTCAGAGCTTTCCCCACTTAAAAAAAAAAGATTCACTTGGAATTTTGTTTAACTTTGAAAGGAAGAATCTAAACTATGCAAAACAGATACACTGTACTCTGATGGGTGGGACACACAGACGAGACAGACCATTTAGCAAGAGAACCGAAACACTAATGAATGTTGCTGAGTGGAAGGAGAGAACTGAGTGCATGTGCCTGTCTGCACATCACACTCACATAAAGAACCTTCAAAGAGCTGCAGATAGAGGATTACTCTAAATCAACCACAGGGAATGCCACAGCACTATTAATACTGCCTTGGTTTAAAGCTCACCAACTGTGCCACCACGGCAAAAGTCTCTGATGGTGGTGTTCTGTTTAGAGCAAGGTTTTTGGTCCTCCTGGTGGATTTGACCTTCTTCACATAACTGCTCTAGATACCCAGGATTTTGTGATTCTTACTCAGGATAAATATTAATGAATTACCCAAAGAGAAAAATATTAGGCCCCTCCACTCATTCTGACCCCAGAGAAGCATTTCATTCTGCAAAACTCATGCAGAGCGAAAAAAGAAAAGGCTGATTCATCTGCAATGCAGCTCACCCCAAATTGCTTATACTTGCACTGTCACGCTCTATGCTGGCACTGCTAACTTGCTGTTTGCTATTTTGGCTAATTATATAACTTTCAAAGGAAAGACTGTTCTTACAAAGCACTGAAAGAAAAGTGGGAGGCATTATAACAGTCTCCTACACATCTCACACTGTGTATAATGAACCTCCAAATTCTGAGATGTCTGAGGAGATTATATCTCCTCAAGACAAGGCTGAATCTGCCCCAGAACATGATTTGCAGGGAAGATCTTTGCTTTCTGCCCTCTGTTGTTAGTGTCCAAACCTGGCAAAGAAACGCTATCTCTTGGCAGGACTGAAAAGTCCATGTATTCAAACTGTCCAACATTATTAAGCACATGAATAAAACCATTCAAGATAGAATCAAATTCCCTGCTGGCAGAAAGGCTATTCATAGGCACCTGGAGAGAACTGCACTGTAACTCCAGATTCATGCAGCTTCAAATTGTCTCATTTGAGATGTTTAGATAACAGAGTCCCCTGAGCTTTTCTATTCAGCTCAGTGTGCAGCAGAACGATGGCCGAAGAAAAACTCAACACACAAAGGATTAAGAGATGCTATTTCTTCACAATACAGGGGAAGATGGAAAATGCTGTAAGGTGGGAATGGCTTACAATGGCTTGTCCTTGTCTTTGCAGCTTGTGAGCAATCAGCACGGCTGTTGGTATTCAATACTAAGTTTCATCAAAAGCACAAAGTATGATTAAGCCACTAAAAAAAGCTGGAGAGTATCCAGGGTTTAATTACCATCATATCAGAGTTTTAAATGCTGATGAGAGCAAGTGTCAAATGAGAAGAATGGCATGCAATACAGTACACCTTGGGGACTGCCTGTGCATGAGGCTGATGAGTGCCTGGCAAACCAACTACAAGGGGGAATTACAGAGGTTTAATATACTGAAGAAAAACAGAGCTGTTAACTTACATGGATCCCAAACAGCAAAGCAGATAAAATAAGAATCTAAACCCCAAAATCACTTGGATTAAGTATAACCAGGATACTTTCTTTCATTTGAAGGAAAAGATCTGCCAGACACCTTTTAATAAATGCTCCCCCAGTTACATTAGCATTTAGACTCACCTCTGCCTAACAGATGTAACCAAATTCCAGGCCACACTGTTCTCAAGCTTGCACATACAGAAAGACAGTCTTCGATCTGAAAGGGGCTGAGAAGGATGAGACGTGCAGGATGTGTAATCATCCGTATTTTTTGCATATGGCAACAACAACTGGAGGTACAGTGCATGTCTGTGTCCAGTGGTGACAGATCATAGCTGGGCCTTGCTGTGGACTCTTCCAAAAATGTGTCCTTGTCCCAGCCACAAAGCCTTAAACTTTGCCTCTTCCTGCACCTTGTAGGAAGATCATATACAGGATAGCAAAAACAAATACAAGAAATACACATAGGTCTTCCTAAGAGCAACCCAAATATCTTTAACTGCATACATTATCATAGCCAATTCACAAGTTTAATATTATAAAACTCTTTATTTTTTAAGTAATTCTGCTTAAAATATAATCGTCAAACTTCCACTGTCCATTCAAAGGGACATTGCTCAACACGGCAGTCAGACAGGTAGGGTTTGCACAA
The DNA here is from genome assembly GCA_013397815.1 of Aleadryas rufinucha. Lineage (NCBI taxonomy): Eukaryota > Metazoa > Chordata > Aves > Passeriformes > Aleadryas > Aleadryas rufinucha. The sequence continues at coordinate 54,262 of VZTH01010890.1, forward strand.
TAATTTGGGCTAACTTTTGCAAGAACATCATTACTTCCAGCCTTCAGTCTGACATTATGTGCTTCCCTCTCCACTGCCACAAACACCTAAGAATATTGCACACAACAGCCCAAAGAAAACAGACTTGATGGGGTAGAGGAATAAATTTCTTCAAGGTGTAGAGAATGCAGGATTGGCCATTCACATAATGGGCCCATAAATCTGTAGAATCAGAGGAGATTACCCTTGGATATCTCAATAGTTGTGCAGAAGTTGCAAACAGCAGCTTGCTCCCGTGTGCATGCAATCATCCAAACCCCTGTAACACAGAATCTATATGGGAATAACTGCACCAGAGTGATTTTGGTCAGGCACAGCTTCAAAATCTGATTTCTGTTTAACTAGCCTGAGCATTTCCTGGAGGAAACATTGTAATCCCTCTGCATATCCTCCTCCTCTAGAGCGACTCGATGTCTGTCCAAAAGTGGCACTTGAGGATTCAGCAGACATGTGTCTGCACTATCACTCTAGTAATTTTTAATAGCAAAAAGCCTGATTTCTCACTAGAGGAACACCCCTCTGATACAACACAACACACAAAACGTGCCATGGGTCAGCACGCCCTCCCTGCACCACACTTCCTGCCTCTCATCTTTCAGACTAGATAAGGCCTAACCATCTATAAGCATCTACAGCAAGGGCCCTGAACTCCTCAGAGGTCCTAAGCCCTGCCCCTGGGCCTGTCAAAGTCCCAGACTAAGGCCAAAATAAATCAATACATTTGATAGTTTAATCAACATTTGATCCAAATTTGCTTCCTCTAGATTGTTTTGAACAACTGAGGAACTCTTAAGATTTGAAATGGGTCAGCAAAGCCAACAGAGCTCCTGGCTCTCCCCATGGGCAGGGGGTTTAGTACAGCACAATTTATCTCTTGTCAAGGTGATTTATTTCCCTGCTGTGAAGTGCTGATATAAGTACTCATGGATGGAATACAGGAAGGGGTCCCATACTCCTCTTTAGCACCATTGTAGAGGTCTTTTTCATCTACCATTCTCTATGCAGAGGAGCATGAGGAACATTTTGTCTCCAAATACATGCTCTGCTGACACAGCGTCTCCTGCCCTGCAAGCACCCCAGCAATGCTGCTCTTTGTACCTGTGGCAGCTGAACCACTTCCTATCAGAGCAGACCACGGTGAAAACCCCAATCTCCTGTTAAGGAGTTTCAATGACACAAGTTTTGGTCATGTCTTTTCATACTTTAACCATAAAACTCCCTGGTGTCATCCTAGTATAGTGGAGGGCAGGGGAATGAGGGAAACCCTCATCTCAGTAGGTGGAGTTACCTCTCCCATGTTAGGAAGTAAATAAGAAGGATGAAGAGCTCCATGTTTGAAGAAAAATGCTTACCAACAACTCTCTAAAGGATGCATGTTTTAATGGAGTAAATTCAACATATCTCCTCCATGTGTTGATTTAATACTTTCCCCTCCACCCCTTTCATTAGACTACAGGTAACTCCCCCATCCTCTTTGCTTCTTCCTTTGGTTCTGATAACAGACCTTTCAGGATTCAGTTTCTCCTGCACAAATTTCTATGGGAATGGCATAACTGTGCCTCCCCATCTGCCTTTTTTGATAATTATAAAGGAGGAATATGTCATCCTTCTCTTTCGTGCACTGGTGATCCCTGTCCAGGAATGTTCTCCTTCCCCATATGGCAGAGATCCAGTAATTTGTCATGTCACAGTGTTCAGGGAATTCTTCCTCTGCTGCTAAGAAATTATCAGTCTGTTTTCGTTTCCCTTGAGCCTTTAGGAAGAGATAACTTAAACTTTTAACTTCTGATTAATGTTGCTTCCTTTAATGGAAGGTACAAAAACATGGAAAAAATAGTAAGTCTACAACAAAGGATAGGATTTATCAATTATTTAAACACTATTCACACATGAAAGATTCAATGACACTCAATATCTTTTTGTCCCAATGGAATATGCTGTTATGAAAGCACCAGAGATGTAAATTAAGTCTCTACCTGCTCCGTGAAGTGATTTAATTTTGGTGAGTTTTTTGAGTCACATGAAATGATGGCCTCGAACATGATCTTGGCTGCCACAGGTTAAAACTAACAGGAGGTTATCAAAGGCTGAGCTGTCTTTTCTGAGCATCTGCTCACATGAGGTGAGGTTCTACACTCGCCCCCTCACACCTGCAGAGAGATGTGCACGTGCTTCGTTTCTGTAATGCAGCATTTGTAGGGGGCTTGGACCAAATATAGGTGAGAAGGGAGCAGCTCACTGGGATGGCTGTCAGTTCCATTACATCCCACGCAGCCCCCCAGGAACTTCAGAAACTTCCAGTATTAAACCTGCAAGTACTGACCAGGGTCACTGTGGCTGATGTGTCTGTGATGGGCATCAGACAGAACAGCTGCAAACAGCTCAGCTTCCAGGGCCAGGACCAGGTTTTAGGCTACCTCAGGATTGTTCCGAGATTTAATTGTGAGTAAAAGATGTTATAAAGGGCAGATGAAGGCAAAACCAACAAATCACTGGAGAAGAGGATTTAAGGCAGGAGTTCTGTTAGAATGAGGAGTGAAAAGTTTCTGACTCTCAGTTATGATATGTAGCCTCTTAATCAAAATCACCCTGGTGCTGGAAGTGGAGATATGATTCCTGGAAAAAATCAAGGAAACTAGGGACTAGTAAGCCCACTGACTCTCCAAGACAAATAGATACAAAATAAAGAAATCATTTTGTGATATACAAACAAGTGCAGCATATGGGGAAAAAACAAACATAGCTTCATAGATGGAAGTCAAGCTTCACAGCCCTACTGAAATTCCCCAAACAAGTCAAGAAGAAAAGGGAAATCAAGTTCTTACAGTACCCTTGGACTTTCCAAAAGCACTCAGCAAGGCCCACCTAGCAGCAGCTTTTAAGGAAATTCAGCAGCCACATAATCAGAAGCAAGGGTTTCACATGGATAAATAATTGCCCAAGAGACAGAAAACTGAGCAGGAACCAGTTATTTCTCGCAGCAGAGACATCACCAGGAGTTCTCCAAAAGGACACAGACTGATAGGTCTGGGTCCTTCAAAACTTTATAAAAGTTCTGCAAAAGAATGTGAACATCGTTTGCTCATACTAAGTTGCTCCAGATGGTAAATAAGACATCATTTTGAACAACTGTGGAATAACATTGCAGAGCAGAATAACATTGACAGGGCTAAAAAAATGACAGATGAAATTCAATGTAATAAATGTGAAATTCACTGAGTGCAGGTTATAACCCTCCTGCCAGCAAGCCAGATAAGATGACTTTAACTTTGGCTTAAACTGCCAAAATCAGTTTATGAGATTAGTTTATGATTTATCAGTTTATGATTTATGAGAAATCAGACTGGCAGAAAAACCCAGAGCTGGAGTTGTCACCTTCCCCTAAAAGTCATCTTCTAGAAAAACAGATACTGTTGAATACTTGGAAACTGCTGGAAATACTCCTTGGATACCCATAAACTGCTAGAACTGGAGATCTACACTGCATGTTGGACAACAGGCAGGCCAGGAAAATGGACATGGTTCCTTCCTGCACTTCATTAGCAGTTAGGGAAGTGAGAACCATCTCGGGGAACTGATCTTGGCTGACGAGTTCAAGGTCATGCTCAGGCACATCAGGCAGCTCCAAAGAAATAGTTGATGTTTGAATCACGACATACCATCTCCTTCTACCACTCAGGTGAGTAAAGAGCTGCAGGATTCAAATCTAGAGGGAAAATAAAACCACAGACATTGGCCTATCAGTTACCCCTGATTTTCCACATTAACTCTCTAAGCCTCCAAGTGGCAATCCCCCTCCCTGATACACAGCTGCTGCTTTCACACAGTCAAGCTCTGTATGACTGACCAGAGTTTGACCCTGAAACACTCTTCTCCATTTGCAGTCTTAATTGCAAACACATGGTGAGCATCTACTTTTGCTTTTAATTAGTTGGTTTCTCACTTTTTGGAGGTCATTTGTGTGTTCTGGAATTGAAATATTGAGAACAGAGCATATCGCTACCTCTGAGGGTGGTCTGGAATGAATTTTGGTGTTACATTAGATCTAAGTCCTGCAGTGGAATAAGAGAGTTCCACATGTAGCAGTGCTTTCAGAGATAGGAATTTGCTGAGCAGAGTGCACATATGCATCTGATGTTACCTTCTCATGAAAAACTGATGGTTTTCCCCCCCTTTCATCACCTCTGTAATTGCTACAATTAAAGCAAGAGAAGTGCAAGATTTCAGGACTGAAGCTATGGTTAAGTGTTTGTGTTAAATTGCATCACCTCCCTGCACTCGGAGCTGCCTGTGTGTGCTCATGCCACTGAAGGCTCCACTGCAGAGGGAAGCAGGTTTCCTTGTCATTTGTCTGGCTGCAAGCCAGGCATAAGATGGAGCAACCTTCCTCTGGAACTTAGTAAGAGTTGAAGTGCAAGTTTCTACAAATAGTTCTACCACTAATGAACTTTAGAAGGAGAATCATTCCTGCATGAGAATTTCCAGTGGGTTGAGAATATGTCATTTAGGAGGAGCAGCTGGCTAAGGTAAATTATCTCAGATTGCCTACTTCAGGATGTCAGGCATCAGCACTTGTGCAGGCAGCCTAGATGGGATGTTGAGCTACCCCTCAAGATTTCCTGCTTCACTATAGAAGGATGAACACTTTCAAGCTTCAAGGCTGAAGACTCAGACTGAGCTGAGTCAGTGTTTGATGCTGTGACACTGCCCAGAACACCCCATGCTCCCGGGGGCCAGTCCTGGGAGCGACACATCCACAGAGCATTCTGCTGCTGAGAGGGGATGGGGCATGTGGGTAGATGTGGGTTCAGACAGCCCAAGGCTACGTCTCACCAGGTTTTTCTTTTGCTCTGTTTGCCTTTTCCAGTCTTTGAGCAAACGTTGCTGATCATTCTTTTTACACTGGCCTTGTATCTTTGTTCCAGGGTGATGATGGATCGAATGAGCTTCCTGCCTCTGAGCTGCCCAGGAATGGATGCTCCAGCTCAGGCTCCCCAGTGTGCTGCCACGTGTGTACATTTGACAACTGAGCCAGAGGAAATAAAGCTCAGGGGCATTTCAACAGAAATGTATTTCAGCAGTCCTAAGAGAAGACTAAGACATAACAAGATTCTTATATCCCTTTAGACTCATTACTAATACCAAACCCATTGGTAGAGTTGTTAATAGAGTTGCTAATTGCCAAATGAGCCCATGCTATACAAAAAATTCCAACATAAACCCCCCACCCAAACCACTTTACTTTATGTAAATATATAATGGGCTTGAAGGTACTCTGTAAAGTGTCCCCCTTTTCCAGTATTAGAAAATAGTTCTCAGGACACCTCTGTCAAAGATTTAGCCTTGAATTTCAAAGCCTTATTTTTTCCCTTCCCTAGGAAATTTCCCAGAGTTAATACATCAAATAAATATATAAATAAATTTAATTCAACAGACCTTACATTCAGATGTCTATAATGTACAAGGTTCAGACTCCATGAGTCTCTGTTCCAGTACACTTGGATACACTGCTGCTCTGTATTTTAGACCCAGATCAGGTGTGCCCCCTCAGCCAACACCTCGGCTCAGCTCTGCCCTTACGTTCCACAGCTCACTGTGGGCTCTGTCTCACAGCTCACTCATTTTGTAACCAACAACCCTCCCACAAGTTCTGTGGTATATTAGATCTAAGTCAGGCAATGGAATAAGACAGAGAAGGAAATGGACCTGGCATACTCAGGGGGAATATTTAAACTAAAAATAATTATACTTAAAGCATGTTGGCAGCCAGAGCTGTTATAATTAAAATAAGGTTTATTTTGCCTATTAAGCAACCTGCTCTTTATTTTCATTGCAGGAAACCACCTACTCTGAACATTAATAAAGCCTTTCAGCTACTGGTCTGGCTGGAAACCAACATCCAGCCAACCTCCACAAGCACTGAGCACTTGGTTCAAGATTTTTTTACCAGACCTGCTCAGAGTACTTCTGCTACCCTGCAGACAGAGAACCTGAACACAGACTGGGCATCATAAGGAGCAGGACCTCCAAGTGTTTGATTCTGGGAACTTATTAGAAGCTGTAGCAGTACAGTAGGTCATTACCTGCCTGAATGCATTCCTTGGACAGTGCTGCTGCATACAGAAAATACCTAAGAAAAAACACTCAATAATGCCAATAATCTTTTAAGACCAGAAGCAGCTAGAGAAGACAACAAATTTTGACTTGAAATGCTTGCAAGACATCCAGATTCTATGTGGCTCAGACATGCAGATCTGCCTAGGCAGACAGAGAGAACAGGTCTGGTTATACAATGCTGTTGTTCAGGTACCCACAACAAATGGCAAAATGAAAAAAAGGCATCCAAACCCAAAAATGTACAAGTGTTATGTCAGGTTGATGTTGAAGAATTCAAAAATAAGCACCCAAAAAGATGCTATGCCCTTACTTCAGACAAAGTTGGCCATATTCACAGCACCACTGAGCAGCTACATCTCTAGAAACAGCAGGTTTGTTTCCCAAGCCAGTCCTTAGGATGTCACTTCAGTAGTTAAACCTCTGTTCTACCTTCTATCTATTTCCCAAACACCAAGATCTAAGCAAGCCTGTGCACTGTTTGTGATGGGCTTTAAGAAACCTGTCACTGGATGGAATCTGAGAGCTGTAGCTCACTTTCAAGGGTACAGAAAGAGCTTCAGAGCCAGGAGCTTCCCTCCAGGCTGTAACTGCTACTGCATGCAGAGCCTTCTACAGCTCCTGTGCGTCCCTTGAGACACTCCTGGGACCTCCTCACACCCACACCCCACCAGCTGCCTTCCTTTGAACGTCTGTGCCCACAGCACTTCTCCCATCTCCATCTCCCCGCTGGGCTGCCCCTTTGGAAAAGCAGACACCCGGCCCTGCAGAAGAGAGGGAGGCACCCAGAGCTGCAGCTCCAGACCCCGAGCAGCCGCTGTCACCAACCTCCAGCCCCCGCAAAGGGCAGAGCTGGAGTGCTTGGAGACACTGGGCAGGCAGTCTGGAGCCGATGGCTTCCCACCAGCCTTTCCCTAGGACACACTCTGCCTCCCGGCTGTGCAGAGGTGAACCAGAGGCTCTGCAGGGGCCAGAGCTGCTCTTCCTGGAAGACTTTGGATGCAAACGCCCTCAGCAGTGCCAAATCCAAAACTCTCTTCTTGCCCTAACCCGTGGCCAGCAGACCCAAAGCGCACAAGCCAGCCAGAGCGAGGAGGCAGCTCTGTGTCCCTGCAGGAGTGCTGCTCACGTGTGCTGGGAGGGCAGCATGGCTGAGGTTCTCCACACCTCCCTGCCTTCCCTGGAACCAGCCTCTCCCCTGCTGCCTTCCACACCTTGGAAGGTGCTGGGCAGTACTAAACCCAGAGACTCTGAAGGGATCAAAATAGCCTCAACGTATCTGTCTAAGCCTAATGAGCACCCTTTCAACTCACTTCCATCAGATTAGCATCGTGCCCTATAAACAGCTTTTGAACATAGAAAAAGCAGTGTCTCTGAACAGTGTGCAGAGCTACAGATAACTAACATAAAAAATGTCCTGCAACGCAGGCACTGAATAACAAAATAATCAGTTTTTCCACTCAGATGCTTTCTAATATTGCTTCTGCTTTTTTTTTTTTTTTTTGGTGAAATGTGGTGCTCATAATAAATAATTTCAAGACTTAATGTTCACTGGCTCCTTTGTCACCGGCAACTCTTGAGCTGCCAAATGAAAAATATCTCATTTTTTGGTATTCTGTAGAAGGACCATATATTTGTCAACAATTTTATAGCTCTTAGTAGTACTCCATGAATATCATCAGCATTGGATCCTCTCTCAAAGGCCTACTATATAAAAAAATAATTTAAGCAGCAAGTCTGATGATTCCCTTTTTCTCTTTATTACAGCAGCACTACTGTGCTGTTATCATTATGGGTCTGGCAGCATTTTTATTAGAAACTGCTACTCCAGGGGTTTATAACTCGGCAGTAAAAATTCACTCCGGAATGAAACTTGTCATGCAAGAGAGCTCTTATTTAAGCCCAAATGTCAGAAAATTATATTTATAAAATTTTTAAGTTATTTTAAAGCACATTCAATTGTTCAGACAATTGGACTACAACAATAGCTGGTAATTTGAGCCCCAGCATTGCAAAAAGAACTTGCTGAATGTGACATTCAGAAATCATTTCCTAAAGCTTGTGGCCACCATGTGACTACCAAACCAAAATCTATGGATGTCCCTTTAAGGAGTGCCTTAAGACAGGCAGTGTATTATCAACAGTACTTAAATCTCTCACCGAGTTCAGTTTCTGTCTACTCAGAGGTAAAGCCAATCCTTCATATCACTCTGGCTATATCAAAACCAACATTTAACACCGTTTCACACTGTTCAGAATTCCAGAGCCTCTTAGGGACTTCAGCACTCAGCTCGTACTGCATTTCAGTGCATGCTTCAGCAGATGCCCAACTTTTTAGCACCTCTACAATCCCTAGACAAAGATATCCAAATAAATATTTTCAGAGTGCCACAGAAAGCAGGGACAAATCTTCCATGACCTTGAATCACTCCATGCTTTCTTTATTCTTCTTTACAAAACAGGGATAGAAGGTAGCTAATTGCAACAAATACAATAAGCTATACTTCTTTGAGTGCTCAAGTGGTCATATTAAAATGATATAAATGCTTAAGGTGTGACCAGCAGTAAAAACCCAGAGGCATCTGCAATACAGCAGGAGGTGAGACAGGACCTAAGGTGATTTGAGACTCTGCTATACAGAGATGTATCCTGGAGATACAGAGATGCTGGGGAATCCTGGAAATAGAGGAGCAAAGCATGTGTTCAGAAAACAAGGAGCAGAGATCTGAAAATAGAAAAGCTGGAAAATGGGAATGAGCTTCTTGTTGGGGAAAATTTAGGGGTGGACTGAAAGGCAGACTCCTTTCCACGTTGGGATTTTGAGATGTGGCTCCTCTATTACAGAAGGGGGGTCGCTCTGTGTTGTGTGGGACAGAGTGTGGGCAGACAATGCTGTGCTCACAGAAGGGCCAGACAAGAGAAACAGGGCAACACTGAAATACTCCTGCCAGGCAAAGAGGGACACAACTTCCTGGAGAGGACTGGCTTAGTAGTTCTGGAGTGCCACTGGGAAATTTCAATATTCAAACTGCAAACTCCATTCCCCAGCCTTCAGTCTGAAGGCAGCAGGACACACCTGACAAATGCTTCATACAGCTCCCAGTTTGTGCAGTGACATCTCTCTGATGAGCTCACACTACACACTCAGCTCTGGTTTACCCCTAACATGCTCTATACAAGTGAATCACTTTGATCCAGCTCTTAAAGGAGAGAGTGCAAATTAGGGAACTACATTCAATACAAAACATCAGTTCAACCCAAGTTTCGGGGTTTGGAGGGTAAGGGGAGAATTTGCCTCTTAAAAGATGCCTGATTCTGAAATGTGGCTAATGAAATTAATTTCCATAAATCCTCCAGAAAAGTTTTTTGCTCCTTTCAAAAACATCAGTTAATAGAGTAGCAATATTTGTGAATTCATTCTCTTTATTGCTCATTAGACTAAAATCTGGTCATTTAAAGTGGAAGGGAGCTCTGAGCAAATGATCACTTGTTCAGAGCAATTCCTGATTTGCCTTTGACCAAGACTGTTTCCTATGCAGCTGTAACCTACAGTAACTGTTGTCTGACAAGAGCTGTTTAACTGAAATTGCCCACATTACAGCTGTAATAAAATCAGATCAGAAGAATAAGAGGCTGACTTTATGGTTCATCCTTCACTCCCTCCTCTTTAGGTGAGATTTCTATCATTTATTGTACTTTGTAACACATTAAAATATTCAAATTCAGAGGTTTTCATGCCAGCTCCCACAGAATCAGGAAAAATCTCTGCAAGCAGACAAGGTGAGTGAAGGAGCAGCCATGCTGCCATGGAACAAAAATGGCTCAGGGACATAATACAGCACCCAGAACATAAAAGGCAAGAAGGCTGGAGGCAGCATTTATCTGAGGGAACACTGATAAAGTGAAACACTCAATTGTAAAATTCAGGCCAGCAAATAACTCAGGAGAAGGCAGCATTTCAACAGCTCTCAGTTGTGCTCCTATTTTAACACAAACCAGAATGCAGACTTGAAGGGCAGCACCACCATCTGAGAGCTGAGAGGGTTCCTTTGATCCATGTTCAGAGGAAGATTCCAGAGTACTACTGGGATGGTCAGGAGTTGCATTTCTGGCTGAATTTGTAAGTCACTATATATAAGTTAAGTTATTGGCATTAATTTTATTGGCAAATGGATGGGCCTCCTGACACTGGCTACAATTATTGTGGTACCTCTGTTACTGCTGTCCAGTTCAGCATTTCAGTCACTTGAACAAGCACTAAACCAGCCTGCTCATGGGATGCTCAAGGACATCATTAAAGCCCTCCCATTTCTCCTCAGGTCCAGTTTTGTGGCTTTCTTGTTTCAGCATTTATGCCAAACAAAGCATAGATGTGGTTTCCTCCCTTCTGGAGCACTTTTATGCAGTTCCAGGTCATAACACAACCTCTTCTGGGAGGATGGACAGTTCTCCTGAGAGACTGGAACAGCATATGGAGAAGACCAAGGATGTTCAGATAAAATAATGCAAACCACAGCTCTGCTCTTGAGTCACATGAAAACTTTAAAGAATGAAGCACTTCTATCACAAAGAAGGTAAGGGAATGTTTTAGCTTTAGGTATGTGCTCAAAACTCACTGGCATCGACTTAACTGCTGGATTTAGCAGGATTTACTTCAGTATGCACTTCAATATTTTACTGAACTGGGAATTTTACAGATCTCATTTAACACAAAAAGGTTTTAGCAATGAGCCAGGTGCATAGTACTTATGATCTTCTGAAACTTTTACCTACTGATGGGGAATTAACAAAAATGAGCTTCAGATTACTACAAGCCTGAATCCCCTTTGACTTCCGCTGAAAATTCAACTGTTAATGAACTCACACGGCTCCCCACTTTGACAATGATTTCCATAATCCAAAATTTGGCAACTGGAAGCATATTCTAGAGATCTCCCACATCCCTACAGCTCTGCAAAGCTTATTAATCCATGGGTGGTATACCAACAGATGTTACAAAGAAGCACTGTCTCAAGACACTTAAAAAATCCAAACTGATTTGCTGCAAATTCTACAGATTAGAAACAAGTCTCAGACAAATGTTCAAACCCGCAGTTGTCCTTACTGAAACAACTGTCTCCTCAAAATTACCCATGCTAGGTGGTCTGCAGACAAACTGTCAAGTGTCTAACTATTTCTGCATGCTTTTAGGGGATTTGCCTTTTAATCCACGAAGTAGCTCTGTGTTCCTACGATGCTGAGATGCAATCATTGTTCCTGTCCTGTAAGTTGGACAAACACTTCTCAGGCAATCACTTGGAGTTTCCCATCAGTAAATGCTTTCACTGCACCAGTTCAACCCCTGCTCGTTCACAGCACTGCTTTGCCATTTCAGGTACCTTAAAGCATTGCAATAAAAAGGAAGAAAACATGCCAACTCCCCCAGTTTCTCCCAGACACAGGATGGGTGGGCACTGACATCTCACTGTAACTCTTCCACAGGGACTTGCCCAGCAGCAGCACAGAGTGATTTCCACCGACCCTTTTACCCTGGAATGGGCTGTACCTGGCTGGGGCACTTCCAGCAGTCCCATTGCCTGTGGCTCAGGTATTTATTCAGTTGTTTCTGTGGCTCTGCCTCAACAAAGGAATGGTTACCTGCTTTTTTTGCTCTAAGACAGTGATAGGAAAAGTGAGCTAAAAAGAAATTCCAAAGGCAGTGTCATTAAATGTCAGTGGTGTTGGCAACATGCTCCTAGACATTATATTTCTTCAGCCCTTCCTAACTCAGGATTAGTGTTTTGGAAGAAAATAAAATGTAAATCAGGCTGCCACTACAGAGTGATTTCAACAGGCCCACAAAATGTTCTTGGCTGGAACAGAGAGAAATCCCCTGGTGCTCAGCAGTCCTAAATCAGACAGAACTCCTTTCACATCACTGGGAAGACAGCCAGAGAGAAGGGTGAACTCTGAAATCCACTCCTAGGGCGGTTCCTGTCCCAGAGGAGCTTGCCCAGCACGGTCAGTGATTTCCCTGGGCTCTGGATGGGATCCTGACTGTGGGGAAAGCACTGCAGCTGTACGTACCCAGCACCAGCCCTTCTCACAGCAAACCAGGACAGGACAGCCCAACCTGACATCGAGCCCAAGGGCCTGGCCAAAGTCCCCTCGGCCCCAGCCACAGCTCCTCCTGTGCTCCAGACCTGTGGCCATCCAGAAAACTCCATTTTCTTCACTCTGGTTACAGATTATTTCAGTTTTGGAAATATGCTTCACATTAATTTTTATATTTTAAAACCATATATTATTGTATAAATTATGTACATATATACTGTATTATTAGATATAATGTTTTCTTCAACAATTGATACATTATAAAAATGGTTAAAGAAAACCTCTGATCATACCTAACATACAGAGGTATCCAATGACAAGCTGTTTTTTCCCTCAAAAAATATTAAAAACTCCTTTTACTTCACTGGTCTATAAAAATACATTTTAAAAATATCAGCAATCAAATTTTGTCTACTTACTGGAGAGTTAGCCACCCTATATGATTTTTTTTAGTGTTAGCAAGTAGGTCACAAAGTAGTTTTATTTCTAAGTATATTTTTAAACACTCATAAAGGGCTCAGCACATCCTCACCTACATAAATTCCTGGTGCTTCCCTGTTACCAATTAGAAACATTTTCCAAGTGCAGATGATAATTATAAGTATCAGCGTTTTAATAAAATTACTAAGTTGGAGTTATTTTTAAAAGGGTGCAAACTGTCACTGACCAGTTATGTCACAGCTTCTCCAACCACTCAAAATGTNGTACATTAGATACTAGATGTATTATTAGATATAATGTTTTCTTCAACAATTGATACATTATATGTATAAAAATAGTTAAAGAAAACCTCTGAGGGTACCTAACATACAGAGGTATCCAATGACAAGCTGTTTTTTCCCTCAAAAAATATTAAAAACTCCTTTTACTTCACTGGTCTATAAAAATACATTTTAAAAATATCAGCAATCAAATTTTGTCTACTTACTGGAGAGTTAGCCACCCTATATGATTTTTTTTAGTGTTAGCAAGTAGGTCACAAAGTAGTTTTATTTCTAAGTATATTTTTAAACACTCATAAAGGGCTCAGCACATCCTCACCTACATAAATTCCTGGTGCTTCCCTGTTACCAATTAGAAACATTTTCCAAGTGCAGATGATAATTATAAGTATCAGCGTTTTAATAAAATTACTAAGTTGGAGTTATTTTTAAAAGGGTGCAAACTGTCACTGACCAGTTATGTCACAGCTTCTCCAACCACTCAAAATGTGTGCAAAATGGGCAAATATCTGCATGACAAAGGTATGGGATCATCTTTGCACTTGCCCAACCTACAACCAACGGTGCTGGAATGCCTGTGGATAGGTTTTCCTGTTCTGACACAATGTCACAGACAGTGGCTCAAGCAGAACAATTCTTTGATCAAATGTAAGTTAAAAAGTCAGAATGCACAAGCTCAGCTCAGGTGAAACACCAGTTTTTTCCTGTGACACTATTGTAATATCAATTATTTGGTAAAACAGTAAATAATTACCTGTGCCAGTCTGGCTTTGTCTGAGCAGGGTCTGATCCAAAGTGGATGGAGAGAGTTTGATGAAATTGGGATTGTGCCCTTTGACCAGACTGAGGCCAGTGGTTTATTCCATGCTGGACAGCAAAGCCTGTACCAAAAGTTTGAGTGGCTAAAGTCTGCCTTTCTGGTGTGAAAGGATGGGATTGTGACCCTCCTGCTAATCTGTCTTCTTTCATCCAGTCCTTCCCCACTAGATAATGGTGACAAAGATAAGACAATAAACAAAATCCTGAAAGGAATTGCAAGTAGAAGGCCAAAATTCTCATACCAGGTCAGTTCCCACATGTAATATTTAATTGTATTTTCTCTGAGATTGGGACTTCCATGCATTTTATTACTACTTCTTGTGGAGTAACAGACACAACACCGAGCACCAGGTATTGGGGTGCTTATTCAGAATATATGATGCCATGACCAGTTTGAATGGACCATAGAAAACCCCATATTAGGCACATCTTCCTGCAGGTGGGTCCACAGTCAGCCTGTGTATCCCCTTTCCTACACACCTCTTGGAGTGGTGTCTTTACTGACACTGTGCCCAGCAGTTGGCCATCCCCCTGCCCAGGTAAGGGAGCATCCCAAGATCCACACTTGGGATTTGGAGGAGAATTACGTCTGCTTTGTGATATATGTTTCTCAATTATTAACTTTTCCTAACTGCTCTCTCTGTTTAGAATATACTGAACAGTGTCAAGAAAATGCACTGCTCCCATAGTTCATGGTAACAAGCAGATGGAACATCACTAGGCTAAAACCTCAAAATTTAAAACTACGGAAAGAAATACATCTGTTATTATTTCTTGCTCCCATAAAAGATGAGGAGAATGGGAAGAATTTGGGGGATGAGAACCAGAGTCATATGGTATCTATCAAAATGCATATGGTTTCTCTCTTGTCTTTGTCTCTACAGCATATAAATAAATGAAATCGAGCCCAGAACTGCTGCATATAAATAACTGTAGGATGACATTATTAGGCCAATTACTATGGCCAGTCACAGACTAAAAGAAGATGACATTTTTCTTGTTCTGTCCCTCAGCCCTCCAGTAACAATCCTGGCTCACATCCACCCTTTCTCAGTGCAGTTACAGCAGCACACAGGATGCTGGGTGGTTTGTGCTACTGCATCATTCTTCTCTCAACAGGTCCCTGATCCTACTATTCCACACGCTCAGCTTTGCTCCTAAGCCTGCTTTCCCTTCAAGTGTTTGGGTGCCTCTTCAATCTCCCTCTGCAGGAAGAGCTGGATACCTTGGGAGTTTAAATGAACCCAGCAGTTACACTGGGCCTGCCCAACTGAATTGCCATTTTCATTCCTATTGATCAACCTTATACAAGAGATGACTGGTAAGTTGTCCTTACAGGTACTCTAAGGCACACAGGGAGTTGGCCTGAGCTCCTGCACTGAGTTACACTGCACTGAGTTTCATTTGGAAATGTTAAGAATTCATTTACCCTCCTTGTGCTTTACTTCACTCAGCTCTAGGAAATGTCAAAATCAGAGGGATAACAAAATATTACATAATCTCAGTACATCCCTCCCTTCTTTCCCCCAGAGTTTGAAATTAGTTGAAATGTAAACTCAATTTTTTCCTCAAATGTAGTCCAATGTCATTAGATAGGAGTGCAGGATGGTACAAAGGATTTCTGCACATCTCTGGGCAATCCTTTGCTGAACTAGGACTCACCACTTGGTTTGCTCTGCAATCCATGCCTTTGCTCTCCTATTGCAATCGTTTCCAAAGCCAAAGTAAATTTGATTTAGTTTTCAGTTAGTTACTAAGAATAACTCAATTACCTAAGTTACAAAATCGAATCCTGGTTTGTACCAAAAAGCTGATCACACTAAAACCACCAAGTCTCTAAAAATATTTTCACTAGAAGAAAAATATCCAAGAGGGAAATTCCAGAGTGTCAGGGAAGAGCTGCTAAGAAATGTCAATCTACAGTTAGTGCTTGGAACTGGCAAGAAGAAACCTCAGAGTCCATTACCCACTCACCAGCACAATGACACATGTTAAGGAACACATCCCATCCCACTGTGGGGAACTTACGAGGTTTAAGAAAGTAAATTCCACTGCTGATCTCTGCTTTCCTGTCCATGATCCTCTCATACTCCACCATGACTCCACAGGACATTCCTCTTGTACGTATGAGGGCACTGCTCAGTGGCCTCCAAGGAATCCTTAACAGAGGAACAAGCCTTCAGGGATAAAGGAAAAAGATTATTGAACTTTTAAGCCATATTCTTTCCCCTCATCCAACCTCAAATATAATCGTTTATGCATACATTTAATTTATTCCAGAAGTTCCATCCTAATTTATTCCAGCATATCCTTGTGGGAACACTAGTTGGAAATTGGCAAATCCAGCAAACAACTCAGTTTTGGATCAGAACTCTGATTGTCTCACTCTACTCAGCCACCAGGGTCCAACAGATGAGCTGATACAATCAGTGTTCCCTGGAACTGCCACAAGGGCAAAGATTGCAGGATTTTCATCCCAGAAATCTGCCCTTTTGGCACGGTGAGACCCTTGAAATTTGCACTCCATCTGAAAGTTTCCAAGAAATTCCTCTCTGCTAAGCAGTTTGGAGGCTGCCAGAAAAATCCCCAGAGAAGTGAAAACTCCTAAGGGGAAGTTTTTATTCACAGGATATCTGACTTGAACCAGTTGCATCATCCTGCAACTTCACCCTCTAATATTTTTGCTCATCACAGAGGGGGCCTTTTGCAGTTTAACCAGTAGAGTTGTAATAGGGAAGAAGTCTGGACTCTGTGTATCCTTTCAATACCCTATATCACATATAAGTCATGTTTTAAAACCCTGCATTTTCAAAAAACCCTATGTATCCTCCAAATCCACTCCTATTCCTAAAAGCAAGCAGTTATTTGGGAGTGAAAGAGGGGATTTGCACAGGGGTTTTATACTTAATTATTCCAAAAGGCTTGATTATTCCAAGACTCCAAGAAATCGGTTTTTTCCATCACAAATATTTGGGTGCCCAAATAGGAATCCAGAGTCCATCTGTGATGAAGTCTGCATGTGTTCAGTATTCTGACCCTGTCCCAGTACAATCCCACTACAGCAGACAATCTAACACCTGAACTTTCACAGCTCTCCACATATCAAAAATTGTAATGTAAGACAATGCAGAAATTGAAGAATAAAGTATTCAACATATTCATAGACACACTTTATCTTTCTCTGTTAATCAACAGTAAAAGCAGAGATCAGTACTTGGTCCTGGGCAGGACTGCATCAATTATTGCCTTATTAGCATTTACAAAAAAAGGATGAGGTCAAGATGAAAGATAAATAACGAGGAGGCAAATTGCAAAGCAGTAGAACTGCAGTGAGAGGCTCATATTGCACAAGGTGCTGAGCCAGCTCTTGAGCTATGTTCTCAGCTTTGGTGAAGCCCATGAAGCTGAACTACATCTTCCTAGGAAGGGTTGGGATAGATATATTTGTGCTTTGGAAAAGTTAAAATATAGTTTCTTAACACTTAAACTACTTCATCCATCATTTGTGCGTTGTAGCTGTGACTCATGTGAACATGCAGAAGTCCAAGAAGCAAACATGCAAAATGGCAGCAGCTTTGGACAGAAAAAATCAGGGCAAGCTGGTATATTAATAATTGAGGGGAAAAACACTAAGAAAATCCTCATTACATAGGGGCGTTCCACAGACTGGGCTCTGCACCCCACTCTATCAGTGACACTGGGTTTGTCACCACATTTATATTTGCAATGTAAAACGAATGGCAGGGAACAGGGAGCCCACGATTGATTCACTTGGGCTCCTCCCAGAGAAGAATTCTGTTCTGCTACTTTGCTTATTCCGTGCTAAACCTTTTGAAGTAATTTAAAATATCTTCAGGTTTTCTTAATGGCACAAATTAAATAGTTCCAGATTCTTAGATACACAGTCTTTTAGCCTCACTTTCAGAAAAACAGTGGTTTAAAGCAGTACTTGCAAAACATGCAGCCTGGTGCATGTGTTCCCACACCTACTCTGATGTGGGACAGGCATTTAGACTCTGTCCTGGTTCAGCCCTGCTCCTGTTCTTAATTCCTGCAGTTTAATCTGGGGTCATTGCCATAAATGTCAAATAATTTTCTGAAGAATTTCCTGTACAAGTCAGTGACACTCACATGTTACAAATGTACAGGAGATCCTTCACATGCACAGCATTAAAATCTCTCCAAATCCACTCACAGCAGGTGTGCCCAGGGTACCACGGCAGCTTCTCCCAAAACAGAACTGAGAAGGCACGAGGTCTCGTGAGTGCTTTTAGCACCCTCGGTGTGAGGCAGCAGTCAAGTGCTCTGTCATCAGGAGCATCATTCCGACACTGCACCTGAGGTTTATTTCATCAGCACTACAGAATATGCAGACAATTCTCTACAAGCAGGCACATGGAGCCATCATTTAATGTCACAAATCAAAAGCGAAATCAAAAGAAGATTATTTAGAAAATTTGATCAGCTGCACTGAAGGATTTAAACCCTCTCCCCAGTCTTTTTACCTCTTCTTAAGCCAAAAGCCTTAGTTTAAAATCAGCGCTGAAGGCCCAGAAGCCCACTACAAGCAAAGAATTTTATCCTGGGCTGATCAAAAGCAGCATGGCCAGCAGGGTAGGGGAGCTAATTCTCCTCTGCTATTCCACCTTCCTGAGATCCCACCTGGAATAGTGTATCTATGATTCTAGGGAATAAATTTTATAGACAGCCAATCTCCACTGAATGTGCTACATCCAAGCTGGATGGTCAGTGCCACTCTCCTCTTGCACCTCTGATGCCTTGGGTTTTAGCTTTTATATTTTCCAAATCCTGTATTATTTAGGGTAAAACTCTGAAGTGTTTTATAGCCTGCTGGCTGCTGCTCTCTCATGCTCAGACAGACATAACAAAGCCTCTCTGGGTTTGCTCTCCAAGGACACCCAGACTGTCCTAGGCCCAAAATGTGTAAACCAACATCTTGGAGAAGGGGGGCTGAGCTTAGAGAACTTACATCAGTAGCTAAAGTTTTAATTGGTGAATTTATGCTGATATGCAAATGGACCAAACCTATCACAGTGTGAAGAACTCGTTACTCGTTGTCCGTCTTGGGGTCCATTTTGGCAGCAGCCTCTGGGCTCCCCAGGGTGTACCTTTGAAAGCCTTTCAAATAAATATCACCTTTATTCCCTTATTCCTGTCTAGTCTCTGTTTCCAGGTAGCCTCTTCAGGCATCACCTCATAGACCCAAGAAATGGGCTCACTTGAGACATGCAAACCACACACAATCTATAACCAAGCTACTGCCCAGAAGAATAGAGGTACCTCTAAAGTGAGTTGTGAAGCACATGACTGTGACCCCGTGAAAGAAATCCTTCAGTAGATGTCACTGACATCAAGAGGCCTTAGGAAGAAAGCAACATCCAAGCAAGCATTACACAGCACTCTAGCAGACCCAGTAATAGACAGCTTTGTTCAAACAAATGTTCTCGAGGTATTGGAAATGTACTTATTTGCAGGAAAAATAGAAAAGGTCAAATTCAACAAGGCCTTGCACTCAGGCTTAATCATGAGACTGCACCAGGTTTTCACTGAGGTGTTAGTGGCACTCAGGCAGAAAAGCAGTGTTCAGCTCTACAGTTGGGATTCTTAGTGTTTAGGAGGTAAAATGAGACAACAGGATTTTGCAGGGAAAGCCATTGGTTTAGATCTCCTGATGAGAATTGCATTTTGTGTGTACCATGCCTCTTAGTTCAGATGTTCTTGTCAAGAAAATACTCAGCTTGTTTACAGATAATCTGCAGGGTTACCAGAGTTCTTTGAAAAATAGAATTTTACTTATAAACTAGTATGGAAAATATACAACAGTGAGTGAAAACAGGGAAAGTCTGGAATTCCAATATGACACTTTTACAATTATTCAAACTACAGCTGCAGTGATTAATATTTATGACCAGGTTATCTTTCCCCTCCAAAACAGTCTATTTCGTAATAATTCTTGAAGACAATATGCAGATACCATATGGCCCCAGAACATCTGCAGCCCAAAGCCATCCCTGTCAGAAGCACAGAATGTCAGTCTGAGATTGCCCAGGAGTTTCCATATGATCTGCTGCCTCAGGGATTGAAAGAGCAATAACAATAAAGGGAACCGTGAGTGTTGCTTAATGTTTTCCAATGGATCGTGCACATTAGGAACAGCAATTAATGATTTGGTTTATAATGCTTCGGGGAATTACTGGCCAACAAAATAATATAATTTTAATTTGCAATAAAGTTTAAGTGTGCAGGCATTTCGTGGCAGCACACAGCAGTGATTTGCCAGAGGAAAACAACACTGTTATTGCAGCCACATCCAGATAATCCACAGAAAAAGCCATATCAACCCTTAAGTGATTTGATTATACTCTCATACTGCTTAAGAGTCCTCAAAGGCATATTCAAAACCAAATATACCTCACTAAAGACCTCAGGAGCAAAAACCCAGCACAGAGTTAAAGAACTTTTTTTAGTCTTTAAAGGTACCGCTGCAGTCCTCTCCTCTAAAATATACTCCCCAACACTTGCGATCATCATTATTATTCTATTTTTAAAAATGCCTGTATCACTTAGCCTATGGCACCATAAGAAATTAAAAATCAGACCCATGAAATAACCTATATAAGAAATAGCTGCATTTGGCCAAACTTGCCTTGGCCATTTCTTCTAAGAGTAAGAACACTTGGGAGCTGCAAGTAAAAAATTCAAATTAGTACCTCTCTGTCTGCAGCCCTAAATATCTGAACTTCCCCTCCTAAAAATGCTTGCAAATATAATGTTGTACACCATGCCCTGCAGTCAATATATCCAAAGCCAGAGAAGAAATGAATTCTGAAGGAAAAAGCCTCTAAAACAGAGCTTCTTGACTAAGGCAGACCTAAGCTTTCCACCACCAAGGGGATGTTGTAAAGTTTGGCTGTACACATGAAATGACTTATTTAAAATACCTATCCAAACACAAAACACAGGCACTTGAACTGAACATCTCAAACTGATGTTGTATAACTTAATGTGTCTCATTTCCACTCCACATTCATGCTTCTCTTTTTTCCCAGTACACTTCTTTTGACCTGATCAGGAAAGTCCTTTAATGAAGCTGTTCAGAGACTGGGAAGGATAACTGGAAATATTGTCAAGGAGAACTAAATATATTTTGATAATGCCTAAGAATTTTATTGAAATGTAAGCTTGGTCAAATTAATTGTAAATGTTAGGCAAATATTAATTATTATTTTACTGAAAAAAATAATTTAAAAGAAGAGTTTTAATGAAAAGTTTAAAACTTCTGCAGAAAATTGTTGAGCACCTTGAATGGGCTGATATTTATCAACAACATCAGAGGTGACATACTCAGACTTCCAATAGTACTCTGATATCTTCAAGATATCTCTGAATAAAGTTACCTTAGTGTCTCTAACAGCTGACAAAAATGCACTGATGGATTAAAAAATCCTAAATATTTCTCACAGAGTAATCACAGGGAAGTTATTCTTCCCAGCATGCCTCACCTGCAGCAAAAGAGCTTTCATCTTTTTTTCAGAAGAGTCCTCATCATCCTGCAATGTAAAGCCATTCCCATATTTCATGTGCTACTTCTCCTGTCTCCAGCAATTTCCTCAGAGTCGATTCATCACGCCACACTGTTTCAGGGATAGTGTTCTTGGCAGCTGGCCTTGCATACCAAGAGGTACCACACACTCTTCTGGGGCCTCATCCTCCTAATGCCCACCTGTGCATCATCACTCTCCAACAGCCCCAGGTAGGACATGGCCATGCTCCCCTGACCGCACACATCTGCCCCGTGCCAGAGGTAACCTGATTCCACACCAAAATGCAAAAGGATAGATAATTGGGAAACCCTCCTGACAAAAACAAAACTGCTTTGGCCTGGTCTTCTATGGCAAGAGGGATTGAAAGAGAATGACCATTTCTTCCACAGTCCATCCCCTGGAGCAGGAATGCTTTCCATTGCCATATTTAATTACTAATCAAGGGAGCTGAAGTGAAGTCAAGCAAGCAAGTCATTAACTTCTGGCATTTCTGAAAAATCAGTATCGAGTTTAATGCATAAATTCAAACCTGGGACCCAGCGTAAAATTCACTTTGCCCAAGTCCCTCATTCCAATGGCAGTGACTTGCATCCTGCTCCAGAACAGTAAAAGTTGAGCTCCATCATCAACACACCTGAGCTGTGCCTGTACCTGTGGCCTTCTTCACTCAACTCTCCAATTCCTGCTGGTATGGTCATCAAGGTATTCACCTGATCCAACACATTTTATAGCTCAAGTCCTACCAGCAGAGCAGCACACCAGCTTCAAATGCAGTGAAAGGCAGTTTTCTCAGCTCCATAGGACAACAACTCTGACAACATTAACATGATGGGGGTTGTTGGTCTATTTTATACCACAAAAACTCAGCCATGCCTGAGCAGGACATTAGTACTGTATACAACAGCCACAAGTGGACAGGAGATAAAGAACATTTTAATGTTTAATGGCACAAGGATGCTTAGTCAAAAAACCCTCTGTACATCAGTACAGTAGCGAGGGCAATGTTAATGCAACAAGGTGCCAAAGGACCATTAGTGGCCTAGTCCTTGTTATAAAATGTTCATGCTGCAGGAGGTGGGGGGTAGGATGTGCTCCTCCTTGACTCTTGACAGAGAATGACTCATCACAGCTCAAGAAATCCCTGGAGATCCCTATTTTAGTGCCCAGAGGAAGTGTCTATCCATGTTATGCCATATATTCAATATCTTACTCCCACACTGGCTTAGCAAACCAGAGTGCAGCAGCTTGCCATGAGTGCAGCCAAGGGTTAAACTTGGCTGCCTCACACGTATCTTGCTGTGCCTGTAAATCTGATGTTACAGGAGATGTGTTTCTGGAGACTTCCTGCAAACCACTGCAGAGGATCCTGTTCCTTCTTTGTGTCAATGAACAATCGTGAACACTCATCAACAATTAAACAGTATGGAGCTAATCAATCATTACTATCATCAGATAGTAGCAATTCCTATTTGTTTCAAAAATTTGTGCTTTATAAAGAATGTATATTTTTGTGCTTTATGTCTGCAACCAATATGCACATGAATTATTAATGTGCTATAAAATTAGTACTGGGGGGGAGTGGGAAATGAACTACCTAAGGCATTTTCATATAAATGACTGCAATTTAACTTTCAAAAACATTTCATTTTTCAACACTCTGCTCACTTCCAATTGAAGTCTGTACATTGGATTTGGCCAAGCATGTCACAAGAAACCTCACACTTGTAAACGATTAACCCATGAGGACCCAGCATGGACTGAATAGAGAACCAGCAGCCCTGTAACACCAGGCAGATAGCACTCCCCCTCTGGAGCTCTTAACAGGTTTCTGCATGAGCAGCTCCAGAAAGCTGAAGCCAATTCCCATAATGCTTGGATGGTCTGTTTAGCAGGAGCACATCACTGCTCTTCCACACCACTGCTCTAAGCTGTGTGCTAGGAAAACCTCCCAAACAGCACTGCCCACGTGCTGTCACCACGGGAAGGCGAGGGTGGCTGAGCTGGGCAGGCGAGTGCAATTCCCTCTGTTCTATCGCTCTCAGCTCCCAGCACCACACAGTTGAGCTGGGTGTGGAGGAAAGGACTTGATATCCAAAGAATCCTTACATTCCTGAGATTCTGTTGTAGGCAACATGCTCTGATGCCTTTTCTTGGTCTTAAAATCAAGAGCCAAACACGGTTAGAAGGGAAAAAAGGGATTTTACCTTGGTATTTATTTTAAGGATCCTTGGTGCACTCTGTCCAGGTGGAGCACGCTGGGATGCACATCCAAATGCACACCCAAATGCACACCCAAATGCACACCCGTGAGCACCCCTGTGAGCACCCCCACAATAGTTTGGGTATAAAATTATAGGCTTTACCAATTAACACATCTATCAAAGATTCCCCAGTGAGAGGCTGAGTGAACCCCCCTCCCCGAGGAACTTTCCCCCCCTGGCCAGGCCTATCTCAGGTTACAAAATGTGTTCCAGAGAAGACCTCGGTGTCTGAGGCTTCTGAGATGTTTGGTCTCCTGGCTTAAGGAATATTGGGTCTGTGCTGGTTATCAAAGCTGAAGAATTAGGAGTATGTGGGCTAAAAGGCCCTTAAGAATACATAAAAGCTCTATAAAAGTATCTAGAGGGGGTATATATAAAAAGCAAAAAAGCATCATGGCATCAGTTCTCCTCCCACTCCTCCTTGTGTCCATGCAAGTTCAGCAATCCCATGACTCTCACAGAAAGAGAAGTCTAATCTTTCCTCAAAAAAAGCCCCAAATCATCAACATCCTTAAAGACTAGTGTAAATGTAATAGGAAAACTCTTGTTAGACACCAGGCAAACTAATTCTCTTCTTCACCCTGTCTTGTTTCTTTCCATTGAAGGCTGAACTTGGTGTCTGACGCCTAACTATCACAACCTGGTATCATAAAGCAAGCACAAGAGAAAAGAAAAAAGTCAAAATAAGGAATTGTGGATTTGTCTACAGAAAAGTAATGAAAATGGATTAAAGCAACTGAAGCAAAATTCACACACTAACTTGCAGGTGAATGCTTTAATTCCAAATTGAATAAACCCAAAGTAAAATTCTGCCTGCAACAGCAGGAGCTGACTTGTTCAGCCTTGGAGGTTCTTCAAGCAAATGGTTTGAGACAGAATATACAGCAGTGCTCCAAACACCCCCAGCTCACCCAGGACTTCCTGCAGATGCTTCTGCTCAGTTCCCACAACAGCCTTCCTCATTTCGTGGTCCCTTATTCCTGAGGATAACATTCCCAAGATGTGAGATGTGATGTACATCTGGCCACAGCTGTGTCAGATGGAAACATCCTCTTTAGAATCTTTAGAATCTTTAAAATGCTCCTCTGGTCAAAGAAACATGCAAAAATACATAAGCAAGAATTGATTTCAAGCAGGTTCCTGCCACTAGAATGAGCATTCAAGACATAGGAAGCCCTTTGGCTTCCACAAGGCACCTGGGTGGAGGAATAAAGGGGAAAAAGAGGAAAGCTCATTTGGAAAGTCTAGTTGTTAGAAAATTCATTGAAGGCAATTTAGTGATTAAAAAATCACTAAATATAACCTACATTTCAGGTGATGATTCTGTAATAACGGTGACATAAAAGTTTTATAGGCAACTTTAGCTGCCAGAAGAGGCCCTACATTATTAAATCAATGTTCAGCAGATAAAGCAACACTTCTATCTATAGGGAAAGCTTTGTCCATTTTAATTTTTAAACTAGTTCAGTGTACATCTCTCACTGTATTTCTTCCCTCTTGCTTCCTACACAGAACTACTATGTACAGACAAATGATCTGGCCCTCAAAACAAAATTATTGTTTCCAATAGGTAAAGGCTGTATCTGCATAAATTTTAAAGCATTACAGCTCCTGTTTCCTGAGAAGAATGTATCATAAAGTCAAGCCATGAATTTGGAAGATTAAACAAAGCCAAAGAAACTGGTTCTGTGATTTAAAAATATGCAAGACTAACAATCTTCACTCTGCTGATTTTTACACATTTTACAAATCAAAGAACCATAAAATGTGAGCTGCTTCTGCCTGAAGTTCACAGCCAAATACAAAACTACACCAATGTGAGCTGTGGCTAATTCCTCATTAGAAAAAGGAACCCCCAGTGCAGTTGGGAACATGCTGGCCAGCACCCTGTTTGCCCAGAAAATTAAGTATTACCAAGTCAAAAAAACTAGATTCAGAGGATGAAGAAGATACTTTATCTGTTTCCATGTTCCCTTTTCTCCATGCATTCAAAGAAGATTTTTCTTTTGCTATTTGACCTTCACAGGCACAAGGCCAGGGACTGTTTCACATGTATGCACAGCACTCTGTACAACTGGCTTGGTTCAGTCAAGATTGTAATAAAAAATGCAACACAAGTTATCATAGGTGAAATATCTTCATTTCTTTCCAGGGAAAAAAAATAAAAGCAAGCTAGAGGACAATTCACTATTGCAATTCATCTTCTCAGGAAAAAAGAAAAAAGAAAAATCTGGCTTTGATGATTTTTCCTCCTGGGGCAACTGGGGACACCAGAGGACTCATATTGGCATTTCCCCACAAATGATAGTGGTGGTCTAATTTACTGCTGCACAGCACAGCGAAGCACAGAGCCAAAGCTGTCTGTGCTCCTGGCAAGAGGCTGGTGATCACTCATCTAATCCTCAAAGGGTGACAAATCTGTAGATTTCCACTTGAAAAGGAAACAAACTGTTCTGAGGAGTAACTGCTAAGTGATAGGTATGGGAATACTTTGATTTCTGCAGGTGAGAAAAAGAGAAATCAAGCATTGTCGGAGAGAAATAACCTTGTGGCTCACCAGTAAACCAAGCGCCTCTCTATGTGTGGCTGAGGGGGGCTGAAAGAACGTGTAACACCATCTGCTGAGGAGAGCAAAGCCAGCCAAAAGGGGTGTGCTGAATGCATCCCAAACTCCCAGGGTCACAGAGGAGCCAAACGCTCCCTGCTTTGTGTGTCAAGTCCAACAGTCCATTTTGAACGCTTTGATATTTCTAAAGTCTGCTGTCTTATCAACAAAGCTTTCTCCTTTCAATTGTCAGACATGACCTTCTCAAGGGAACCTGAACTTTTGACTGCAGGTTCAACTCCTCAGTTCTGCTAAGGAGCCATGGGGATCTCTGCTGCCTTCCCGCTCTGTGTGATCCAAAAGCCAAGGGCGCTCGCTGTTTGCAGCAGGGATTTGGAGAGGGCCTCATGACAGGACAGTGATGCCCTTCATCAAAGCAGGTAACACCCCTTCCCATCTCCATGGAAGATGAAATGAGGCGCACACTCAGCAGGTAACTGCGCTCTCCAGCGCTGGGCCGAGGCCGCAGGGACCAGCAATGTGTGTGCACGGAGGCAGCAGAGGGCACTCCGCCAGCTCCTGCTGTGAGCAGGCGGACGCTTCAACGGATGCATTACCGGTGTGAAGTTTTCCTTTGGGTGACATTCACAATGTGCACAGCATGCTTGGTCGCCCCCAGTGAGTTGGATTTAATTTCATTAAATTACTTCTCATTTTAATTGAATGCAGCAGTCTATGATCAATAAAGGGAAGCGTTATCCTAAGCGTTGATCACTAACTCATAAAGACGCCAGGCTTCTCCCAATAACCCTGATGGGCTGGTTTGCCTGATTGTTTTTAATGTATGCTAAAAAATGGAAATTGAACAAAGCTCTTTCTCCATACCTTGCAATAAGCTGTTAGATGGCTTCCATTCGTATCACTGCACCACTCTACATCCAGATCTATTTGAAGATTGTGCAGCTGTGTAAGAAGTTTCCACAGAGAGACACAGGATAAAAGGTGTGATACAACATTTCATAGCTCCACATTAGATCTTCATCCAGCAGTCTCTGTGTTTGATTCAGAAACCAAAGTCTGATAGGATCTAGAGACCTCAATATCAAATTGTCATTCTAGGAGAGGGTATATGCAGTTACAGATAATTGCTGCGAAATCAAAAAGCACGGTAGGCAGAGAAGCAAAGCACTGAATTGGTATGGTTCACTTCTGCCAACTCACATACAAAAAGAAAATAAAGGGTGATTTTATGCCAACTTTATATCCAGTCCAGCACAGCATAATTTAGCATAAACTTTGTCAGAAGAAACACTATAAACTGCTTTGAATAACCCCACAGAAATATGATAATATACCATTACCTCACCTAGGCACAACTGCCATCACACAAATACAGTATTAATAGCAGAATTATAGCTTCAGAAAAGCAAAACAAGGTGATAATTGCTAACTCTGCTATGCAGGGATTACCAGGCACAAAGCACAGGAGACTCAGGTTGCTATGAAGCTGCACAGCAATATCCAAGATAGCTTCTAACCAGCTCCTTCTGCCTCCTCAGTGCAACAGCAGTGAGGCTGATGTCACAGGGACCTCAGTCCTACCCCGAGCTCCAACACAAAGCAAATCCCAGCCAGACAGGCACACACTGAATCTTGCATTCATGGAGATTGGATTTAATGGGCACCACCTCACAGATCAGTCAAGTGTGTTTTCTCTCAGATATCCTTAGAGGCTCTTCATCTTGTGTGTGGTTCAGAGAAAGCTTTCTGAATGCATTTGAGAAATATTGATTAGAAGAGTATTTACAAGTACAGGACGGAAGCCACCTACAAACAAAGGCAAAAGTTTTCAGCAAGTACTGGATTTAGCTTGGCAATAACCCTGGCTATCCCTTTTTCCTCATTTGTTATAAATTTCAGTTCATGGCTGGATACTGTAAATGGAAAAATTTGGAATGAAGAAGATGAAATAAAATACCGTCTTTTAAATATGCAATACTGAGTTTATAGCTCTTTTCCCTCTGGCATCTTGTCAGCATAAAATAAAAAGGCTCAGGAAATCTAAATGAGAAAAGCCTCACTCCCATACTTTATCAGTGAAGAATTTCCATGGCAATACTGCTTTGAAGCTAAATGGTTGTATTTATAGACGAAGCAGTTTTCACAGTTCATTTGCATTTTCTCCAGATTACCATAACCATACATGATCAGTTGTTAAGATCTACAGATATTATCTGTGCAGTGCCAGCAATTCACTTAATTATTTGAAATATGAAAGGATAAATAAATTAAGTGCTCATGCAACTTGCCATACTCACACAGCAGACTGCAGGGGAATGCAGGGATGCACAGCGTGGTGTGATGGTACAGAATGAACTCATATGGCCACTCTGTAGAAATACCTAATGACAGTGTTGAGAGCAGTAGGAATGGGGAGCAAATGGAAGGCAGAAGGAACAGCAGGAATAGGGATATAAGGGGTCAGGTGCTGACAGCAGGTCAAGATCCAACACAACCCAGATAAGGAAAACAAAGGATATTGAAATAGAAACTAAACCCATGAACAGACAGTGGTGGGAAGACACAGAGTAAGGGGAGAGACAAGTCAACACTTAGATAAGAAAATAGGCAAATCCTAACAATGGAGAGAAGGGGGACACAATAAACAAAAGGATCACAGCTACTGTGACCTCCTGAAGGGTACAATCCAGGCACATTCAAAACCAGCACATGATCAACCTTAGGAAGGTTGCAGGGTACCTAATAAGGACTAGAGAGCCAGCACAGCTTGTCCTCTTCTTTGTTTTAAGGAACCCAGATGGGAAACCTGCCTTAGTGCCTGGATGCTGGCCTGTCCACTCGGACACATGCATCTTGGTGCTCACGAGAGCATGAGTGAAGTAACATTTGTTTTAAAATAAAATAATCTTCCTCCATCAATAATTATCATATTATTTCAACATTAATTGCTACTCCTTCCCCTGGAAAATTATAAAAGGTAGTTCCAGCTTCTGCCTTCAACCTTTTCTGCCTTCCTTGGGGGAAGGCAGAAAAGAAGGAAGAATAGTCCACAAGTACTCCAATACAGGGAAAACAAAAGCAATAAAGATGGCAAAATCTAGCAAGAAATATGCTTTTGGTATTTATTTCCTGCCAGAACCACTGTCAGTTCCTCTAGCAAAGGCAGAGAACATGTAGCATTTTATTTGCAGAAACCTGTGATTTAGCTCAGATATTTGAGTGTTGCCTGCAGCTTTGCAGGAAAGTTCTTTGCTCACACTCCTAATAAATATTCACACACTGTTAATCTCTCAACAAGGTAACTGTCACCAAAGCCCACGAATCGGCTTTTTTTTCAGGAACACTTTGCCCAAAGAAATGGAGAAGGCTCAAGGCTCCCAGCCCCCACTGAGCTGGACAGGGAGAAGTGCAGCATACTCTGGCCTTGACTTCATAAAAGTCAGGGCTTCAAACTGTGCCAGCCAGAACGGAAAGGCAATTGTCACCAGGAATACGTACTCCAACCAGGAATAGCAGTCAGGACACAGCAGCACTGCCTGAGGTGGAGGAAAGGCTGCTGCTGTTGGCTTCCATCAGTGACTCCCCCACAGCGGCATTACACGTCAGGAGAGGGACCTTTAACTGACTCTTGATGGACACAACAAACACAAGCACCTTTCCTACAGCCAGCATGAGGCACTGCCCAAGGTATTGACAGCTGCTTTGCTCACTGCAGTGCAAACAATGCCCAAGAACTAAGAGCTGCTTTCATCTTTACCAAAGAGCCTGATATCTATCTACAGATGGATAGATAGCTAAAGATTAAGGGAAATAGCGACATATATCTCAAGATTAAGTGAAAACCATCAACTGCATCATTCTTGCAATAATTTAATGCACACTACAGGGCCATCCAAAAATCTCATGAAAACAACACATACTCTTTAGCTCCAGTAACCATATTACTGGAAATAGATTTTGCACAATCCTCCTTCAAACAGCCATTTAAACCCCAGGCTTAAAGGAGATTATGCTGTTTGCTGATTTAAGCTGAAAGGGAAGCTTGTTCCAGTCATCTGGAGGCTCCAGAGGCAAAAGCTCATCTGCCAAATTCCCTCTTTATCCGACTACAATGTACAGCATCTAAATTGTGATGATAATCTTGAAGCAAAACGACTTTGCTTTCAAAGATAATGTTAAAGTCAGTTTCTGAAGCTTTTCTGGCTTTCCTAGGGATTGTTTCAACTTTGGTCTAACAGCGATATGATGTTGCCTGATCTGCTTGATCTATGAAAGGTGATTTACTTCAGTATCAGTAAAGGTAACCCTTCTGGAAACCTTCATCTTGTACCCAAAACACAGAGGTCAGTCAACTTCTTACAGCTACAGGCTGCAGACAGGGGAAAAATTGAAAGCACGGTGTAATGAAGGATTGCTGTGGGACATAAACGCAGCCTTTGTCTCCAGTTCTGCTGCCCATCCCTCGCACTTCCCCGGTCACATGCAGCCCCCCACTTCCAGAGAAGGGGCTGGGCTTAGGCCTGGCCCCTGGGATGGATCCCACCTGCAGAGCTGCATCCACACCTGGGGCCCCAGCACAGCAAGGACAGGGACCTTTGGAGCGAGTCCAGAGGAGGCACTGAGATGATCAGAGAAATGGAGCATCTCTGCTATGAGGAAAGGCTGGGAGAGTTGGGATTGTTCAGCCTGGAGAAGAGACGCCTTTGGGGTGACCTCATTGTGGCCTTGCAGTGCCTGAAGGGAACTGAAAAAAACGTGGAGAGAGACTGTTTTACAAGGGCATGTCATGACAGGACAAGGGGGAAATGGCTTCACACTGATGGAGAGAAGGTTTAGACTGGATATTAGGAAACAAATCCTTCCCTGTGAGGGTGGGGAGGCCCTGGCACAGGGTGCCCAGAGAAGCTCTGGCTGTCTCATTCCTGGAAGTGTCCAAGGCCAGGCTGGACAGGGCTTGGAGAAGCCTGGGATAGTG